>OY986436.1:174222239-174811977 GCA_963920525.1 Dichetophora obliterata | reverse complement strand
CGATTTTCTCAAATCAGGAGTATTGCTGGCAATGAGTACCAACTTGGCTTTGCCATGTCCCAAAGTTTTTAGAGTTTGCTTATATCCAAGACAATACTTGCCGGACTTCATAAACCAAAGCAAGGCGAGCATTGGTACTTTCCAAAGTCTTTTTTTGTTTCTTCACGGAAACCACTGATTATTTTTTATTGTTGTTTTAAACACTCAACAAACACCAAAGATAGTCCTCCGTTGGCGGATTTCGGGTAGAAAGGACGGTGTTTTTACATAAGCTGGACCGCCAGGTCGTGAAAAAAATAGGTAGTTGTCAAGGCTACCTAATAAAATCTTTTATTCATGGACCTAAACGAAAGAGAACACAATAAAAAGAAACAAACAAAAGCAAATGACGCTAAAAATTAATTTTCGCAAAAATTGTTGCTATTTATTAAGCGGAGTTATTAGCTTTTTCGGTAGCATTTTAGTATTTATAAATAATAAAAAAAAATTTTATTTTTTATATAAAAACTTTGTTCTTGTCAAATATAAAAAATTTCTAGTTTTCTTAAAATAGCTTTACTGCAAAACTCCTGTTAGAAAAAAAAAAACAATAGCAGAAAATAAGAAAACTATCAATCTTAACAACAGAAATCGGATTTTGTCACATAAACGCTTACAGTTATGCATTACAAAGTCATAACCGACAAATTTTTACAAGCAATTTGGTACACTCAAGCTATAAAAAACTAAAAATGAACTCATATAAACACCTGGCACAACATCGTCACTTAGAGTTTATAATGTGTATATTACACTGAAAAACAAAAATCTTTTTTTTTCCAAAAAAAAATTTTTTTTACAAAGGCTCCCACCAACGGATTCTGATAGAGGGGACCAAAAAAATATACGTGTATCGGCGTTTTTGAAATTTTACGTCTGAGTTTTATTTTAGAGGGGGGTTAAATTTATCCCCCCTTTTGAACATTCTCATAGTGAATCGGCAAACAAACCCATGTGACCCTTAGGTTTTTGTTATAAGATGTGTTCATATTTATGTTTAAATATTACGAGGAACATTTTCGTGGAATATTTTAACCCTCTAACTCTTAAATGTGTGGGTCTTTTTTGATCTGTTTTTGATAAAGGGCCAATAAGACCCATAAAATAGGGATATAAAAATATATAACAGGGTTTAAAATATTCCACAAAAATATTTTCCATAAAATTCTACTATAAGTCTCTGAATACACCAAAGCTCAAAAACCAACTTGAATGCCAAAAATAAGTGAAAACTTAAAATGTGTTTAAGGGTCAATTTCGTACTTATTTAGAATTGGTGTTAAAATGTCCCACAAAACTCTAAATCACCATACAAAAAGATAGCTCTACATATAGTATTTATAAATACAAAGTAGAGAGCAAATTTGGGTATTTGAGAACGCATTTATTTATTAAATTTGTTCTTTTTAGCTCTAGGCAATTCTATAAGAAAATGAATACTCTTGCCTTTATAGCGTTCTTCAATAGGTGGAAATGTTTGATGAAATCGTTCACCATGTTTATCAGATTCTGTGTCCAAACAGATGCTCGAAGTAATCCATATAAATTCAAAAAATAAAATTTCTGTTGACATATAAACACCTAGTTTTTTTAAAGAATTTAGCATGTTGTCGACGTATATTCGAGCAGTTGGGGAACGATTTTTGGCAAGCTCAATTGGTGAGAGCATTTTCTCAAACTCAGCGTTTTGCATACACTTTCATTTTATCAGGGCCAACAAAAAACACCTGTTATAATGAAGAAAAAACAATGACAAAAAGTAAAGTTTAAAGCATTCATACCTTCTTTTATCTTTGCTTCGCTAAGCTTTGGAAACAATGTTTTCAAAAAATTTAATGCTGATCCATTTGTGTCCAAACATTTAATAAAGTTTTTACCACACCAAGTTTTATATGCAATGGTGGTAAAACGAATTTCTTCAGTTGGTACCAGCGTTGGATGAATAATGTTATACTCGCCTAATGTACCTTGCGTTCTTGATTCTCATGGTTTTTTGGAATATTGGTAAAAACCAATCAAGTTTTTTCTAAACAGTTTAACATTTTCGCTAAAACTGAAATTTCATTATTCACCGCTCACAAACCAAGTATTTCACAAATCAATTTTAATTTCCTTACTTAAACTTGATGTTATTTTGATTAAGTAAATTACTTTGGTTTTGAAATCTGCAATTATTTATAGCACCAAAAGTTGTGTATATAATAAGAAATAAAGCAGTAACAAATTTCGGAACAATAAAAAGAATGTGGAGCGGGGGAGGGAATTGATTTTAATTTTGGTTTGATTTTGCTTTTCATAGTTTTTTGTTAGAATGTAGCGGATCTTATCAGCCAAAGTGCAGCTGATAAGGTTCATAGTTATTGCTAAGTATGATGCGCCAAATTAGTGCATCAGTGAAAAATTGACAAAATTTGCTCTCTTCTTTGTATTTATAAGTATTATATGTATAACTTTCTTTTGTATGGTGGTTTAGAGTGAAATTTTACATAAAACATTTTTGTTATAGGAACTAACACCCTAACACTCAGTTTTGTGGACATTTTCACTTATTTTTGGCATTCAAGTTGGTTTTTGAGCTTTGGTGTATTCAGAGACTTATAGTAGAATTATATTGCAAATATTTTTGTGGAATGTTTTAACCCGTTATATCTCTGTTTTATGGGTCTTATTTGCTCTTTATCAAAAACAGGTAAAAAAGACCCATACATTTAAGAGTTAGAGGGTTAAAATGTTCCAAGAAAATGTTCCTCGTAATATTTTGCATAAATGTGCTGAACACATCCTATACCAAAAGTCACATGGTTTCGTTTGTCGATTCACAATAAAAATATTCTAAAGAGGGATAAATTAAACCCCCTCTAAAACAAAACTCAGACGTAAACTTTCAAAACGCTGTCACACGTATATTTTTTTGAAGTGAAAACTTCTTTAGGCGCGTTGAACGATTTTGGTAGAGGGTAAATCATTGGTTTACATCATCGTATTTTTTTAAGGAAATCGTCCACAATCGGCCGCAAGCTCACAAAAAAATCACTTTGAAACTCCTGAAATTAATGGATATAATCTGTTTGTTAGTATAAAAATACTTAAGTTAGGTTGCAATAAGATGTTTGCAACCAAAACTTATTATCAGTTCGGTATATATTGCTATATATATGCCTTTAAAGTTTGGCAATTTCTTCAGTTGTTGTATTTGTCAACATTTTTGAAAAATTTGATTTTACTCAAACAGCTGTTATTAATGGTGAGATTTGAAAATGGATCGATCTTCTTCTCTTTCTGCTTTTTTCTGCTGGAACCTCGTTTGCAAACAAGAAAAATAATGTATGGATTGAGTGTTTTAACATTTTAATCTTTAAGTTGTGATAAAGGAATATGTTGAACATTCAAATAATTACATGCATGCTCTTATTTTAATACATATCGTCAAACAAAGTTTGACAATTTTCATACTTGTTGCATTTGTCAGTGGCTTTTTATTTTCACCACTGCGGCATTTTATATTCAGAGTTGTTAACTATGGCTGTGTGTCAATCGGAAAGTTTTCAGTCGTGGTAGGATAGAAAATATCAAGTTGAATAAAATTTGTGTGTGTTGTAATAAATTTGTCTTTTTAGCTGTGTCAAATGGACGATAAAATTTTGACAATTACAAATTTTGACGTTACACATTTCGGTCGTGTTTTAGCGCAAATATTTTATTTTATTTGCATTTTATCAATTTGCGACATATTTAATTCGAGAGCATGTACTTGCAACATATTTCGTAAACTTGTAATATTAGGGTAATTCACGATTCAGTGCACTTGCCTACGCAGTTGAGGACTTGAGGACTTGTGCACTTTACAAAAACAAATTGTACGTACGTCAAAAATCTGCACAAGTGCTTTTCTACTATTACCTTCAACTAGAGGACTTGAGGACTGGAGCAGTTGTGCACTTGTGTGCATTGAAAAATGTTGACAGCTTCGAAATGGTGATGGTGGTGTGTTCACGAAAACCTAACTGCACAAGTCCTCAAGTCCTCAACTGCACAGGCAAGTGCACTGAATCATGAATACCCCTATTGTAAACTTAAAAAACTTAAAAAATAACAAATTAATGAAAAAAATGAACGAAAGTGCTTGAGTTTGTGTCTGCCTGTGTGTGGGCCAACGGTCTCCAACATCAGCAAGTGCAGCAAAGTTAAATTGGCTTTCTTTGCTGGCGAGCGTAATCCAAGTGCCACCACCAGCAAGTGCAGTGCAAAATTTGTTGCTAGCCAACATCCTTTAAGTGCCATCACCAGTAGCACAAGCAAGTGCTAAGTGCTTGCTAGCAGGCAAACAGAAAATATAGCATGCAAAGTGCTGTATATTTTACGCCGTCAATTCGGTTCATCCCCTCTAACGCTGCGCAACCGCTGGGATCTTGTAATTCTCTTTGCATTGTTGTTGTAAATTTGTTAAGTAGTTATTGTTGTACAGTAAGTTTAAATTTTTTGTGGATGCTTATTTATAGCTACAGTCAGCATATGACATCGAACTTATTTAGAAAACAGTTAATACATCTGAATTAAAGAATATATATAATATTGGTAAATTTATTTGTTTTAAGTAAAAGTGTTACCGTATCGGAAATACATATATATATGTGTATATATATATATATACTCTATTTATATGTATGTATTAGGGCGGGTCAATTTGTATGGACGAATTTTTTGGAGGTCTGGCTCAGCGAAATTCGTAAAATACATGTAATTTCAAGACTTTTTCTCCACTACAGCATATACAAATTCTGAAAAAAAGCTGTGCGGACTTTCGTAAATAGATTTTGTTCTCAATTATAAAATATGAATGTATGAATGTATGTGTATGAATCTATTTAGGAAAGTCCGCACAGCTTTTTTTCAGAATTTGTATATGCTGTAGTGGAGAAAAAGTCTTGAAATTACATGTATTTTACGAATTTCGCTGAGCCAGAATTTGACCCGCCCTAATATGTATATTAGAGCGGGTCGATTTGTAGGGAGTGAAAAAATTCACCAATTTCCCTATGATTTCTGTATTCTATGGGTTATTCCATGAAAATTTGCCGAAGGAACCATACCTCTATCGTTAAAATCGAGTCCCCTACTTTTTGTTGTTTAAAAGTTCAAAAGTTACGGGCATTTTTGTCCAAATTTTGGACCATTTTTCCATTTTTTTCATGATTTTGTCCAAGACTATTACTTTCATGGCCATTTTTTTTGGCTCAATCCATTATTTAATTCAATTTACAATTCAAAACGAAGAGTTTAAGCCCAAATTTATCGAATTCGGTTGATTAATTCATGCGATATTGCTAAAACAAATAACACATAAAACCAACTTTTTGATTTTTTTTCCCTTTTTATTTTTTTTTTACAAAAATTCAAATTAAGAGATAATAAATTATCTATCAACCTATTATCAAAACAAAATATTCAATTTGAGTGTAAATAAATAAAGAAGTCTATAAAGAAACTAAAAACAAAAAGAAATAAACAAACATAACACAGGGTGTGCACCCTGTGAAAAAATATGCCAATAATGTAAAGCGCAAATCAGTCGTAACGTAAGGTTCGTAAGCTTCGTAAGTCAAAAAAATTGAGCCAAAAAAATGGCCATGAAAGTAATATTCTTGGACAAAATCATGAAAAAAATGGAAAAATGCGCCAAAATTTGGACAAAAATGCCCGTAACTTTTGAACCGTTGGACGAATGTTGGAGACTTTTTTTTGTAAATTGATCAAAATGAGCTCACCTTTCCAACGCGCCTACTGGCGATTAAACCCGATAGTTTTTGAGTTATGGATGTGAACGTGTAGGTAATATTTCATACGAACGTCAATTTGGGAAAAAATCTACCAACAAAAAGTAGGGGACTCGATTTTAACGATAGAGGTTCCTTTGGCAAATTTTCATGGAATAACCCATAGAATACGGAAATCATAGGGAAATTGTCGAAAAATAAATCGACCCGCCCTAATGTATATATATATATATATATATATCGACCCGCCCTAATGTATATATATATATATATATATATATATATATATATATATATATATATATACATTAGGGCGGGTCGATTTATTTTTCGACAATTTCCCTATGATTTCCGTATTCTATGGGTTATTCCATGAAAATTTGCCAAAGGAACCTCTATCGTTAAAATCGAGTCCCCTACTTTTTGTTGGTAGATTTTTTCCCAAATTGACGTTCGTATGAAATATTACCTACACGTTCACATCCATAACTCAAAAACTATCGGGTTTAATCGCCAGTAGGCGCGTTGGAAAGGTGAGCTCATTTTGATCAATTTACAAAAAAAAGTCTCCAACATTCGTCCAACGGTTCAAAAGTTACGGGCATTTTTGTCCAAATTTTGGCGCATTTTTCCATTTTTTTCATGATTTTGTCCAAGAATATTACTTTCATGGCCATTTTTTTGGCTCAATTTTTTTGACTTACGAAGCTTACGAACCTTACGTTACGACTGATTTGCGCTTTACATTATTGGCATATTTTTTCACAGGGTGCACACCCTGTGTTATGTTTGTTTATTTCTTTTTGTTTTTAGTTTCTTTATAGACTTCTTTATTTATTTACACTCAAATTGAATATTTTGTTTTGATAATAGGTTGATAGATAATTTATTATCTCTTAATTTGAATTTTTGTAAAAAAAAAATAAAAAGGGAAAAAAAATCAAAAAGTTGGTTTTATGTGTTATTTGTTTTAGCAATATCGCATGAATTAATCAACCGAATTCGATAAATTTGGGCTTAAACTCTTCGTTTTGAATTGTAAATTGAATTAAATAATGGATTGAGCCAAAAAAAATGGCCATGAAAGTAATAGTCTTGGACAAAATCATGAAAAAAATGGAAAAATGGTCCAAAATTTGGACAAAAATGCCCGTAACTTTTGAACTTTTAAACAACAAAAAGTAGGGGACTCGATTTTAACGATAGAGGTATGGTTCCTTCGGCAAATTTTCATGGAATAACCCATAGAATACAGAAATCATAGGGAAATTGGTGAATTTTTTCACTCCCTACAAATCGACCCGCTCTAATATACATATTAGGGCGGGTCAAATTCTGGCTCAGCGAAATTCGTAAAATACATGTAATTTCAAGACTTTTTCTCCACTACAGCATATACAAATTCTGAAAAAAAGCTGTGCGGACTTTCCTAAATAGATTCATACACATACATTCATACATTCATATTTTATAATTGAGAACAAAATCTATTTACGAAAGTCCGCACAGCTTTTTTTCAGAATTTGTATATGCTGTAGTGGAGAAAAAGTCTTGAAATTACATGTATTTTACGAATTTCGCTGAGCCAGACCTCCAAAAAATTCGTCCATACAAATTGACCCGCCCTAATACATACATATAAATAGAGTATATATATATATATACACATATATATATGTATTTCCGATACGGTAACACTTTTACTTAAAACAAATAAATTTACCAATATTATATATATTCTTTAATTCAGATGTATTAACTGTTTTCTAAATAAGTTCGATGTCATATGCTGACTGTAGCTATAAATAAGCATCCACAAAAAATTTAAACTTACTGTACAACAATAACTACTTAACAAATTTACAACAACAATGCAAAGAGAATTACAAGATCCCAGCGGTTGCGCAGCGTTAGAGGGGATGAACCGAATTGACGGCGTAAAATATACAGCACTTTGCATGCTATATTTTCTGTTTGCCTGCTAGCAAGCACTTAGCACTTGCTTGTGCTACTGGTGATGGCACTTAAAGGATGTTGGCTAGCAACAAATTTTGCACTGCACTTGCTGGTGGTGGCACTTGGATTACGCTCGCCAGCAAAGAAAGCCAATTTAACTTTGCTGCACTTGCTGATGTTGGAGACCGTTGGCCCACACACAGGCAGACACAAACTCAAGCACTTTCGTTCATTTTTTTCATTAATTTGTTATTTTTTAAGTTTTTTAAGTTTACAATAGGGGTATTCATGATTCAGTGCACTTGCCTGTGCAGTTGAGGACTTGAGGACTTGTGCAGTTAGGTTTTCGTGAACACACCACCATCACCATTTCGAAGCTGTCAACATTTTTCAATGCACACAAGTGCACAACTGCTCCAGTCCTCAAGTCCTCTAGTTGAAGGTAATAGTAGAAAAGCACTTGTGCAGATTTTTGACGTACGTACAATTTGTTTTTGTAAAGTGCACAAGTCCTCAAGTCCTCAACTGCGTAGGCAAGTGCACTGAATCGTGAATTACCCTAATATTACAAGTTTACGAAATATGTTGCAAGTACATGCTCTCGAATTAAATATGTCGCAAATTGATAAAATGCAAATAAAATAAAATATTTGCGCTAAAACACGACCGAAATGTGTAACGTCAAAATTTGTAATTGTCAAAATTTTATCGTCCATTTGACACAGCTAAAAAGACAAATTTATTACAACACACACAAATTTTATTCAACTTGATATTTTCTATCCTACCACGACTGAAAACTTTCCGATTGACACACAGCCATAGTTAACAACTCTGAATATAAAATGCCGCAGTGGTGAAAATAAAAAGCCACTGACAAATGCAACAAGTATGAAAATTGTCAAACTTTGTTTGACGATATGTATTAAAATAAGAGCATGCATGTAATTATTTGAATGTTCAACATATTCCTTTATCACAACTTAAAGATTAAAATGTTAAAACACTCAATCCATACATTATTTTTCTTGTTTGCAAACGAGGTTCCAGCAGAAAAAAGCAGAAAGAGAAGAAGATCGATCCATTTTCAAATCTCACCATTAATAACAGCTGTTTGAGTAAAATCAAATTTTTCAAAAATGTTGACAAATACAACAACTGAAGAAATTGCCAAACTTTAAAGGCATATATATAGCAATATATACCGAACTGATAATAAGTTTTGGTTGCAAACATCTTATTGCAACCTAACTTAAGTATTTTTATACTAACAAACAGATTATATCCATTAATTTCAGGAGTTTCAAAGTGATTTTTTTGTGAGCTTGCGGCCGATTGTGGACGATTTCCTTAAAAAAATACGATGATGTAAACCAATGATTTACCCTCTACCAAAATCGTTCAACGCGCCTAAAGAAGTTTTCACTTCAAAAAAATATACGTGTGACAGCGTTTTGAAAGTTTACGTCTGAGTTTTGTTTTAGAGGGGGTTTAATTTATCCCTCTTTAGAATATTTTTATTGTGAATCGACAAACGAAACCATGTGACTTTTGGTATAGGATGTGTTCAGCACATTTATGCAAAATATTACGAGGAACATTTTCTTGGAACATTTTAACCCTCTAACTCTTAAATGTATGGGTCTTTTTTACCTGTTTTTGATAAAGAGCAAATAAGACCCATAAAACAGAGATATAACGGGTTAAAACATTCCACAAAAATATTTGCAATATAATTCTACTATAAGTCTCTGAATACACCAAAGCTCAAAAACCAACTTGAATGCCAAAAATAAGTGAAAATGTCCACAAAACTGAGTGTTAGGGTGTTAGTTCCTATAACAAAAATGTTTTATGTAAAATTTCACTCTAAACCACCATACAAAAGAAAGTTATACATATAATACTTATAAATACAAAGAAGAGAGCAAATTTTGTCAATTTTTCACTGATGCACTAATTTGGCGCATCATACTTAGCAATAACTATGAACCTTATCAGCTGCACTTTGGCTGATAAGATCCGCTACATTCTAACAAAAAACTATGAAAAGCAAAATCAAAACCAAAATTAAAATCAATTCCCTCCCCCGCTCCACATTCTTTTTATTGTTCCGAAATTTGTTACTGCTTTATTTCTTATTATATACACAACTTTTGGTGCTATAAATAATTGCAGATTTCAAAACAAAGTAATTTACTTAATCAAAATAACATCAAGTTTAAGTAAGGAAATTAAATTGATTTGTGAAATACTTGGTTTGTGAGCGGTGAATAATGAAATTTCAGTTTTAGCGAAAATGTTAAACTGTTTAGAAAAACTTGATTGGTTTTACCAATATTCCAAAAAACCATGAGAATCAAGAACGCAAGGTACATTAGGCGAGTATAACATTATTCATCCAACGCTGGTACCAACTGAAGAAATTCGTTTACCACCATTGCATATAAAACTTGGTGTGGTAAAAAACTTTATTAAATGTTTGGACACAAATGGATCAGCATTAAATTTTTTGAAAACATTGTTTCCAAAGCTTAGCGAAGCAAAGATAAAAGAAGGTATGAATGCTTTAAACTTTACTTTTTGTCATTGTTTTTCTTCATTATAACAGGTGTTTTTGTTGGCCCTGATAAAAGAAAGTGTATGCAAAACGCTGAGTTTGAGAAAATGCTCTCACCAATTGAGCTTGCCAAAAATCGTTCCCCAACTGCTCGAATATACGTCGACAACATGCTAAATTCTTTAAAAAACTAGGTGTTTATATGTCAACAGAAATTTATTTTTTGAATTTATATGGATTACTTCGAGCATCTGTTGGACACAGAATCTGATAAACATGGTGAACGATTTCATCAAACATTTCCACCTATTGAAGAACGCTATAAAGGCAAGAGTATTCATTTTCTTATAGAATTGCCTAGAGCTAAAAGACAAATTTAATAAATAAATGCGTTCTCAAATACCCAAATTTGCTCTCTACTTTGTATTTATAAATACTATATGTAGAGCTATCTTTTGTATGGTGATTTAGAGTTTTGTGGGACATTTTAACACCAATTCTAAATAAGTACGAAATTGACCCTTAAACACATTTTAAGTTTTCACTTATTTTTGGCATTCAAGTTGGTTTTTGAGCTTTGGTGTATTCAGAGACTTATAGTAGAATTTTATGGAAAATATTTTTGTGGAATATTTTAAACCCTGTTATATATTTTATATCCCTATTTTATGGGTCTTATTGGCCCTTTATCAAAAACAGATCAAAAAAGACCCACACATTTAAGAGTTAGAGGGTTAAAATATTCCACGAAAATGTTCCTCGTAATATTTAACATAAATATGAACACATCTTATAACAAAAACCTAAGGGTCACATGGGTTTGTTTGCCGATTCACTATGAGAATGTTCAAAAGGGGGATAAATTAACCCCCCTCTAAAATAAAACTCAGACGTAAAATTTCAAAACGCCGATACACGTATATTTTTTTGGGTCCCCTCTATCAGAATCCGTTGGTGGAGCCTTTGTAAAAAAATTTTTTTTGGAAAAAAAAAGATTTTGTTTTTCAGTGTAATATACACATTATAAACTCTAAGTGACGATGTTGTGCCAGGTGTTTATATGAGTTCATTTTAGTTTTTATAGCTTGAGTGTACCAAATTGCTTGTAAAAATTTGTCGGTTATGACTTTGTAATGCATAACTGTAAGCGTTATGTGACAAAATCCGATTTCTGTTGTTAAGATTGATAGTTTCTTATTTTCTGCTATTGTTTTTTTTTTCTAACAGGAGTTTTGCAGTAAAGCTATTTTAAGAAAACTAGAAATTTTTATATTTGAACAAGAACAAAGTTTTATATAAAAAATAAAATTTTTTTTATTATTTATAAATACTAAAATGCTACCGAAAAAGCTAATAACTCCGCTTAATAAATAGCAACAATTTTTGCGAAAATAATTTTTAGCGTCATTTGCTTTTGTTTGTTTCTTTTTATTGTGTTCTCTTTCGTTTAGGTCATGATAAAAGATTTTATTAGGTAGCCTTGACAACTACCTATTTTTTCACGACCTGCGGTCAGCTTATGTAAAACACCGTCCTTTCTACCGAAATCCGCCAACGGAGGACTATCTTTGGTGTTTGTTGAGTGTTAAACAACAATAAAAAATAATCATGGTTTCCGTGAAGAAACAAAAAAAGACTTTGGAAAGTACCAATGCTCGCCTTGCTTTGGTTATGAAGTCCGGCAAGTATTGTCTTGGATATAAGCAAACTCTAAAAACTTTGGGACATGGCAAAGCCAAGTTGGTACTCATTGCCAGCAATACTCCTGATTTGAGAAAATCGGAAATTGAATATTACGCCATGTTGGCTAAGACGTAAGTGCAGCACTTCAGTGGAACCAACAATGAATTAGGCACAGCTTGCGGTAAATACTTCCGTGTTTGCACCTTATCCATCACCGATCCAGGTGATTCGGACATTATTCGTTCTTTGGAGGGCAATTAAATGTTAATAACAATGCCTTTTTACTTTCTTCTTCTTTTTTATAGTCTTCATTAAAAACTAAAAAACATTTTGACACAAAAGTTTTTTGATATCTCCATTTTGCATCAGCTGCCATAGCACCATAGCACGGTCTCGTTTTGATTTTCTTTTGTTTGACAATTGTTGACCGCAGCTATAACTGTCGCTACTACTTGTATTATTATACTTTGGTTTTGGTTGTGTTTTTGGCGTAGAGATAATTTTTGTTAAATTTTTTTTTGTTCTCTCCTATTTTGTGCGTCATGAGCAGAATACCTACTCCCATCGTCCCTTACTGTGTAGGGCAAATGTCATCAGAGCTTAAGCGGCCATGTCCAAACAAATGTACTTGAGAATTGTTATTAAGCTTTTGAGGCCTCTCCAAATAAATAAAAAAAAAAAAAAATAAATTCCCTGGCAATAAATGAAATAAAAATTGTAAAATTCGATTGAGATTCGATTCTCACTAGTTGCTCGAAATTGTTAGCTGAGTATTATGTTTAATTTTTCTCTTTTATATATGCATATAATATTTTCATTTGTTTTTGTCATTGATTGTTTTACTTTCTTGTTTTATTTTCCTCTTCTCGATTGCAAAGCATACAAAAAATACCAGAATTTGTAGCGTTTTCAAATTGTTCAAATTTGTACTTACCTCAGCTATTGAAGGCATGTTTGAGGCATATTTAGCTATTGGGACATACAAGTAAAAACAGTTTTAGTGCACATAAAGAATAAAAAGCAAAAAAAAAAACTAAAGAAATTTTTCTGGGTTTCTTCGATTGAGCGCATAAAATGCTCATAAATTGACCTCAATTGAGTAATTTTTGTTGGAATATAAAAACTATGAAAATTGCATTAAGTCGACCGTAATAAAAGTTTTATCGGGGTTGTTTTAAGGCATATATATATACATATAAACATGTATTATGACTGTGTGAAAAAATTGAAATGTTATGAAAACCGTTTGGTATACGCTCATGGCTTAAGGCAGCGCAAATGAGAACGAAGTTTTAAGAAACCGCTACCTTAAAAGTGTAAGAAGAATGTGCAAGATTTCGTAAAACATATTTAATAAGACGGTTTTTTTATGTTGAATTTTATGGAATACATACACTCCAGTTCAATCGCCGGAGGTTGATTTAGTTGTCTAAAAAAGTTCCAATAAAACAAAAAGCGAATTAAAAATCTGGTGCAAGTAAAAACAAGGAAATCATGATAAAAATTCAATCAAACATAAAAATGCCGACAGCCATTTTAAGTTCAAAATAAAGCTGTAACTTTTAATGGCCGCAATTTGTAATCCAAAAGGATATCGTATGACTGTGGCATTGATTGAAATTGATATTGCAAACTTGTCAGAAACAGACACAAACGCAAAAACAAACACAAACACACACACGCACACTTAAACTATATGAATATAATAGCTTAAGGGAAAACTTGGCGCTGATATCATAAAAAAGTACAAAGTTTGCAAGTTAACAAGTTCAACTCACCCTCAAAAAAGTAAAGCTTTCAATTATCAACTCCAAAACGTTTAAAACAATATAGCTTTTGGCAAGAAACAAATTTAAAATAAAAGTCAAATCGTAGCACTCAACTCATTTAAAATAAAAACAATTAAGACTTTTAAACGGTCATAAAAACTTTTGAGGGGACTTACAAGAAGAATAGAAAAAAAATATTTTTGAAAATTTTTATTGAAAAACTGATTTTGGAACATTATTCTACAGTTAATGAAGAATATGAACATATTGTTAAGCAACAGTACGGCCGTTTTATAAAATTTGTCTTTTTAGTGATGGGAAACTTCGTGAACGTCCTGTTTAAGACTTAAGAATAGAAACCATTTATAATTTTGACATTTTAGTGTGTTTGAAATAATTTTTGTTTTAATATTCTTGCTATTATTATTTGCAATTTAATGACCTACTGATAGATGGCATTGGTGTCGCCATGTTATTACTTACATAGGCCCAAAGAAGTAAAATATAAGGTAGTGGTGTAATAGCAGAAAAGTGTGGTATTTTCTTTATTGGTGTTGGTTCACGCAAACACACAAACATTCACACAGGGCCGTACTTGTTTGTATCGTATAAGAAAGCCCAAATTGTTTTTAAGCACTGCAATATTAGAAATATTTCAAGAATAGCAACAGCTCTAATTTTTAAAAAATTTCAGATCACTCGCAAAGGGCTTAGAAGTTATAGTCCTCCAAAGTTGAAAAAGTGGCCTAAAAACCTAGCTGCATTTTTCAGTTTTCCAACAAAACTGAACTTTATTGGTTTCAAAAGAAAGGTAATAATACGAGTGTAGAGTGGTGGTCTTTTTTATATTTTTGTAAACTTTTTATTTTTTTTAATTTATTTTGTATGAATTATTTTGCTGTGTGAAATTTTTTAAAAACATTTTGTGATTATAAAAGAAGTGACAAAAATTAAAACAAATTTTCGAATTATTTTATAATTCAAACTAAAGTGTATGTTTAAGATGTGTGTGATTTGTGTGTGCTTTTTATGTCTGTGATTAATGTAAGGCACCACACAAGTATCTATTCAATGAGACATCAAACATACAAATACATGCATAACTTTTTAAGATATAACCCTTTTTATACCTAAAATTGCTCAGTTTTTTTCCAATTTGAATAAAAAAACCTAAATACCAATAATGCACAAAAAAAAAATTAAAAAAAAGAGTTATCGCTATTCCAGATTTATTCCAAATATTTTATTGTATTTTCTTTGATTTATTTGTTTGGGTGCTCGGTTCCCCTGTAGGCCTATTTCACACGAAAACAAAAAATAATATTAGTAACGTATACAGTGACTGGTCCTTATTTGTATGGAGAAAAAAAATTTCGTTTGTTTTTCTTGAGCACCCTTTTATTTTGTACCAATGTATAAAAAAATGCATAAAAAAAGTTTCAAGGAAATTGGACTTTATTGACACGTACCGCCAGGTAGAAATTAAAAAATTTATATACTATATATCAGAAAAAAAAAAGATAAAATAACAATTCCATTTTGAACGTACCGGTCTTACGAAATGACCATCTCCGATCTGGGTGAAATTGTGCATGAAGCATCACTGAAGGAAATAAAAAACTTCAGTTGACGGAAAAAATGCTGGAGCTATTTTTGGCGCAGTTACAGGGTGCACAAAATTGATAAAAATCGGCAAAAACGTCAAAAATCGATTTTTACTAGAATTCATATCTCAATCACTTCTTAACCGAATGTTAAGTTTCAAATATCGATGGAAATTTAAATTTAAAATATTTTGTTTTTTAAATTTTAGCGGTTGGGGATTCCATCTCTTGCAGTAAAGTAGTTAAATTCTGTGCTATCTCGAGAGCACTTTAGATTCGAATATCCTTCCCACAGGACACTGTGGATAAAATCCAGAGAGGCATCTCGTTTGACTACATATTGTTAGTGAAAGTCTATATTTACTTTTGCTTTAAGACATCTGTAGTTTTTCTTACAACAAAAACAAAGCATTTGGATCGTTATTTTTTGACTGTTTTCACAAAAACAACTTTGTTCTTGTGGAAGGGAAAGAAATTCCTTTTTTCCAAAATTTTTACTTTTTACCCTATGCAACTTTTGAGACCCCTTAGAATGTAAAATTCGAAAAAAATAGTGATTTGATACGCCTTAATGCTCATTCAGTTGCATTGCCTCTGTGTAAACTTCAAGCTCCGAGCGGCACGTGTTATTGTTGTTGTAAAAAAAAACTTAGGGACTTATTTTTAGACGCTAAGGAGCAAAAAAATCGGGTGTTGAACGGTTTCTAATATTAGGACCACCCTAGTATAGAGTATAATCTGGATATAAAAAACTCCGAAATAGTGAGCGTTTTAGTAACAAACATTTCAAAGAATAAGAAGCAAAAAAGTAAAAAAAAATTTAAGATTTAAAAAAAAACATATTTAAAAAAAAAACAATCTCGAAAATGTGAACAATCTGAATACAATGAATAGGACTTGCAAAAAATAATTCACTAAATCTAGATTCTACTGTAATAAGCTGTTAATTAGCAATAATATATATGACAAAAGTTATCTACTTAATTAATATTCACAAAAAAAAAGCATACATAAAATATAAAAAAGCAACACACAAAAACAGACATAATAATAGTATAAAAATTTTTAAAATTTCTAAACTATAATAATAATATAAATAAATGAATTTAAATTATAAATGAAATTAAATTTATTTCTTAAAATTTTTATTTTTTTTGGTAATTTGTGCCTAATTAATGTGCAGAAATCATTAAAAAAATTACAGGTATTAAATGCGATTCACTTTGCTGAAAACAAGAGTGACCCTAAAAACATATTCAACAGTGAAAAATTACTGCACCCCTGAAGCAGTGTTTGTGTTTTAACTGATGTGGTTTGATCAAAGTGGCGAAAAATTGAAGGGTTTAATTTACATTTTTTACCCATTTTTAATTAGAAATATAAACATTTCAAGCTAACACACAATAACACAAAAAATAAATATTCTGATGCATCTTTAATAGCAAATGTAAGCGAAACAGAAGTGCAGATGTACCTATCGTCTCCTATGGTTCAGGAAAATAACGCCCAAAATAAAAAATTAAATAAAGCTTAAAAATTTTCCATACAAATTCGGTCGTGATTTCATAATGAAATAAGTCCCAAAATTTTGGGTTTTACTTCATTGAAATTGGGCTATATTTCATTTTTCAATTTTCTATTTTTGAGAAAATGAAAACGAAAAATGAAAAATGAAATAAAGTCCAAAAATTGTCCATACAAATTTTAATTGGGCTTTATTTAATTTTTCTATTTAGCATCAAAATGTTAGATGAATTTCAAATTCAATTAAGAAGTACTGTAAACAACGAAGCCTGTGTTGCACTTAGCACAACGAAATAGACCCCAATTGAAATAAGTCCTAAAACAAATTAAGTAAACTCATACATAAAATTCATACATTTTTTGTTATTACTTCCCCCATTTTTGGGATCTATTTCATAAATTTTGGGAAATATTTCATATTTTTGTTTGGGTCTTATTTCATTATGAAACCAATTACACACGGTAGAAGTGGGTAGATTTAAAACTTTAATAAAAGCTTATTTCGCATTTTGTATATTTGATCATTTTTGGCATAATTTTTATCTGTTGTTATCACCATTCCGTATAAGGGCAAATCAAGTTTTTATGATGTTTTTTACGATAAAATGATTTTCCCTTGTGAGGATCTGCTTTCTTTACAAAGCCGATTACGGCTTATGACCAGCAAGTTTTTTGGTCTTATGATCTTTTTGAAACTGGCCATAACCCATAAAAGAATTGGGTCTTATTTTATTTTTGGTTTGGGCGTTTTTTCATTTTTGGGGCTTTATTTCATTTTTTATTTTGGGCTTTATTTCATTTTTGTAAGCCCTAAATATTTTGGGTCTTATTTCATTTTCTGTTTGGGCGTTATTTAATTTTTTGGGCTTTATTTAATTTTTTGGGCTTTATTTAATTTAAACAAATAAATGTTTTAAATTTATGAAATGGAAAAACATGTTTTCTTTTTGATATAGATTTTATTTTGGTAGGTGGTCTATAGGTATAAGACACCAGCCTGCAAGTTATGCCAGCAGATTATCCTTGCTATGAAGTAAGGATAAGTATTGAAACGAAACTATAGAAGTTTAAAAAAAATCCTTCATTCAAAAAACGGACATAAACAAGTTTACAAAAACGAATACTAGATTTTTTCTCACAAAATTAAAAAAAAAAACAATAATAATAAATTGTGTAAATAAAAAAAAAGTATAGCAGTGAGGGGACTGCTGACCGAAGCGAAAAGCTATATATAAGCTTTTAGTATTCCCTGGAAGACTTTGTTCTGCCACAGACCGCTTTACTGCTTTGTAAAAATTTTCATGCTAATCGGAAAACCTTTTATATTTTCACTCCCTCAGTCTTTGATTATATCTTTCAAAATATTTTTTTATTCAGATAGCATTTTTATTTTATAATTACACCAAACTCTATTATTACATTTAAATTGAATATTGCTGATATAAAAATAAAATACAGGGAGCACTATTGAATGAAAAATAATCCTCATAAAATAAAATAAATTTTCTATTTTTGATGTATGATATTTTGTTTGATTCGTCTTGAAGTCTCTTTTAATGCCTGCATTTGAGATCTTGCTACAAAGAAAACAGAAAACATAGCAAGCAAGTGCAGACTATTTTCTGCCCCCGATTCGGTTCATCAATACATCCGGTTCATCATTAATGCACATTATTATCGTCTTTTATCATTTCATTATATTTTAAATTATGGGTATTAATATAAAAAATAGAGTAAAACATAAACAAAAATATAAATTAAACTTATTGAAATAAGTAATATACACATAAAATGCGTATACATAGAATTTGAATTTACATAAATTTCATTGAATTTCATTTACATTATTTTCACTGTTTGCGTTAATAATTTAATTATATTCTAAAAAAGATACTATAGGCGTATGGTAGCTGAAATAAGAAAAAAAAAATTTTGAACGATGCAGTCCCAGTCATGATAAAATTATAGCCTTGAGAACTACTTATTTTCTCACGAGCTGCGACCATCGAATTTCATACAAAAAAAAAAAAAAATAAAAAAGTGCGTGTGTCGCAAACATTGGCAGCTTTCAGTAAAGTTAATAGTTGGCAACTGTTTTTTTTTATTTGGAATTAATTTTAAAGGTTTTTTTTCGGTTTTTGAGCATTTATTTAGAAACAACGGTACAATGTATATTATTCAAAGTATTGTCCATCGTTAGCTACAACATTTTCCCATCTTTCTGGCAGCATATGGATTCCGCGCCGGAAGAACGATTCGTCTTTTGAGGCAATCCACGAATCGACCCATTTTTTGGTATCCTCGTAAGAAGTGAAGCGCTGCTCAGCCAAGCCATGCGTCATCGATCTGAATAGGTGGTAGTCGGAAGGGGCTATGTCTGGGCTATAAGGCGGGTGGGGTAGCACATCCCAATTCAGCGCCTCCAACGTTTCCTTGACGGTTCTTGCAACATGTGGCCGTGCGTTGTCATGTTGAAAAACCACTTTGTCGTGTCTTTTGGCATATTCCGGCCGTTTAACCTTTAATGCTCGGCTCAATTGCATCAATTGTTGTTGGTAGCGTTCCCCAGTGATGGTTTCGTTAGGTTTTAGCAGCTCATAGTACACGACACCCTTCTGATCCCACCAAATACACAGCATAAGCTTGGCGCCATGAATATTCGGCTTGGCCCTCGATGTTGATGCATGGCCGAATGTTCCCCACGATTTTTTTCGCTTAGGATTATCGTAATGGATCCACTTTTCATCGCCAGTGACAATACGATGCAAAAAAATCTTCCTTTTATGCCGTTGAAGCAGTTGTTCGCACATGCAAAATCGTCGTTCAACGTCTCTCGGCTTCAACTGGTACGGCACCCAATTTCCTTGCTTTTGAATCATTCCCATGGCCTTCAAACGTTTGCCGACCGTTGATAAGTCGACTCCCAATGATTCTGACAATTCTTGAAGGGTTTGACACGGGTCTTCATCGAGCAAAGCCTCCAATTCCTCATCTTCAAACTTTTTCGGCTGGCCCGGACGCTCTTTGTCTTCCGTATCAAAATCACCACTTTTAAACCGACGGAACCAGTACTCACAAGTAGAAATCGATGGAGCATAGTCCCCGTAAGCCTCAGTAAGCGTGCGTTGTGCTTCAACCGCTTTTTTCTTCAAATGGAAGCACAAAAGTAAACCTTCCCGCAAATTGCGTTTTGTTGGAACGAAAGTCGACATGTTCACAGAGAAAAAAATATATGTTGTTTACACTTCAGTGGAATGACACATACTGAAAAATGAAGCTTAGACAATGTGCTTTGAAATGAATGTAGTCACAGGTGTGCCCGATGCGATCTATTGATAGTTACGCCATCTCTTAGAAAACCTTTAAAACTAATTCCAACCCCCAATAATTTGAGTGAGAAACCTTTGCAATTAAATGATCCATTCACAACAGGTGACTCCTCTGAATGCGGCCAAAGTGTGTGACACACGTTCTCTATTTTGTTTTCTTTTCTTTGACATTCGATGGTTGAAACACGAAATGTCACTCCTACCTATTACTCACTATACCATGGTCCCAGTCAGAGCATATGCTGGCGACATTTATAAAACTACAAAAGTTTTTATGTTGGTCATGAAACTCAAACACACGCTCTTGGATATTGGCTACCAGGCGCTCAGCTTTTTTCGTTTGACATGATTTTAACAGAATTGTAGGTATTGTCGAAAAGGAATCAAAACAAATACAGATTATAAAGGGTACTTTTTAAAGTCTCTCCGTATCGAGCCTACCTGTGGCCGAATTACAGCATCCATGATCGAGCAAATTACGAAGAGTACGACGAGACAAGTGCCTATCAATCTTGTACAATTTTGCTCGATCACGGATGCTGTAATTCGGCCCCTGGTTAATATGCCTTGCTGAGCGCCTGGTAGTCAAGATCAAAAACCGTCATTTAAAAACCTACTCTATGTCATGGCAGAATAACCAGTGACCGAATTACAGCATCCGTGATCGAGCAAAATTACGAAGGGCACGACGACACAAGTTCCTATCAATCTTATACAATTTTGCTCAATCACTGATGCTGTAATTCGGCCCCAGGTAGGCCGGCTCGCTTAGTGCCCTCACACGTTAAGGGCCAAATAGACTACACAGACTGTTTGCACAAACAAGACTTTTATCTCGTCATAGCGACGACCATACACTATACAGACTTTGCTTACGCAGACTTGATTTTTTAGTTCAAATTCTATTAAATTTTTCTTTTCTGCTTCCATTTTTATATATTTTCCTTCACGCATATCTACACTCTATAAAACTTTTGGGATTATGGCAAGTCGGTGTGATTTTGCGGTGTGTGACAGACGGTTTGCGCAAACACAACCAAAAATTAAAATATTTAAAAACAAATCTAAAACAGCCAAATACACTGTCGAACAGTCTGCGCAAACACGTGTTTGCACAAACAGTCCGTGTGGTCTGTTTGGCCCTTTAAAGAAGAGTGGAAATGAAAAGGTTGAAATAAGAATATTATGTTTTAAGATTGTAAATAGTGCGGACACATGTGTTAAGTTTGTGTTAATTTGAATGAAAATATTATAAAAACAGTGTAAATAAAACTATAAAATGCCGAGGAAGTGTTCAATTTGCAAAAAAGCAAAAAAACCATTTTAACCAAAAATCAACTGCAAAACATGAACATAAAGAAACTCGAGATGAACAGCTAATTTTGACAACTAGCTCGCTTTTCTCTGCTTTCTACTTCATTCCTCTCCGAGTCGGCCCTACCTGGTTATTCTGCCATGCTTGCTGTCAGTATTGATGACGAGAGTTCCTCGGAAAATCACGATGACGCAAACCAAAGATTTACCGTCTACCAAAATCGTTCAAAGAGCCTAAAGAAGTTTTCACTTCAAAAACTGTGTTTTGTATGAACAACAAAAAACCCCATTTTTTGAAGTCGGAAGAATAATGACAAAAAAAAATTTCATACAAAATACAGAAATTTTGTCGATTCTTTTTTTTTCAAATTTTGTTTTTGTAAATTTTTATACGTCCATACATTTGGGCAATTCACAGCTCATTGCAATGTTTTAATATATTAATATTTTAATGTACTAGTTTTTTACAACTGTCAGCACAACTTAAGTGAAAAGTATTGATTCGCAGTTTTAAAACAGCGCTGGAATCTTTAATATGCAGCTCAGATGTTTTGGATTCTACTTAAAGTTAAATAACTGAATTAATATTCAGTTTTATTGAAAACTTCATCAAAATTTTTACTAGACAACTCTTTTTATTCACGTAAAACAGCTGTTCACTAAATAACACATTAACACTCGACAAAAGCATGCCTTAGGGCATGTACAAAAGTGGCAACATTAAACACACTTTTTTAATTTGTGTTTACAAGGAAAACAAAAACAAAAAATTAACAGGCAAAAAAACAGGCACATTTCAGAATTAGCACATTAAACCTTTATTAGCAATTGCCTAATTGTTAGAAATTTATAAGACCTTTAATTTTATTTTATTTTCTTTCTTTCATATTTTATAAGACCGATATATCGATGTTTTCATTTTTGTCTTAGGCCTAGTATTGAGGTCGAAAAGTATAAGTATTACTTTTATAGATTACATATTTTTATTTGCACTCTATTATAAAATATGAAAGAAAGAAAAACTTCTAACAATTAGGCAATTGCTAATAAAGGTTTAATGTGCTAATTCTGAAATGTGCCTGTTTTTTTCAAACATCGATGTTTTTAAGAACGATGTTACATCCCCAGTTACGGTGTCGTTCACTTTTTCACGTGTTTTTCTGCGGCAGAGCATTGTTTTCTCTCTGCAGTGCAGTGCATTAAATCAACGCAAATAATTGTCAAGTGAGTTTATTTGTATGTAGAATTTGACGCTGAACACGAATATTAGGGGTATTCACGTGTTGTTGCGAATTGCAAGAGTGTGAAAATGCAAGATAATTTGCGCACTTACGCGTGAACATCAATATTGCAACTTAATTATGCAATAAAATTAAATGTCTAATCAACATTAAATATATTGCCACATTATTTCAAAATCATAAAAAGTTATTAAAATCTACGTACAAATTTAATCTTTTTAAAGTTTTACCCAGGTGGCAACTACGTTCGAAAACTATCAAAACACGAATCATCTGTTTAGCATCACTGCTTGTGCGTTCTCGCAATTGGTTTGAGCAGTGTATAATTCAAGAAAAGTTGCAAAATTGTTTTCAATGTGTTTGTTGCTGGAATGATGCGAAAGTTCGCAATCATGCATTTTCGCATCGTCGCAACTGTGTTTCGCATCAACTCGTGAATTCCCCTATTGTGTTTGATTCTTCGATATTTTTGGTTTTAAAAATAATATCGACGCCAACATTAAACATGTGCTTGAAGGCACCATAGGTCACTATTCTGAACTCTCACGGAAATTTGTACTTGTAGAAAAATGGAGCGTAATAATGTGCAAAAAAAAAACTCAAGAAAAGTGAACATAAAGAACGCCATTGCTGTTATCGCCTGAGCTGGCGCCAATGTTCGATCAGCCTGTACACAATTCAAGATTCCGTACGAAACATTACGTGCTCGAGTGACAGCAAAGACTCTCATCCTCAGTGGAAGCGCGTAAGGCGTTCCGCATGAGTAGAAAACTGAACAACCTAAATGAGTGGCGCCATTGTATTGCTGTTTTCTTAAGTCGTTTCTTAAATCTACAGGTATTTATTGATGAACAAGAAACGATGTTGAGCGATTGCTTGGTAAAAACAGCAAATATGCGCACTTTCAGTTGCCTGCAAATTAAAATAAATTAAATTAATCAAAAATGTCCCCGACGCCTAGATCTCAAAAAATTCTGACAAATAAAACGCAGCCAGCAAAGATAGGCTGAATGGATTTATGAACCGCCTTTTTGATTTGAATTTGCGGTACCCGATGCAAACTTCAATTGATCGTGTGGCAGCCTTCAATAATCCAGTCGTAAGCGTGCTTTTTGTGAAGGGTATGCGAATCACATCAGTACAGTGCTGTCGATGTATAGAATATGGATGAGACTAATGGTATCCGCGCAATAATTTCTGGTGAGCGCTGTACGAATGTAACAATGGCACTCGGGGTGACAGCTGCAGGAGATCGAATCCCGCCTTTCTTCATTTATCCACTGGCAAAATTCCAGGGCAAGTTTGTACTGCATGGTACTGCTGATGCAAGGGGAGTAGCAAA
This sequence comes from Dichetophora obliterata, assembly GCA_963920525.1. Classification (NCBI taxonomy): domain Eukaryota; kingdom Metazoa; phylum Arthropoda; class Insecta; order Diptera; family Sciomyzidae; genus Dichetophora; species Dichetophora obliterata. Next base: position 174,787,842 of record OY986436.1, on the reverse strand, counting down.
CGGCTCGGTATGGCAGACCAGCGAAACATTTTTAGAATGGCTGCAACACTTCAAAACATTCGCGATCCGATACAGCTCCGAAAAAACTTTGCTCATCATGGATATCAACGAATGCCACATGACAATTGCTGGACTAGACTATAGACTTTAAAATTAATTCATTTATAAAGAAACAAAAACAAAACGCATTAAGGGTATTCACAATTGCGTTCTTTTCAGTGTAGTTAAAAAACCCCGTGGTATTGATATCACACTTTAAGAAGCTCAAAACGCAGGTTAAACTTTTTTATGCCATACATTAATAAAATATATCAAATTGTATAATTAATTTATTTGCATAGTAACAAAAAGCTATAAAAGGAGGTTCTCAACTATAAATTCTATTTTAAAGGGTGCTCATAATTGTTGTTTTCCACTATGGCAAAAAACCACAATACCACGATACCACACAATTGCGAAAACCCTTATTGTTAATAAACACAAAAAAAAAAATTAAGTAACAGTAATGACTAGCAAATTGTATTAATTTAAAAACAAAAAATTAAAAAAAAATGCAGAGCAGTTTAAGGTATTATTATATAAATGTGAAACATTTTTTTATGTTTAAGGCAAATTAAGGTTGCAAAAGTCTTTTTAAAATTGAATTTTTTGTTTTAATTATTTTTAACGTAAAACATTAAGCTGATCAACACGTCTTATTTTTCATTAGAGAGTTTTGTTCGGATATCATACAAATATAACCCGCTGATGAGAAGCACCATTCTGATTCTATGCTAGTTGCAGAAATATGGTTTTTTCAATTTCTCAATAATGCGCAATTACTACTGCAGTATTCAAAGCATTGCGTTCTGTGAAGAAATGTCAGGCAACGTTCCAAAAGTATCTTTTTAAGAGGTGAAACCCTGCTTTTTTGATGAGGAAATGTCAGCAGCAAGAGCAACATAAAATTCAATGCTGCAATAGTAAAACGAGGATGCCAAGCATTAAAATTAGTAATAAACTTAATATTTTGTGATAATTGGGAAGATTTTAATGGTTTTCTTAATTATTTTATTGTTATTTGGAATAAAACAGATGTAAAATTGTTAATTTGGGGCTCTGCGAAAGCAGCGATGCATACGCTGGAAGGCAATAGCAGGGCAGAAAAGCAGGTGCATTGGCATAAGCAGTATGCTTATAGAAATCATAAGAAAGCAAGAATGCGGTGAAGCACAAAACAAAATTATTTCCTAATAGCCCAAACAGAATAAGCATAGCCAACATGCAGCCAACAGAAGAAATGTCAACACAGAGGTTGGTTGCATTGCAACCCTATGAAATAAACATAATTAAAATAACCAACACGTAGCGAACGCAGCCAACACAAAAAAGTGTCAAAATACATAGTTCAAATAAGAAAACCTACAATTGGCTAAAACAAGTTAGTCCAAATTAGTAAAAAAAACAAACGAATTATTATATGCAAAAGGCTCTATCTATTAATTTAGTAAAAAGTAATAAAATATTGTAAGCATAAAGCTCTATATGCGTTATCAACACAAATTCTATTCTGTGCACAAAATTTTGTTGGCTACGTTTTTGACCGTTCGCTACGTGTTGGCTATGCCTATTCTGTTTGGGCTATAAGTCAGAATATTTGACAATTTCTAAATACACAACTGACTTCCCGATGTTGCAAATTCTTCTAAGACTTTGCAAAGTCCTTGTTCCAGTGAATTACACTCATCGTCCTAACAATCTTTTTCAGCCACAATAAAAGGTTTTTCTAATTCTTTATTCATATCACTTTAAATTGAAATGGTTGTATTTACATGAATATTTGTAATAGAAATTTTTTTATTTAAAATTTCCGGGATTCAAAGGGGCTTAAATCGTCCGGGATCCCGGACTTCCCTAGTATTTACACAATTTGTGCAGGTTGAGTCCAACGAACGCTTATTTGTTTGCAAAAACACCGTCGCACGAGCTCTATAAAACCCACATATCTGGCTCTGCGCTATAGATCTACAGCCCTATTCTGGCAACTTGACAATAATCAACCAGTATTTCTAAAATTTCTATGTGTTTGTTGTAATTTTTTTATTTGAAAACAAAATTAGAAACTCAAAAACAAAATTTTTTAATGAAATTGTCACTATCTGAATAGCAGTTGGCAATTTTTATCAAAATGTATTATTTTTGAGCTTTAAATTATGTTTTGAAATAAAAAAATTACAAAAAACACATAGAAAAAATAAAAATACTGTTTGACTATTGTCAAGTTGCCAGAACAGGGCTGCTACTCTTTATATCAAATTAAAGATATAAAAAAATTAAGAAAATTTTGTCAAAGACAGTATCTATTTTTATTCATTAACCAAAAGAAAATTATTACCTTTGGAAGCAAATCTAAAGCCTTGTTTCCATGTGATTTTCTTTTATCTTCTATTATAGCATACCACCAATTTCTTCCTCTAAACGCGAGATGTGGTTTAGTTTTTAGAAAATTTTACATATCGCTACTTTAAAATACGGATGTCGTATGCAGCAAAACTTAACTTTTCTGAAGACGATTTTTAAGGTATAACATAAAATGACTTTGAAATGACTCTATGGATTCTCTTCAGTTTTGAATTGAATCATGGAAAAATTATTTATCAGGTAGCCTTGACAACTATCTACTTTCTCAAGAGCTGCGGTCAACGAACGTCAAACAAAAGAAAACATAAAACAAGCGATTAATAACAGTTTTTTTTTTAAACTTACATGAAATTTATTTATTTATTTTCTTTGTGTGACACAAAATATTTTTGATATTTCCATTTTGCATCAGCTGCCATAGCAACCATAGCACATTCTCGTTTTGATTTTCTTTTTTTTGACATACGTTGACCGCAGCAAAAATTGTCGTTACTACTTTGTTATAATTATACTATGGATTGAATATGATCTGAGACTTTGTTTTCATCAGCTTATGCCAAATTTACTGTAATTATAATAACAAAGGATTTATTGGCCTTTTTTGTTCAGAATACATTTATTGTATGTCACAAAAAATGATTTTCCTTGAACTAACGACAAAAAGCCTTCTGAAATTATTCAATTTCATTAAGGAAAATTATAAATTATACTTTCGTAATTGATTACATATAAATTACAATTTCAACCACAAATTATTATCATAATCTTAAAAAAAATATAGATTACGATTACTGTAATCATAATCGAATTATTTTTAATTACAATTCGAGTAATTACGATTTACTACGATTACAGTAATTGTAATACAGCAGAATTATAATTACGATTACTGCAATGTGGTGGAGCCCTTTGGTGGAGCCCTGCTGGAATACTTCTCTTTGTAATTCTTTTTTTTTATGCCGTCCACGGTGGTACGCTCTTTTTGATTTTTCATTCGAAAAATGTTTTTTAGTTAGGGCAAATATTGATTTTTAATATTTCCGAATTAATTGGTTTTTCTCTCGTATCAATGTATACATTCCTTGTTATTGAGTTCGCTTTGATTTATATCAGAAAACTGCACAAGCCTACACTTACAGAACTGGCGATGCTATCAAAACTTCGCTTCTTCTAGCCGTAATATTACGGTTCTCAAAAAATTTAATATGTGAGGCTCTGACAACTTTCTTAAGGGCTGTTAGATTCCAGTTAAGCAAATCACAAAACGAGGCGAAAAAGCTTCAGTTAAAAAATCCACTTTAATCAGTATTGGACACTTTGTAGCACTTTACTGATACGAATTGTTGAATTTTATATTTTTTTTAACCCAAGAAAAGTGGACAGATTTGAATTTTTTTTAATAATTTTTATCATAATTCGTACATTTAAGGCTAAACTCATCCCATGTCATTTTGGCGACGTCAATAAAAGAATTTTTGCTATCGAACTGTTTGCCATTTTTGTATACTTTCTTAGAAAGCCAACCCCACACATTTCCAACACTCCCCAAGACCACAACATTTTGCTCTTGAATCCAGGTTTTGATGAGTGTGAATTGTGGAATTTTCATGTTGGTACTTATGTCAATCAAGTCTTCCATACAAATTATGAAATTGTGAGAAAGCAACTTCCAGTATGCTTGTGTGTTTGTGCAATTTTTTTTGCATTTTCGAAAACCAGGTAAATCATTCCATACTAGGAAGTTTCGCCCTATACTATTACACAACCCTCTCTGCAATAACCATTTCTTAAATCATGAAAATAATAATTGTAGCCATCAGGGCAGTCTTAATTGATTTTTTTTTTATCCGAGAAAACAACTCTTCTCCACAGCGTACTCTAGGACATTGAAAGTTTGGCAAGTTTTAGACGGAAATGGCTACGTTGTTGATCAAGTGGTGATTTTTTCTTCAATATTTTTTGCTATAAGTGTTCGATGACTTAATGACGCGATGCATTGTTGAAAGGCTAGCTTCAACTCCCATTTCAGCCATGATTTTTGCTGCAGACTTGGATGAAATGTACGCTGCACGTACTATTAATCTTTTTTCTGCTGCTTTAGTGGTTCTATTAGTTTGCTCTTGTTGGTTTTTTTCCATACCTTAGCATACCTTTTTTGCTTATCCTAGTTTTAGCAGCAATTACACAGTGCTATATCCTTCTTATTGAAACGCTTCAATTTTAGCTATTTCAGCTTCAATAAAAATTTTCCTTTCGCCATTTTCCGAAAAAAAGTATTTTATGCATTTACTATACAAGTAGAAATTAATTACTATGAGAAATTTTGCACAACTTTTCGCGATCACGCAAAAATCGGTACTGTCCTTATCCTAATGACATATTTCAAAACGTTCGTTCTCACATGATTTAACTGTTTTTTGCAGGAACTCATCGATACTTATCACAATGTTCATACTTTTTTGCAAAACCACAGTAGAATATATTTAAATATAGTTTTCATAAAAAACAAGTTTATAGCCTTAATAAAAGTTATTTTTTTGTTAATTTTCAACAAAGAGCATATGTCCTGAAGCTAATGACGCGCTGTGTATAATATTTTGATAATTTATAGAAGGATATTTTTGTACTTTTCACTACTGTGATCACCTTTAACGCTGACGGTCGGAGAAACGACCACTACATTTTTTCTTGTAACGGAAAAAATTACAACTCAATAAGCTATTTGAGCATTTACAATGTATTTTTAGACCTGGTTTGTTGAAATTTAAAAGTTTGACACATTTTCACGAACAAATAAGGAGCCGGTTAAAAAATGGGTAAAAAACATACATATTTAACCCTAGGATGTGCGAATGGGCTTTTCGAGGCCCATTTTGACTTTGAGAAGTCGTCAATTTTTTTTTTTGGATCTGGGCGCCGAAATATTTTAAGTCAACTACCGCTAATGTTTTCTAGACATAACAAAACAAGCTATAAAGAATTTACATTACTTTCGTAGAACTAACTGAACTATTTTTTTTAAAATGACGTAAGTGAAGCTACTGGGCCCGTCCGTTAAATGTATGGGAAATGTTTGTAAGCTACTAAACAAAATATGTTCAAACACAAACGATCACGGTCGACGACTTTATTACGCTATATGTGTAAAGCTTTTGTGTGCATATGGTCACGTTACATATTTATTTTTTTATTGTAAGTAATATTTAAATGGTTGGGAATGACGAGGTGTGGGAAGAGCTTGATTCAGTTCTCAATTTTCTAGGCTGCTGACAGACCGGCAGCAGCTCACTGAGGACAATTTTTTGCAACTAAAAAACTAGAGATGAAGAAGACTATCCTTTCAGAAAAACAAGCCTTATAAGTTTTTGGATTGCAACGAAAATAAAGCAGGTGTCTGCACTATGTACCAGATGCTCAATTGCTAAGAGTAGCAAAAACCTATAAATGGATAAACATCGTGAATTTTTAAAGGTTTTGACATCTCAGTTTGTTACTTCTCACATGAAAAATAGGAACGTTCAAATTTCAATTCAATGTTTTTGTCAGTAATTATAAAAAAAATATTTTATAAATTTGTAACTCTACCTTTGTTATAACATACACAATTGCATTACCCTGAATTATATGGAACGGAAAGATTGTGAGTCGTGCAATGCTCAGAACGGCAAAAAGAGGCGTAAAACATTCTTGTCGTTTAAAAAAACTGCAAAGATATTCATATGTCTTGAACACGACACAACTCAGAAAATTTGTCAGTGCCATGGCTACTCTGCTGAATAGTTATAAATGTAGCACAACAGTTAAGCTATCGTTACCTCATTTTTTGTTTTTGGAAATTTGCTTTTAAAAATAATATAAATCAGTCAAAAGTTAACTTGTGGCACAAAAAAAAAAGTCATTTTACTCTTTAAGGCATCCATACCCCCCACCCCCTTAAGAAATTCCCTAAAAATGACACCTACACAGATGTAGTGTCCAACAATACTTCTACATAATAGGAGCTTGCGATTTGATATCTACATAGATCTACGAAAACCGTAAAGACAGCTGGCCATGATTCATGGGCCTCGCGTGGCAGTAGCGAATCCTAGGGTAAAGTAAGGGAAATAATTACACAAAAGGTTCTTTATTCAATGAAAAATAAAATTAATTACATAAAGTCCATAATTCTTTAAAAGCGGTGACGGAAGCGGGGAAAAAGTGGGGCAAAGCCTCCTATTTTAGTATAAGGGTAGTACAGTTCAAATGCCCCAGCTATGCCAGATATGTTAAATAATATACATGCAATAACAATAGAGTTCAGCTACTACAGCTTTTTCGCACTTTCTCCGCATTAGATCATCTTAAGAACCAGCCCAAATAACGTTAAAACATCTCAATAAGGCCATTCACAGTTCGAATACGCTGGTCTGCCATTTGTTCGATTTGCTATTTGTACGCCAATTTACGAAAGCTTATTTTGCTTTGTTGTTGTTTTGCATACAAATGCAAATACGCAGGCACGCGTAAATAAAAGCAGCCCTTGGACGTGTTTTTTGTACCTCGTATTTTTATGCTCTGTCTACAGCCGCATAATCACATACATCACAGGGTTGCACAATCTTTTTATACGACAGTCACATGGCGAGGTGCTCACAGTTTGAACAATAACAAATGCTATAAATACGATTTGTTAAAAGTACGCTCAAACCGTGAATAGCCTTAATGATATCGATAAGAGTGGTCCAATACAATCCAAAGTGAGAAAAATTTACCCACCATAACATGGGTTGGGTTCAGGGACAACACAAGACATAACAACTAACCATGCGTTTACATAGAACTAATCATACATTAGTTTTCAATCTACTTTTGAGTTGACCTTTCGATAAGTTAACATCAAAAAAGCTACAGTTGTTAACAAAGGTACTCATGCGATGTAAAGGAGCAGTAGCCATATAATTTGTTCTACTAAAAGGTAAGTATATTAAATTGTTAGCATTTCTACTGCTTCTACGGTTAGTGTTAAAATTTATAAGAGTTAGGAGTTCTGGTGAATCGAATACACCAGTTATGAGTTGGTGTAAATAGACGATATCTGCAGACTTCCTTCTCTCATTCAAAGATTGCATTTTTAATAGTTTTAAACGATCCTCATAAGGAGGAAGGTTTAAAGTGTCAGTTGCACTTAAGCCCCTTAGAACAAACCGAACAAAACGTTTTTGTATTCTCTCTATACGTTCAACATGTACATTGTAACTTGGGGACCAAACTTGACTTGCATACTCTAAGTGAGGTCGCACAATTGCATAATACAGCGTTGTAGTTATGATCATACTATTAAATTCTTTGGCCCAGCGTTTCATAAACCCGAGCAAAGAAGATGCTTTTTTACAAATGTAATCAATATGAACGTTAAACGATAGCTTAGAATCCATGCATATACCCAGATATTTGACAGCATCTACACGACTTAATGCAGTATCTTTTATCTTAGAGTCAAAAATTAAATTATTCCTTTTTCGCGAAAAGGTCATAGTTTGGCATTTATCTGGATTTAGAAACATATTGTTTTTAGAACACCAAATTTCAAAGGATTTCAAATCAGACTGGAGCAGATCTGAATTGTCTTTAGCATCTATCGTTCTGTATATTTTCATGTCATCTGCATAGATAAGTAGATGAGAGTGTTTGATGATGTGGGTTACATCAATAATGGCTAAAATAAACAGGTGGCTACCTTAAGGAACACCTGATTCAGCAATAAATTCAGCTGACAATACGCCTCGAAATCGTATTTGATAAGATTGCTCTGTCAGATACGATTGAATCCAGCTTACAAAAAATTGTGGAAAACCCATTAACTTTAGTTTAAATAGAATTAAGTTGTGTGGCAGTTTATCAAATGCTTTACTAAAATCAGTGTAAATACAGTCGACCTGGTTACCTGAATAAAATGAATTTAAGCAAAACGTTTTAAAATCGAGGAGATAAGACACAGTTGATCTGCCAGTAACAAATCCATGCTGACGAGTTGTCATGACCTTCCCACAGTGAATTTTCACACGATCATACACGAGGCGCTCAAAAAGTTTTGGAATCGACGAGAGTTTCGCGATAGGCCTGTAGTTGTTTATATCGTTCTTACAACCTTTTTTATAGATAGGACCTATAAAAGATTTTTTCCAAAAAAGTGGAAAAATACTTTCGCTAATTGATTTATTGAATAACATGGACAGTGGTTGACTTAGAACGGAACCACATCGTGTTAACACTGCGGCAGGAATTCCGTCAGGTCCAGCATTAAAATCCTCATCGATCAATCCAATATACTTTAAAATATCCTCTGAAGTAAAGGATATAGAATCCAACGAAACCCTGGGTGTAGAGTTCATATATTCAAAGTACTCTTCATCAGGATTAAAAGAGTCTGAACAAAATGACTCTTTAAAGAGATCGGCAAATAGACCACAAACTACGACAGGATCGTCAGTAAATCCGTCAGAGGTTTTAAATGATGAAGGGAATCCATCAGATTTTTTTTTTGGTGTTTATGAAACCCCAGAATTTCTTCGGATCAGACAATATTCTCAGCTTAGTACTGTCTAAATAATTTTGATATAAGGTAGCTGAGCAATTTTCAAAATCCAGAAACAAACGCTTGTAGATTTCTAGGTCATTCAAGTCTAAGCTACAGACATATTTTTTCCATGCCCTATTCCTGGTGTTGCGAAGAATCTTTAACTCCTTTGTGTACCAGGGGTAAGCACAATTTTTCGTAAATTTGAGGCTATATGGCATGGACAGAGAAAACATAGCAAAGATTTCCATATAAAAAAAATTAATTGAATCATCAAGAGTGTTATTATTAACATATTCTAAAATAACATGAAGTTTACTTTGAAGTAAATGATTCAACTTCAAAAAGTCAGCTTTTTTAAAATTGAATTCATAAACTTTATCTATTGAGTTAGACTTTACTATATTATCCCTGTCTGATTTGTACAATATGCTCAATGGTATATGCACAATCACATTGTGACTATCTGTAGTTAAGACCAGGTCAAGAAGTCTTCCGCGACTATTATAAAAACAACTTACTTGTTGTAAATCAGAACATATATATATTAGCAGAGCAGGGAATAACAATAATGGAACTAACGAAGGAGTTCCTTACAGCTAATAAGACACCTCCACCGACAGCAGAAGTATTGTCAGCGTGTCTATCTCTTCTATAAACTTCAAAACTGTTATCAAACAATTCTAAGTCAGTAATGCTTCCGTTTAACCAAGTTTCAGTCAGTGCGATAATATCCTCAGAGAAATTCTGAGACATTAAAAATATGTCTCGCGTCTTAGAGCGTAATCCCCTTACATTTTGATAGTAAAGGGATAACCTATTCAGTTTTTTTGGGATTGACGAGCGGCTTGAGTCGTCCCTCTAGGCTTATTCTTAGGCTGAAACTCTGTAACGAGTATATTATCAGTCCACAAATTAGAGTTTAGAACATTTGCAAACTCTTCAGCTGGAACTATGAGAATAAAGCAAGCATGGGAAGGTTTATTACCTATTTTTTTGCATGAGCAAAATACATTTTGACTCAACAATTTATTATGTTTGATAAAAGTCAATACATTTTCAACAGTTGTGTCGGGCTGAAGACGTGAAATAAATAAATTTTTTTTCCTCGACACTGCCCTTAAGCTTGATAGATTTCTAGGCTCAATAGGAGTCAAAACTGAACTAGTAGTCAAAGAAGGAATGTTGGAAGGTGACGAGGAAGTAACTGGAGTGTTCCTGTTCAAAAGCGGTGCTGAGGGCTGCTTGGCCTGAGAAGTAGATCCAGATGATTTTCGCTTCTTATTAGTTTTTTTATTTTTTCTCTTTCTTTTTAATATAATATGGTCTTCTGATGAAAGGATTGTTTGTGTCCCAGAAGAAACATTCTGTGACAAAGCAAGCGGGATATTTTCCGAAATGGAGTTTTCATCATAGACGCTGGTACTGGGTGCGGCCCTAACTTCACTAAAAAATGTTACAATTTCTCGAAAATTGTTGTTTAACGAGTTAAGACTTTCCCCAAAAAGCTTAATTTTTGAATAAAGTTCATCTAGGGAATGTGCCCTACACGAAGCACAGTACCAGCGAAGACCTGATCGCAGAGATTTTAAGTCGTCAAGGCATGACTTGGAAATACCGGCACAAGATGCATGAAACATTTTCTCACATGGACCAGAACAGCTGAACATGGGGTTCAGAATGTTTTGGCTTTTGCAAAGTTCGTCTAAAGAACAAGCAACGATATTTTCTGCAGAAAAATAATCCATGTTTAATTTTTAAAAAATGAGCAGATGCAAAATGAGCTTTAGGGTTATTATATTCAGGCAGTTTGTTCACAGTTTAGTAGAAACTAAAAAACAAAAACAACACTCACTGAGCTGAAGATAAACAAATCACCGCACAAAGAAGAAACTAAAACACAGTAAGCATGCAAAAACAACAACACTGCATTAAATAAACAAGTTAAACAAAGTTAATATGCAAGAATTAAACCTACACAATATAAATGCACAATTATTATTTAATGGAATAGTTGTATATTAACGATATTAGTAAGTACAATATAATATTTAAGTAATTACGATATTGAAACTGTTTAAATACACTCACGAATATAACAAACAAAGGCTTTTACATAACACGATAAGACACAACCGACACCAACTAATATACGAGATCAACTGGACATGAAAAATTCATTCAATTCATTAGGACATGAAAAATTAAATTAACGGTTCTTTTAACATTTTTAAGTTTTAAAAATAACTAAAAGGTCTTGTCCACACTCGGTCAACGCAACTAGAACACAAGTTGCTAACCTGTACATTATCCGAAACCATGACATTAAGCAACTTGCTCGCAACATGATCTCGACACTTTTGTGTCGTAGATACGCAACTCTGTTAGCAAATTTAATTTGATAGCTTTCGCATTAAGTTTGAATTGTGTCATGTAAATCAGAAGATTAGAGATTTTTCGGCGGAAACATATCAATAAACTTATATGGGTCATTCTTTTACAAATCGCACACATTCCTTAAATTGATGTCTCAGATTCGGTAAAAAAAAAACAATTATATTGAGAATTTTCTCGAAATTTCATTTTTACGGAGCACCATTAAGTCAAAATTATGAAAAATTGCAAAATTTGGTTAATGCCTGTGTTTCCTAAACCGGAATATCTTGACTGGTCCGATCTTGTAGGTTTTATACCCATTAGATAGATAATTTTTTATACTTTAAACTACATAAAAATTTCGTTTTTAGAATCTATAATAAATGCACAAAAATTTAATGAAGTTTTTTAATAGATTTTAAAAGCGATTGAAAGCGATTTTTTATAGATTTTATATAAATATTTGTTTCAAAAAACTCAAAGTGTATATTTTCAAAAACTGGCATGCACGTCCACGTGTAAATTGGACAAACATACAAACTGGACTAACATGTAAATTGAACAAAAACAACAGGAGTTGTCATTTTTTAATTTCTTGTTGTATTAAAAAAAAGTTACATACCCCGGCACGATCATTCGTTTGTGGTATTGTCGGTCACAATGCCTTGGTGGGCTGCAGCAAATGCTACCAGGAAGGTAAAAAAGTAAATCATTTGACAACATTTAAAACTGTATCTTCGCAACTCCGATCGAAAAAAGTCTTTATAGATCGGAAGCATGTGTCATTTTACCAAAACATGTTTAAAAACACTCCAACTTCACTAGAACTGATTGGTACAAACATGATAACACAGTTTCCAATGGAGCCAATGCACTTGGTGGACTTGGGTGTTACAAAGAAAATGTTGTGCATGCTTTAAGCTGGAAAGTGCACCTCAAAAATCAAAAAAAATCAAAAAGAATTATTAGTTTCACTTTCTGGAAATATTCCTAGAGAATTTCAGAGGAAACCTCGATCTGTCGATGAAGTTCTTAGATGGAAAGCTACAGAGTTTCGTCAGTTCGTTCTAAAAATAATGGACTCGTCAAAGGTTTTAGAGTGCAAAATTTAAAAAACTTCTTTGAGGCACCTTTAAAGTCGATGGAAGACCTACAAATTTGTAAAGGAGAGCTATTAGAATTCGAAGAAGAAATTTTTGATGTTAATAAAATTTGCTCTAAAATTATGTGTTTACCACACGAAAACACTCTTATACTCATTCCTCTTCTACACAGCTGTTAGTTTTATTTTAATTCCTTCATTAAAACATTTTTCTTAAGTCTAAACATGTCGGAGAATCGAGGCGTTTTAAAGAGAGTAAACATTTCAAAAGGAGGTTTAAAATCATATGACCAAAAAAGTAGTCAGTTAAAAAGTAAATTTTGTAATAATTTAACTTAAAAAATGTTTTATTTGGTTTGATTTAAGATATTGAGTTTGAAATCAATCAGATGAAAGCAGTTATAGCAAAGCAAAATACCAGCATTGTAGAGCTGAAAGAAACAGTTGAAAAACAAAATGAGTTTATTATAGGCGAATTAGCTTCAATGAAAGTCCTAATGCGCGATCTAGCACAACAAAATAAACAACACTCACAAATATCCCGAATATTTCCTCTTAAAAACAATGAAGAATTGCAGCGTTTGGAAGCTGAAATATTAAATTACAATGAGCAGGATTTGGTATATTTTTAACAAATCTTCTATTTAATTTTTAATACAAAATCTTTTTTGCTTTAGTTGACCGTAGTACAAAAAATATGCAAAAGAGGCGGTATAGCCAAAAACATCCACAATTTGATTGGACCAGAAATTTTTTGAAATTATAATTATGACGGCATTCAAAAAAAGGAGGCCTTTAAATTATTCAATGCGATCAATAATATCTTTTATAGTAAGTTTCTACCAATAGCATTAATATCACATTTTTCTAATTCCTACTTTAACTTACAGAAGCTTCTCAGGACATCTACATAACAAAAGAAAACAATATTAAACTATAATAAAAAAAGGATTTAAAATTGCAAAAAATAAGGTCCACAAATCTACTTGCTTAGCCAAGAAAATAAATGAACTTTCTACTTAACATTCCTAATCCTTCATTGTTAACCATTATCCGTATACATATTTGAAAACTTTACTTTTGAAAACATTAAAAAATTACATAAATTACAATAATTTTATTATAAAATCAAACATTTACTTTAAAACAGTGTTTTAGTGCGATGAAAGCAGGTGTTTTTGAATAGATTCCATATAACCTCTTATGTAAGTACTTCTGTGTAACTTGTTATAGAAGTGCTTGTATATAACCACTTCTGAGTGCTGTTCTTTAAAACGCTTTATGGAAATTGTTCTCGCAAAGACATTCCTGAAGCCCTTGCACATAACAACTTATATAAGCTCTTTTTGGAGAAGGGAGAGTGCAATGCCTTGCATGTTGGCTCGTTTCATATAAAAAATAATTAAGAAAAGAAACCAGTTGGTAAGGCCTTCTACCTGCCTAAGAAGTGCTTCTGCAATTGCTCCTTACTCCTTACTTTTTCTACTGGGAACCATTGGGAAATCAGCATGTTGAGTGGGAGAGACAAACTGCACTTGCAGAACTTCTGTGTCTTATTTTACATTTTAATCGTCATCGAGACTGCTGTCAGTGAACACATAAATTGAAATTATTGCGATATATTAATGATGTCAGCCGAAAAGTATTTTATGTTACAAAATGCTTTTGATGACATGCAATGTCTTATTTGCCATAAGACATTTAAAAAAACAAATAAATAAAATTTTAAAAAAACATTTTGAAGATGTTCACAAAGACATGAATTATTTGCAGGGGGAAGAAAAAGAAAAACAATTTAAAATTTATAAGAAAATTTTTATTGAAAAGTTGAAGGAATGGGTAAATCAATTTAAAGAAAATGATGAAGATATGGTGGAGGAGAATTTAGAAATGGGTTTAAGGATTTTGAAAATATTCAGCATTTACTGGATATTTTTCAAAACCCTTTTAAATGAGATATATTAAAGTACGAATTTCCAATCCAAACAGAACTTATTATACTTCGAAGTGAATTAGATTTTCCAGATAATTTTATCAATATAAAATTCTGGAAAAATCTGGATAGTACAATATATCCTGAAATAAAGAAGATTGAATTGAAGATATATTTGCTCAAAAAAACGCAATAAGCTGAATTCTTCTAGTTTGAGAAACATACTTTTATTGCGTAACTGCAATAAGAGTATCAACATAGAAGATTTCATTACTTTTTAATTGCAAATTGAACAATGATTAATTGAGGGAAAGTTTATAAACACTTCGAAGAATCTTTTTATTTCGAAATATATTATACTATCCAGATGTCCACATATATAAATTATATATGTGTGTATTATAGATATATATATATATCTATCAATACATTCATCAAGAGTATTACTAAAATAAATACATTCATCAAGAGCATTACTAAAATATGTAAATTCATTAATTTTATATTTCCCTTTTGTTAAACAAAGAAACAGAAAAAAAGACAACACCCGCCACACATGTGCTTTCGTCGCAATCTCGTTGACGACACTCTCACCAATACTACTACCTTGGGCATCTATGGAATATAGTGATCTTTTTGCCTGCTTCGCGATTCAGCTGAGAGTCTTCGAACAAACATTGCGAATATAGTGAAAATTCTGCCTGCTTCGAGATAAAGCTACGTTGTTAATAGGACTCGCCAAATGCTTTGAGTTGTGAAATTTGCCTTGTCACAAAAAAAATTTGCATGGTGCTCTCTGTATTTGCAATCATTCCTTTTTTATTTCCTGTTCACAATAAACATCAGCGTAGCTGAAATCAGCGCAGTAGCTAACAGCGTAGATGACACGCTGTGATTCGCTCAAGCATTGAGAGTCATGTGAGGAGCTTTGAGAAGCTGTTTGTAGCTTTATCAATTCGTTACAGTGAGTCTCTTATGCAATACAGTGGTGAATAGCAAGCTTAGCGAAGTTTACTTTTTGAGCGAGTCCACATTTTGTATATTCGTTGAAAGAGAATGCAATGCGCGATAGCTACTCTCATTTTCAACGAGTGCTTAAATGTATTAGTGAAGCTACTCATGCAGTTCTCTGGTGCACAGAGCTGCCAGATATGGCGATATCTCGCCAAACGGGCGGTTTGAGCGACCACTTTGGCGAGAAGATTTTTGATTTGGCGAGTTGACGAAAAAGTGGCGGTTTCAACATTTTTTTGGCGATATTTTGACGAGATTCCCTAAAAATAAGATCAAATGCTTTTTTGCGTTATACAACACTTTTTACATAGCAACAATTTTTCCCATCTCTAACACTTAATTCGACGAGCAACAGTGCTACCAAAACATAAAACATAAAATCACTTTTTACAGCTGATATTGCTTAAACTTGTTCAGTTTGAGCGCTAAAATGCCAAAAAACAAGGATGGAAAAAAGGAACAAGAAGATATAGAAAAGACTGGGAAAATGCAAGATTTGCTTTTATTTGAATAATTTTAATATGTGCTGCGAAAGTTTTGAACCTACCAAGGAGACGTTTAAACGTTTAAACTCTACAATTATGTACCCAAAACTAGAAGATTATGAACTTGAAGTCCATGAAGAATTGGAAGTATATTTAAAATATGCTTACAATTTGTTAAAAATCAGAAATATTTTTTGGATTTGGTATTCTCAATCAGCACAATTCTGAATAATTTTTCTCGGGGAATCGGGAAAGGGAGATTTCATATTTAAGATAAAGTTCAAGAACATTTTGGAAATTTTTAATGCAAATTTGTTCATCAACCATCAATATTCATGAGTGTAAAAAAAAGTGATGTCTTTATCTGCTATCTTAAAAATAAAAACTCCCTTTTCTGATTCCCGGGAAAAAGTATTCAGAATTGAGCTGTATACGTGGTTTTCACCCATTACTCTATTGTTTTTTTGTCGTTTTTTTTTAAATTTTATGAAATACATTTTAGTCGTGGATCTTGTTTTAGTTTTTATACGATTTTTTATGTTCACTTATTACTAAGAATATAATATATTTAAATACATCAAATAAAAGCTTTAAGCTGGAGTTTCTGTAAAAATGTACACATAAATTAAATAAATTTAATACTTTATGTAAATATTATGGTTTTATTTATTTTTTTAAATATTTTAAGAAAAAATTTTTTGGCGGTTTTTGGCGGTTTAGTTAACGACAAATGGCGAGTAGAAGTATCAAAGAACTGGCAGCTCTGCTGGTGCGTATCATGTTACCACAACTAGTGCAAAAAATATCAGACACTAGAATTAAAGTCGAGTCTTAATATAGTTAACTAATTTTTGCCTGTTCATTGTATCCAGACTGTTCGCATTTTCAAGACTGAATTTTTTTTAAAATAGATGTTTTGGCTTAAATCTTGATTTTTTATTTACTTTTTTGCTTCTGATTCTTTGAAATGTCAGTTACTAAAACGTTCACTATTTCGAGTTATTCACTATTTCGGGGGTTCGTTATATCCAGATTTGACTATAGCTTACATTTTTTTAAGCGCATTTTAGACTCCTTTATGTATTTGAAGTCCCCCTAGAACAAATTCTGGGTACGCCAATGTACCCGATTTCAGTTAAATGCCCGAAATAAGTTTTTGCCTCATTTTTAAGTCTTCATAACAAATCTCTAAGCATTAATTTTAAGTTTTAAACACTTAGTGTGTATAGAACTTCTTTTAAAGCCTTTTTTAATTCAATTTATGTTTCTGCATTTGTTAAATTTTATGGGAAAACTTAACATTATACAGTGCAAATTAATGATTTCTAGCAATTAATATGAAGTTTGAAAAAACCCAGCATCGTTTTTTGACGCAAAAATTCTCTAATATTAGCGGATAAGACTTTAAAAAAGATTAAAAAGGATTTTTATAAATGAATATGACCATGAACACATTTAAGTTCCTATAAAAGTTAGTACATCTATCTGTATAGTAAGAATAACTTCATTTAAAAATAATTTGTATAAATTGTTAAACTTTAATTGATATATAAACTAATGAAACTTTGATAACTTAAAAACACTGAATTTTCGTTCAATCAAAATTATAACTAAAACTTATAAAACTCGAGGATATTGAATAAGTATGTAACTATGGTATTAGAAAGTTTCTTCTAAACGCCAATTTCAATGAAATGAGCTTTCAGAAACTTGTCAAAAACTTTGTCATAAGCCGCAGTAGCTAGCAGTGGCAAAAACATTAGTAGAACAACATGCAACGCATTGGTTGGCGCAACAAAGCCGCAAAACTTAAATCATTTTCTAAGTAAATGCAAATCAGATAGATGTCGAGAAACAAGATGTACAAAAAAGAAAGGAAAGAAATATTCTAGCAAATACAAATTTGTGCAATAGCAATGCTGAGAAATTGCAGATATTTCGGTTATATGCTACACCAACACACACACAGCACGCAAACACATAATTTACAAAACACATATCTAACCACTTTCCCAGTAGGGAAATTTTGGCTTCTTCGAGTCATGTGCCATTATGTTAGTGAGTCATTATGTTAGCTTAACGCAATGCAAGGTGGCCGTAGCAAATGTAATGTGAATTTCGGTTGTAAGCAGCGTTGTCAGAATTCACCAAAAATATCTCTTTATCTCACATTGAATTCTCACAAAATACCGCAAGTCAACGAAATACCGTAAAATTGATTAAAATATCAAATTATACAGTGATAATAACAAAGTTTCAAAGAATTTAGCGAAAGCAGACCAAAACTGCAATAAATTTAAATATTTTCAATTAATAAAACAATAATTTTCATAATATTTTTTTTTGTTTTTGCATAAAGAAATCTGCGGCAAGGACATTTTTCTTCCAGACATAATTGTTTTTTTTTCAATTGAAATTCTTAACGTTTTGCTTGCTAAACACCGAAAAAACTTCAAACATTAGCACATCACCGTTAGCAAGTGCATTCATTCAGTAAACCTTTGCTATACGCTCTAAAAACTGATTGAAAACTCTCTACAATAAATGTTGTGAAACTTCACGACAGTTATTGGCGATTCAATTCCTCATCTTCAAACTTTTTCGGCTGGCCCGGACGCTCTTTGTCTTCCGTATCAAAATCACCACTTTTAAACCGACGGAACCAGTACTCACAAGTAGAAATCGATGGAGCATAGTCCCCGTAAGCCTCAGTAAGCGTGCGTTGTGCTTCAACCGCTTTTTTCTTCAAATGGAAAAGTAAACCTTCCCGCAAATTGCGTTTTGTTGGAACGAAAGTCGACATGTTCACAGAGAAAAAAATATATGTTGTTTACACTTCAGTGAAATGACACATACTGAAAAATGAAGCTTAGACAATGTGCTTTGAAATGAATATAGTCACAGGTGTGCCCGATGCGATCTATTGATAGTTACGCCATCTCTTAGAAAACCTTTAAAACTAATTCCAACCCCCATATCTTCGTGAAATCTGCCATTTGCTATGGCCACGTTGCATTGCGTTACGCGAATATAATTGAATCATCAGAATGTATCTTTTTGTGTAATACAATATATGATAAATGCTGATATCTTTTTACAAATCGTCTTATTAAAATTCTTTTAAATAATTCGTCTCTAATAATTCTTCTAGAACTCTCTCGCAAAAGACAAATTGTATTTAGATGAATTGTAACTAAACGAATTGTAATTAGACGCATTGATTTAGATTAATTTTCAGACGCAAATTTCCATATATATTTATATATCCCTGTCTTGGAAATAAACACAAATATACAGAAATATATTAAGGTAAATTTATTAAAATGTTTCAAATTTATTCCGTTTTAAGAAAACATTGCACTATTATATATTTAATCAAGTGTTATGAAAACAGCATTGTCTTATTACAAAAAAAAAAAAGAATAATAAAACAGCTTAAAAGTTGTATTTTTGGTGGTATGACTAGATATGGTACACTGTGAAAAGGAAACGAACATTACAAAATGTATACTTGTGAGTGAGTGCTAGTAGATAGAAGAAAAAATTATAGGGCAAAATCCTCATAGAGCTTATTTTTTGCGGCAAAGTTATCAATTACTTCACTAATATAGTGTAATCTCCCTATGAATATGCAATAATGCCAGTCCATTCAATCGTTTTTACTCTTTGAACGTTACCTTGTTTTTAATAATCGTTGTGTAGAAAGACTTCGATCAGCTATTGCTACACTGAGGAGAAGCACAGCAAAGATAGCAAACGTTTTGGAAATCAGTGGAAAAATGTCATTATCACATTGAGCAAAAACAAAGTAGATATCATTTATCTGAGTTTCGCTCTCAAATCTACATTGCCAAATTTGAAGTTTGTGAAATCTTTGCATTTTTTATTGTTGTGTCTATTGTGTTTGGCAGACTTTCAATGACATATAGTTTTTAGAAATTTTGTTTGCGGAAACGAGTCCCCATATCAGCTATGATATCACTCAGTAAGGGTGACATATGGGATTAAACTTCTCGTGTAATTCCTGTAATTCTTTTAATATTGTTTTAAAATATGGTTATGTGTTATCGCTTTTTTTATCAAGCAGTGATTTAAAAGTTTTAATTGAACTTTTTGCTGCATCCGTAAAGAGGTTTATTTTTAACAAGATCCTACAAAAAACCTAAAATGCTCACAACACAAACAGTTTGTTATTTACAAGCAATGATGCTTTGTTTGAAACTTCTGTACCCTTCAATTGTGAAATATTCTCCAATGCACTTATAGTGTCACTTAAGTTCATTTTAAATCTTAATACAGATTTGTGTCTTTCCACCAACCTGGTTTCACAAATGCTTTTTAGCTTCTAGTTGTTTGAAAAGTGTTCTATTATGTTACTTCGCTTTACTTCGCTCATGATCGCCGCAGCATTTTGAATTGTTTTAGAATTCGAACTTTTTTAAATTGATAAATTGAAGGCATGATTATAATACGAACAATATGTTGCATTCTTTAGTGTTCTCTAAAGAATTGTAGTAGTAAAAACAAAGCAGTGCTTACGTCCTTTTTCGAAGAAATCCTTGTGCAGAGGCGTTGGGAAAAACTGAAATAATCGAATTTAGAATTATAAAATACAGTAAAAATGTATACAAAAATTGTATTAAGTTGTTGATACAATTATTGCCATCTGAGAAATTATTATAAATAGTTCTTGGGAGGGGAGGATGATAATTACACCCTTTATCCTCCATGGATCCACGCCAGCACACATTTGACCCTCTTCTCTAGGGGTAATAGATTTTTTGATATGAACTAAAGCCCTGTGTAAGAAACTATTTGTTTATTTCACACTATGATGCACTGTCTTGCTTTCTGCAAAGAAATCAGAGCCCGAACAGAACCAAAGCGGATGTCGGGTCTCTCTCGGCGAAATCCGCTGAGAACACGTCCAGAATTGGAGCGGTGGCGGTTTTCGGATCACGGTTGCATTTAATTTTGGGAATGATACAATTTATTTTATATTTTGCTTTGAATTCACATAAATGCAACACAGACACAAAAACAGAATGTCAAATCATAGTAAAAACTAAGAAAATAATACTGAACGTACCCAGTCTTTAGAAAAAATATAGCAACATTTAAGACACTCAGAGAGAGATCCGCCAGCCGTCAGCGAAAAATTAGATTCTATTCTGGCGTTTTCCCGTTGCGAATTTCTACGGCGGTTTAATTTTTGGTGGCTGCATATATTTACAATTATTTTGTTGCACGGCGAATCTGACAACCGACAACCGACATCCGCTTTGGTTCTGTTCGGGCTCTCATGTGTGTGATTGCAGCGAAGACGACCAAAACAAAATAGGGCAAATCAAAACAGATCCTAGAGATTGTTCATCTAAGATATCGTTGTCAGAGAACTCACTGCTCAATGCCTGAGACAAGGTTGATTAATATCAATAATGATAGAATAAGAGATTACGCTTTGCGCAGGTCCGTTACTTCTGTTAATCGAGTTTGACAACCAGCTTTCTCGAGTCTTTGAGAAACGTATTGCGATCGGTTGTGTTTTATTTAATTGTGTATATATCGAAGTATATTTGCGAGTTTATAACTTAAAATTTAAAAAAAGAAGTTCACAGCTGCTAATTGTGGTAACAGTAGCAAACAAATATTTTTCAGAAACCTGATGTTTGCAATAAATACAAAAATTAAACCAAGAAATTGCAGAAAACGCACACAAGCGAAAAAAAAATACAAAAATATATTAACTTAACAAAATTTGTTTCATTATTTAAAAAATTGGAGCTATCATTTATTTGTCCTTTCAATTCACAGGTAAAATAATGGAAATTAAATATCTGGGAATGTTTAAATTACATAAATTAAACTCTTAATAAACATTTTTATAAAATCCAAGTCGAAAAATAATGCTTACTGAAGTTGGTTTCTCAGACAATTTTTTTTTTGACTAAGCTGCTTACTGGCTGTAATAAAATAATAGTAAAAATAATGTTTGCAGAGGAGTAATTAATTAATTTACCTTGTTCTCGTTCCAATAATTTGCTTCTTACTTCTTTCATTTTCATTTCTGCAGATCACCATGGGTGCAATTTTCAGGGCTGAGATCAATGCTGTATCTACGTATTAATATCAAAGTATACATAATATATTCAATTTTTTGAACACAAACATAAAATCTTAAATTTTTAAAATAATGAAAACCAATTTCTTAAGCTTTAATAACAATTTTATTAATTTAATTTTAAGACTAAAAAATAGATTTGTTTAAATGTAATAGTAAGAAACAAAACATGTACATATTAAAAGTAATAATATTAAAGCTTAGTGCTTGAAAACTTGGGGTATTTTTAGAATTTACTTCTTTAAAAGTTAAAATAATGAACAACGATATTAAAACTTTCAAGGTACAGTGGAATTCACTTATAACGACCTCGGTTATAACAACATTTCTGCTATAACATCGTATTCTTGAAGTCCGCATTTTCTAATTTATCATTCCTTAGGAACTGCGTTCGCTTTTAACTTCGGTGGATATAACGACGAGTTCGCATATAACGACGCAGTTTTCATAAAATATAATAAATATTTTCACATATAGCGACGACGAAAGCAAGTTGATGCTAGATTTGCTTACTTATGAATTTTTTTTTATTTATATGTGAACAAAAATATTCACTGAACATATTTGCAATTTTTGCTTTGTTGAAAGGGAAATAACCGTATAAAATTCATTGACAACAAAACTGCATAGCTTCATTTGCGCATGTGATTTTGCTCAGTATACATTTGTTCCTTCAAATGCATGATTGATTTTTTACTGTGTTCAAAATGCCTCCACAAACTAAACGTAACGCGTACATCATTGAAGAAAAATCTGCAATAATCTGGCGGCTTGAAAACGGCGAGGAATTTCTTGCGTCATATTCTTCAATATCTATCATATGGAAACATAGGAAAATTATAAGGATCACACCTCCTCAAAATGTAGAAAATCCAAAAATCGCGATATATACCTCTAACCGATCATATTTTACAAGAAAAAGCCAATGATTTAGTTAAAATTTTAGGTAAAACGAATTTTTCTTGTTTAGAAAGATTGATTTACCATTTTCGATAGCGACACTTCATTATTAACTGCAAGGTTTTTGGTGAAGCAGGTGATGTATCCCAAGGTGACTACAGAATGTTTCCCAAAACTTCGAGATGGCTATTAGGACTCAGAAAAAATGTATAATGCTGATGAAACAAAGTTCTTCTTTAAACTCATGCCCGATAGAATTTTAAAATTTTAAGGTAAAAAGTGTATAGGAGAAAAAGTTTTGACGGTTCGTGTTACAGTTTTTTTGCTGCAAACATGGATGGAAGTTTGAAAAGGAAAATATTTTTTATCAAAAAGTCAAAGAAACAAAAAAACTTATTGCATTTATTTACCCTTAGTTTTATGTTTTTATTTTTACTATTGATAATAATTTTTTTTTCTTTATAATAAATGAATTAAGTTAATAATGAACAAAAAAAAAAAAAAATTATGTGTGCATATAACGACATTCGGTTGTAACGACGAAATATTCCGGTCCCTTCAGGATCCTTATAACCGAAGTCCACTGTATATTGTAACACTAATAAAAAAATTGTTTTCGTACAAAAATTTTTTATTATTTTCAAAATGGTGTTCAATGATACCCTTTCAAAGAAAGAGCCTGGGCGCTGTTGTTAATTTTTACTCTTCTATTTATATTTAAAATTAAAACCAAGAACATTATTAATTACTATGAATTCAGCTATGGACGGGACTAGAAAAAATATTGAAAATTGGCAGAATGACGCGCTTTTGAAATTTAAGTGCTAAAAACAGGGTTTTTTTACCAGTTGTTCAGTGTAAAATATATAATTTGGAAATTTTTATATCGATAGCCACTGATGTGAATCAAACAGAAAAAAATTGAACTAAATCTTTTATTTCACATTTTTAAAAATATAATCGAATTACTAATGAAAACGATTAGTAATCCTTATTTAACAGCTATGATACAAAATAATATATAAATACATACAACAAGAATTTAAACGCTTATTCAAAGTAGTGTAATATAAATTAATTGGGTTGCTTACTTACTTACTTAGTTGGCGCTACAACCGTATGTCGGTCTTGGCCTCATCTAAGAATTTGCGCCAGCCATTTCTGTCTTTCGCTTGCTGGCGCCAGTTGGAAATTCCAAGCTTCGTCAGGTTGTCCTCTACTTGGTCTTTCCAACGAAGATGCGGTCGTCCTCTTCTGCGTTGACCGCCGCTGGGTACCGAATCGAATGTTTTCTTCACTGGAGCATCGTCTTTCATGCGCTGAACATGACCAAGCCAGCGAAGCCGCTTGATTTGAATGCGCTTGACTATGTCGATGTCAGCGTACAGCTCATACAGTTCATCATTCCACCGTATTCGGTACTCGCCATTGACGCAGATTGGTCCGTAGATCTTACGAAGAATCTCTCTCTCGAATGCTCCTAAAGTCTTTTCATCTAAACTGCTCAGCGTCCAGGTTTGTGATGCGTAAAGTAGGACGGGCATGATGAGCGATTTATAGAGCGTGATTTTCGTTCGTCGAGAGAGGGCTCTGCTTCTCAATTGCCTACTGAGCCCAAAGTAACACCTGTTGGCAAGAGTTATTCTTCGTTTGATCTCAATCCTGATGTCGTTGGTTGAATTAATGCTGGATCCCAGATAAACGAAGTTCTTCACAACCTCGAATGAGGTATTGTCAACGGTAACGTGGATTCCAAGACGCTGGGACTGTTTGTTTGTTGACACCAAGTATTTCGTCTTATCTGCATTCACTGACAGACCCATTCGACTTTACTCTCTTTCTAATCTGGAAAATGCTGCACTGACTTCGCGCGTATTAAGGCCAATGATATCTATGTCATCAGCATACGCAAGCAGCATAACACTCTTGTAGAATATTGTGCCACTATGTCTCAGATCAGCAGCTCGGATGATCTTTTCCATCATTAGGTTGAAAAAGTCGCACGATAAGGAATCACCTTGTCTGAAACCTCGTTTGGTAATAAATGGTCCTTTCCGATTTTAACTGCGCTGCTGGTGTTGCTCAGTGTCATCCTGCAAAGTCGTATTAGTTTTGCAGGAATACCAAATTCAGACATGGTGGAGTACAGGTGCTTCCTTATTGGGCTGTCGAAGGCGGCTTTGTAGTCGACAAAAAGATGGTGGGTGTCGACTTGTTTTTCTTGAGTCTTCTCCAAGATTTGTCGTAGCGTGAAAATCTGGTCGATGGTGGACTTTCCAGGTCTGAAGCCACACTGATAAGGTTCGATCAGTTCGTTTACAATGGGCTTCAATCTTTCACATAAAACGCTCGAAAGGACCTTATATGCGATATTAAGAAGGCTTATCCCACGGTAATTGGCACAGATAGTGGGATCGCCTTTCTTGTGGATTGGGCAGAGCACACTGAGATTCCAATCGTTCGGAATGCATTCTTCCGACCATATTTTGCATAGAAGCTCGTGAATGCATTTATGTAGAGCTTCGCCTCCGTTCTTAAACAGCTCAGCAGGTAAGCCATCAGCTCCCGCGGCTTTGTTATTTTTAAGCCGAGCTATAGCTGTCAGAACTTCATCATAGTCGGGCAGCGGAACCTCAACGCTGTCATCCGCAATTGGGGTTTCCGGAATATCATCTCTATTGGCGGGATTGATGTCAGCGTCGCCATTTAGAAGCTTAGAGAAGTGTTCCCTCCATAACGTCAGTGTACTCTGGACATCTGTCACTAGATTCCCGTTTTCATCCTTGCAGGAAGAGGCCCCGGTTTTAAAACCATCGGCAAGGCGTCTTATTTTTTCGAAAAATTTTCGGGCCTCATTCCTGTCACCATACATCTCAATCTTCTCCTGCTCACGCTTTTCTGCCTCTCTTTTTTTCCGCCTGAAAATATGTCTCTCTTCCTTCCTCTTTTCTTTGTATCGCTCCTTAGCAGCGCGCGTTACAACCGACTGCAGGGTGGCTTTGTAGGCGGCGTCTTTCTCTGCAGTGGCGTCGCGACACTCCTGGTCGTACCACTGGTTTCGGCGAGGGCGTTGGTAGCCAATCACCTCTTCAGCAGCCGCACGCATGGAGTTGGAAATGTGTGTCCACTGTGCGCATATATCATCGATTGGAGGAGTGCTTTGAAGCAGGAGTGAGAGTCGAGTGGCGAAAGCATCGGCTGTCTGTTTCGATTGCAGCTTGTCGACGTCTAGCTTTCTCTGTGTAGGGTTGCGTGTATTCTTAGCTGCGCACAGACGTGTACGGATCTTGGCTGCAACAAGATAGTGATCCGAGTCAATGTTTGCACCACGGATCGTGCGTACATCCAATACACTGGAAGAGTGCCTTCCGTCGATCAAAACGTGATCAATTTGATTTTTTGTTTTTTGATCAGGGGACAACCAGGTGGCTTTATGAATATTAAGATGCTTGAATCTAGTGCTACTTACGACCATGTTTCGTGCTGCGGCGAAGTCAATCAGCCTCATTCCGTTATCGGAGGTGTTGTCGTGGAGGCTGAACTTTCCGACTGTTGGACCAAATATATTTTCCTTGCCCACCTTAGCGTTTAAGTCACCAAGCACGATTTTTACGTCGTGACGGGGGCAGCGCTCGTAAGCATTTTCAAGGCGCTCGTAGAAAATTTTCTTGATATCATCGTCCTTGTCTTCTGTCGGAGCGTGCGCACATATCAGGCTTATATTGAAAAATCTAACCTTGATGCGGATTATGGCAAGTCGTTCGTTCACAGGTGTGAATCGCAGGACGTGGGGCCGTAGTCTCTTGCCAACTACAAATCCGCATCCAAACTCGTGCTTCTCCGCATGGCCGCTGTAGTAGATATCACAGGGTGCATGCCGAATGCAACCCTGTCCCTTCCATCGCATTTCTTGGCTAGCAGTGATATCAGCTTTGTATCTTTCCAAGAAATCAGTCAGTTGGATAGAGGCACCTTCCCAATTAAGGATTCGGATATTCCAGGTGCATATCCGTAAATCATTATCAGTTTTTCGTTTGCGGTAGTCGTCATCAGATTTGGGGATCAGTTTTTTCTTTTCTTATTAGTTTTCATTGAAATGGGTTTTTACGGGTGGGCTTCAAACCCGACGCACAACCTATTTTAAGCCTAGGGAGGCCCGCCGCTCAGATTAGCCGCCAAACTAACGGTTGTCAGTTTTGACGTTGCCCAGGAAACACCACGTGGAGGTTTGAGTCGACTTGAGGCGATTTCACAAAGATTATGCTGGCCTCGCCAGGTTGAGACAGTCAGACATGTAACATTGTTCCATCGCCCCCAGTTTCCCCAATTGGGTTGCTATTGCCCTTTATTTATACTAAATTTTAAAGTTAAAAATTATTAGTTTTTAAACATTTTGCAAAACAATATACTTGTACTTATACCCAAAGATAATCTACTAGTCTTACAGTCGTTTAAAGTAAGTTTTAAATTAAAAAAATTCGTTCAGCAGCAGCTGAGCTATGAGGCAGACTTAAAATATTTATCACAAAATGTGAAAGTTCTTTGTAAAGAGGTTGCTGTAATGCATTTTTTAATGTCGAAAAATGTCTCAATGTCAGAATTGTTCCTAACGTTTTAAAAACATATATTAAAAAAAAAAAATACTTAAACTTACACTGAGGCTTAAAAAAGTATCCGTAAATTTTTCCAAACGGCAACACTGTTCAGGACTGATTTATATGGTGTAATTTCAATAGAGTAATTTCACCATGCTTTTTCAGGGATGTTTTCCTGTGCTTTTCCGACGCCTTTTGTGGTATTCCTTTTGCTACCGATTTTGTTCCAATAATAGGCAGTTCTACAGTTATCGAACCTCAAACGTAACTGGTGAAATTCCATAATCTACAATAAACCAGGGTTGTTTTCCGTTGATTTAACGACCACATATAAATGTTTTGTGTTAGTATTGGAGGAAATTTTAGTTTCCCCATCTCTTTATCTCTGGTCAGTGCAACGATAATTTGTTCACTGGCAATTGAAGACTTCGATTAGTATTGCAAGAATTGTGTGCAGTCGCGAACAAGAAAAAAAAACACCACCAAGGAAAAAAACACCAATAACGACAAGAAAAAACAACAGCACACGCGCTGTATTGTTGCAGTACAGCTAAGCCTGTTTTTGTAAAAAAATGTCGAGCTAGGCTCTGAAGACCGATGATTTAAATTACCAAAATTATCCAAATCAAGGTTTATTAAAGTGAAAACTTTTTTAGGCGCGTTAAACGATTTTGGTAGAGGGTAAATCTTTGGTTTGCGTCATCGTGATTTTCCGAGTAACTCTCGTCATCAATACAGACAGCGAGAATGGCAGAATAACCAGGTAGGGCCGACTCGGAGAGGAACGAAGTAGAAAGCAGAGAAAAGCGAGCTAGTTTTCAAAATCAGGTGTTCATCTCGAGTTTATGTTCATGTTTTGCAGTTGATTTTTGGTTAAACTTGTTTTTTGCAAATTGAACACTTCCTCGGCATTTTATAGTTTTATTTACACTGTTTTTATAATATTTTCATTCAAATTAACACAAGCTTAACACACGTGTCCACACTATTTACAATTTGAAAATATAATATTTTTATATCATTTGACGTTTTTACGAACTTTGTTATTTTGACAACTACTCCTTTTCATTTTCCACTCTTCGTTAAAGGGCCAAATAGACTACACAGACTGTTTGCGCAAACACGTGTTTGCGCAGACTGTTCGACAGTGTATTTGGCTGTTTTATAATACGTTTACACCAAAACTAAAACACGTTTTATGGCTATTGTGTTTTATCTCAAAACTCGACTATTCACACCGCCTTTTTCACATATTAGATTGACGTTTATGTTTTCTTACTACTCCATTTTTGCTTTTGTTTTGCTCATTTTCGCGAAAAAGTGAAGCTTTGACGGCTTGAGGTGGTGCCACCTTTAATTTTTACCATGATATATTTCGACCTTTACAGTGTTTTAATGGTGTTTTATAATAAAACGCGCTGTGAGGTGTTATAAATATTGTATGGTAAAACACTGAAAATAAGTCGTATTTTGGCTCTTAAACGCGATAAATTCTCAAAACACGTTTTGAAGATTTGGTGTAAACTCAATATTAGGCTTGTGCAGATGTCTGCGCAAAAATTAAAATATTTTAATTTTTGGTTGTGTTTGCGCAAACCGTCTGTATAGTGCGTAGTAAAAATCACACCGAGTTGCCATAATCCCGAAAAATGTATAGAGTGAAGACGTGCGTGAAGGAAAATATATAAAAATGGAAGCTGAAAAAAAAAATTTAATACAATTTGAACTAAAAAATCACGTCTGCGTAGTCTGTGTAGTCTATTTGGCCCTTAACGTGTGAGGGCACTAACCGAGCCAGCTCTACCTGGGGCCGAATTACAGCATCCGTGATCGAGAAAAATTACAATTATAATTCGGCCCCTGGTTATTCTGCCATGACATCGAGTAGGTTTTTAAATGACGCTTTTTGATCTTGACTACCAGGCGCTCAGCAAGGCATATTAACCAGGGGCTGAATTACAGCATTCGTAATCGAGCAAAAATGTACAAGATTGATAGGCACTTGTCTCGTCGTGCTCTTCATAATTTTCTCGATCATGGATGCTGTAATTCGGCCACAGGTAGGCTCGATACGGAGAAACTTTAAAAAGTACCCCTTATAATCTGTATTTGTTTTGATTCCTTTTCCTATAGTATCTTTTTTAGAATATAATTAAATTATTAATGACGAAAACAGTGAAAATAATGTTAATATAAATGAAATTCATTGAAATTTATGTAAATACGAATTCTATGTATACGTATTTTATGTGTATATTACTTATTTCAATAAGTTTAATTTATATTTTTGTTTATGTTTTACTCTGTTTTTTATATTAATACCCATAATTTAAAATATAATGAAATATGTGCATTAATGATGAACCGGATGTATTGATGAACCGTATCGGGGGCTGAAAATAATCTGCACTTTGCTTGCTATGTTTTCTGTTTTCCTTGTAGCAAGATCTCAAATGCAGGCATTAAAAGCGACTTCAAGACGAATCAAACAAAATATATATAAAAAATAGAAAATTTATTTTATTTTATGAGGATTATTTTTCATTCAATAGTGCTCCCTGTATTTTATTTTTACATCAGCAATATTCAATTTAAATGTAATAATAAAGTTTGGTGTAATTATAAAATAAAAATGCTATCTGAATAAAAAATAGATTTTGAAAGATATAATCAAAGACTGAGGGAGTGAAAATATAAAAGGTTTTCCGATTAGCATGAAAATTTTTACAAAGCAGTAAAGCGGTCTGTGGCAGGACAAAGTCTTCCAGAGAATACTTATAGTTTATAAATAGGTTTTCGCTTCGGTCAGCAGTCCCCTCACTGCTATTCTTTTTTTATGACGTTGTGGCACTTGAGAGAAATGCACTCTTTTTCGGCTTCTGCTTGAACTGTCGCTGTGCTTTTCTTTGTTCTATTTCATTTCATTTTTTGCCTTATTTTCACCCCTACAACCGAGCTCGCTCTCAAGTTCCACAACCTTATAAATGAGCCTTGATCCGAATGATCTATTGCCATATAATGCTTTTTATTCTCATGTTGAGAATATTCTAATATTGTTATTCTCAAAAATGTTGAGGTAGCAAAACTAACAGGACCAGCTTATACATTTGCTCGAGGTCATAGATTTTTTGATATCAACTATAATATACATATTTTTATTATTTGTATGGTGACCACTATAAAAGTGACAGATAGAGCGTATTCAGAAGAAATGTTGAGGGGGAAAATGAATAGGACCAGCTCATACATTTGACCCCTCTTAGGGTTCATTGATTTTTCAATGATGAACTATAATAGAAATTTTTTTTATATTTTGTAGTTTTTTTTATAGATCCTCCTACAATAAATGCAATTTTTTTCAAGTCGAAAATAGCAAACCATGGACATATATCGCATAGTTTAGTTATCAAAAACTATTAAAATCAGTGTTACTAATTGAATTTCCAACCAATGACAGTGTAAATATTAAAATAAAGAAAATATTTTTTATGAACATTATTGTATTTCTTTTGAGAAATTGTCTCTCACTCTGACTCTGATTGTCTGTCTCTTTCAAAAAAACTCTCATATTCGTAATTTTAAGAAGATTCTTTTTTGTACTGTATACAGGTTTTTTGACAAATTTTTAATTAGTTCGAATTCAATGCAGACAAAAACAGCATTTTAAAGCAGAGGAATAAGTTACTGCCATTTAGTAATCTTAATTCATGTATTAACATGGTGTGATTTTGTTTTAGAATAGCATTTGCTTTTCGTATCGCATTACGGAGTAAGGCCCCTGAATAATTTTTATTTTCAATTGCTATACAAACGTTTCCTACTGGATTGATTTTCGGTGTTTGATCTAATGATTTCACATTCGTGTCTGCTGGTGTGTTTGTTCGTATTGGCGAATATATAATATGACGATTTAATGAAGACAAATAAATGTGAAGATTGCAGGCAGATATTAGAATTGTTTGTGCAAATGTACGCTTGGGAAATCGCGCAGTGTGTGCGAGTGATATAATCTGAAGCATACTGTTAGGCATTTAAGCAATTGGGACGAACACGTTACCGTGATAAACGCAAACAGATGAAAAGCTAGAGTAGTTAAAGTTAATTACATACATACCAGCGAAATTACTCGTAATGAGGATGAAGCAATTTGTGCTTGTTAATATTTAGTTTAAGTCTTTTAAATGCCTTTGTGTAATTTTTTCGATTGACATATTTCTGTAAGAAGTGTCAGAGAGGTCTAAGTCTTATATATATTACGCAAACGCAAATTTTGTCCGGCGGCAGGCTTTTTAAGTACAAGTCCAATCTTAATAGATTTAGAATGGTTTGGTAGGTCTAGACATGTAGATGTGCAAACCGGACTTTTTATTTCTTAAAATTTATATATTTTAAGTTATAGCGAGTTAAAGTTTGAATATAATTGTTGTTGTTATGTTGCTTTTTCTCTTCTTAATTTCAGCATATGCCTAAAAATATGAGGTATTTAGCGCTACCTATCGGCTGATAGCTATGAAACTATTATACTGACGAATAATCTTTTATAATTTCACAGCTAAAAGTATGAATTGATGTTTTCAATATCAAAGTAATACTGGAATGATTTCTTACAGTTGAAAAAAAGATTTCTAAACTGTTGGTCTGAAAATTTTTTTACTTTTTAAAAATATACACAACAATTTAATAAGAAATTGGAAACTGGTAATGAAACATTTTTGTTGAATCATTCTTAAACTGGAAATCAAGAAATATTCTTTCTCCTGTATATTTAAAATTAATTTGAGTATGAAATTAAATAGCTAACATTATATCGTCTGGGAAATCTGGGGGCGAACCTTTACAATGTAACATGTCTGACTGTCTCAACCTGGCGAGGCCAGCATAATCCTTGTGAAATCGCCTCAAGTCGACTCAAACCTGCACGTGGTGTTTCCTGGGCAACGTCACAACTGACAACCGTTAGTTTGGCGGCTAATCTGAGCGGCGGGCCCCCTAGGCTTAAAATAGGTTGTGCGTCGGGTTAAAAGCCCACCCGTAAAAACCCATTTCAATGAAAACAATTAAGAAAAGAAGAAAACTGATTCCCAAATCTGATGACGACTTCCGCAACTGATAATGATAATCCGCAAAAAACTGATAATGATTTACGGATATGCACCTGGAATGTCCGAACCCTTAATTGGGAAGGTGCCTCTATCCAACTGACTGATGTCTTGGAAAGATACAAAGCTGATATCACTGCTATCCAAGAAATGCGATGGAAGGGACAGATAGATTTCGGCCCAATAAGAGAATAATGATTGTGTCAATAATATTTTGGTTCCTACAAAAAAGTTCCTTTTCTAAATTGGTTGTTGTAATCATTTTATCATGATCAAAGAAAATATTATATGTTTAAGAACATGTTAGCAACAATCATAATCCGAATCATACCATGATCCTCTTAAAACATGGTTGTTGCAACTATGTTTTTCTCTGCGTGTAATCTGGAAAATGCTGCACTGACTTCGCGCTTATTATGGCCAATGATATCGATGTCATCAGCATACGCAAGCAGCATAACACTCTTGTAGAATATTGTGCCACCACGTCTCAGATCAGCAGCTCGGATGATCTTTTCCATCATTAGGTTGAAAAATTCGTACGATAAGGAATCACCTTGTCTGAAACCTCGTTTGGTAATAAATGGTGGGGAGAGGTCCTTCCCGATTTTAACTGCGCTGCTGGTGTTGCTCAGTGTCATCCTGGAGGCCATGCGGAGAAGCACGAGTTTGGATGCGGATTTGTAGTTGGCAAGAGACTACGGCCCCACGTCCTGCGATTCACACCTGTGAACTAACGACTTGCCATAATCCGCATCAAGGTTTAATTTTTCAATATAAGCCTAATATGTGCGCACGCTCCGACAGAAGACAAGGACGATAAGTCAAGGAAATTTTCTACGAGCGCCTTGAAACTGCTTACGAGCGCTGCCCCCGTCACGACGTAAAAATCGTGCTTGGTGACTTCAACGCTAAGGTGGTAACCAAAAACCAAATTGATCACGTTATGATCTTCGGAAGGCACTCTTCCAGTGTATTGGATGTACGCACGATCCGTGGTGCAAACATTGACTCAGATCACTATCTTGTTGCAGCCAAGATCCGTACACGTCTGTGCGCAGCTAAGAATACACACAACCCTACACAGAGAAAGCTAGAAGTCGACAAGCTTCAATCAAAACAGACAGCCGATGCTTTCGCCACTCGACTCTCACTCCTCACTCCAGTGGTACGACCAGGAGTGTCGCGACGCCACTGCAGAGAAAGACGCCGCCTACAAAGCCACCCTGCAGTCGGTTGTAACGCGCGCTGCTAAGGAGCGATACAAAGAAAATAGGAGGGAAGAGAGACATATTTTCAGGCGGAAAAAAAGAGGCAGAAAAGCGCGAGCAGGGAGAAGATTGAGATGTATGGTGACAGGAATGAGGCCCGAAAATGTTTCGAAAAAATAATACGCCGTGCCAATGGTTTTAAAACCGGGGCCTCTTCCTGCAAGGGTGAAAACGGGAATCTAGTGACAGATGTCCAGAGTACACTGACGTTATGGAGGGAACACTTCTCTAAGCTTCTAAATGGCAATGCTGACAACAATCCCGCCAATAGAGATGATATTCCGGAAACCCCAATTTAGGATGACAGCTTCGTGGTTCCGCTGCCCGACTATGATGAAGTTCTGACAGCTATAGCTCGGCTTAAAAATAACAAAGCCGCGGGAGCTGAGGGCTTATCTGCTGAGCTCTTTAAGAACGGAGGCGAAGCTCTACTTAAATGCATTCACGAGCTTCTATGCAGAGGGATAAGCCTTCTTAATATCGCATATAAGGTCCTGTCGAGCGTTTTATGTGAAAGATTGAAGCCCATTGTAAACGAACTGATCGGACCTTATCAGTGTGGCTTCAGACCTGGAAAGTCCACCATCGACCAGATTTTCATGCTACAACAAATCTTGGAGAAGACTCAAGAAAAACATCTTTTTGTCGACTACCATGCCGCCTTCGACAGCCCAATAAGGAAGCACCTGTACTCCACAATGTCTGAATTTGGTATTCCTGCAAAACTAATACGACTTTGCAGGATAACACTGAGCAACACCAGCAACACAAGCAACACCACCATTTATTACCAAACGAGGTTTCAGACAAGGTGATTCCTTATCGTGCGACTTTTTCAACCTAATGATGGAAAAGATCATCCGAGCTGCTGATCTGAGACGTAGTGGCACAATATTTTACAAGAGTGTTATGCTGCTTGCGTATGCTGAAGACATCGATATCATTGGCCATAATAAGCGCGAAGTCAGTGCAGCATTTTACACGCAGATTACACGCAGAGAAAAAACATAGTTGCAACAACCATGTTTTAAGAGGATCATAGTATGATTCGGATTATGATTGTTGCTAACATGTTCTTAAACATATAATATTTTCTTTGATCATGATAAAATGATTACAACAATTATATTTAGAAAAGGAACTTTTTTGTAGGAACCAAAATATTATTGACACAATTATTCTCTTATTGGGCCGAAAATAGAATGATTGCAACAACTTTATTATGAATTTAGTTGAGGATCCAGAATACTATTGAAACAATAATTTTATTTTCATGCACTCCTGAAGACAAAAAATTTCCACAGCTATTAATTAAGATATCTCCAGAGGTTTGCCATTGTCTGGGCTGAACAGAAATATTAATTCAATTGAAAAATCTTTTTGATAAAATTTTCTGTCCGAGCTGGGGTTTGAACCGCGGCTTTTTCGCTTACGAGCCACGCACTTAAAATACTGGGTAACAATTGTTACTTTGCCAGAATAGGTCTATAAAGGTTTGCTAAATGAATAAGAGACAAATTTAAAATTTTGCAAATTATAAAAGAAGTCGAAGAGGGAGGATTCGTGAAAATTCGTTGAAGTGTCCATGACATGGTCTTGCAGTTAGATATTATGTCAATTCTGACATATCCTTATTATTTACTAGAAACTTTCTCAACTCCTTCAAAATACATTTTTAATATTGTTTGCACCAACATGAACGTACGATAAAAAAATACAATATTTGTATTAATTCCTCACTTTTCTAGGAAGTTTATTTATTTACTGTACATACAACACATTTTATAAGAAACTAGCTGGAACCCGGCGCGTTGCTGCCACGCCCCCGTTGCCAAACTTCCATAAAATGTTATCAGTGAACCTGCATTGGGTTGATCTAAATTTGGGTTGAATGAGAGGTGCCACGCCCCTTTGTTTAACTCCCATAAAATTTGATTAGTGAAACGGCATGTGTAAATCGTGGTAGAATAATGAATTCTTAGGCTATAACTTCAAAGCTATTCGATATCGCAAATCGCATATTTGGGTTGTATGGGAGGTGCCACGCCCCCTGAATGGCGTGTGTAAATTGTGGTAGAATACCGAATTCCGAGGCTGTGCGAGCTGTAACTGAAAAGCTATTCGATATCGCAAATTATGGGAGGTTGCCACACCATACGTCCATAAAATGTTATCAGTAAAACGACATGTGCAAATTGTGCTCGAATACCGAGGCTGTGGAGGTCTATAACTCCAAAGCTATTCGATATCGCAAATTCTGGTTGCAAGGAAGGAGCCACGCCCCTTGTACAACGCCCATAAAATGTTATCAGTAAAACAGCACGTGTAAATTGTCGTCGAATACTGAATTCCGGGGCTGTGTGAATTATAACGCAAAAGCTATTCAAAATATTAAATGTGGGTTTTAAGGGAGGTGCCACGCTCCCTTTCCCAACGCCCATAAAATTTTATCAGTAAAACGACACGTGTAAATTGTGGTCGAAAACCCAATTCCATGGCTGTGCGAACTATAACTCAAAAGCTATTCGATATCTCAAATTTGGGTTGTATGGGAGGTGCCACGCCCCCTTGTCCAACACCATAAAATGTTATCAGTTAAACTTAATGTGTAAATTGAGTTCGAATATTAAATTCCGAGCCTGTGCGGTCTGTAACTAAAAAGCTATTCGATATCGCAAATTTGGGTTGTATGAGAGTGCCACGCCCCCTTGTCCAACGCCCATTTTTTCTTTCTGTAAAAAACGTTTGTAGACTATTACAAACATTTTAAAAAAGTTAGCCAAATTGGCGCAGGCGTTCTGCGATTTTAGGTATATATAAAAAAGTGGGCGTAAAAGTGGGAGTGGTCAATTTTTCTTCAGTAAAAACTTAAAATGGATTACTACGAACATTTAAAAAATAAATTAGCCAAATCGGTGTGGCCGTTTTCCGATTTTAGATAAATAAAAAAGTGGGCGTAAAAGTGGGCGTGGTCAATTTTTCTTTCCGTAAAAACCTAAGTTGGATTATTACGAACATTTTAAAAAAATATCCAAATCGGTCCAGCCGTTCTCAACTGATGCAATTACCAACGAACGACATTTGATTTTTATTTATATAGATATCAAAACAGTGGGCGCAAAAGTGGGCGTGGTCAATTTTTCTTTCAGTAAACACTTAAATTGGATTACTACGAACATTTGAAAAAAAATTATCCAAATCGGTCCAGCCGTTTTCCGATTTTAGATAAATTGAAAAAAGTGGGCGCAAAAGTGGGCGTGGTTAATTTTTCTTTCCGACAAAACTTAAATTGGATTACTATGAACATTAAAAAAAAATTATCCAAATCGGTCCAGCCGTTTTCCGATTTTAGATAAATCAAAAAAAGTGGGCGCAAAGTCGGCGTGGTCAATTTTTCTTTCCGTAAAAACCTAAGTTGGACTATTACGAACATTTTAAAAAAAAAATTATCCAAATCGGTTCAGCCGTTCTCAACTGATGCAATTACCAACGAACGACATTTGATTTTTATTTATATAGATAAAAGTAAGATAACTCTTAATGAAATAAACCATTAAATATTAAAATATTATTCAAGCAAATCAAATGATGAAGCTTTACTAAAGGTTTAGGTTTCAAAATTTTTTGAAATTTTGTTTCTTGCTCACAATTTCGAAAAGAACAAAAATAGTGAATTTTTTCAAATTTATGTACGTTGCGTACATATTTTTGCCCAACTTATTCTTATGTGTATTCCAAACAACCTGCCTAATTGCATTAAGAAAAGAAATTAGTTTTTTGTTGGGTATTTTCTTACGCTTAGTCGTCAGCATGTGTTTTGTTTTAAAGAGGTTGCAGTACTTATTTACATTTTGGTTGTTTGCTCTTTTTTAAGTGAGCCAAGCAAGCCCGGGTTGTGCTTTCGCAGCTGGCAATAGCTAAATGTATTTTTTAATATTTTAATGTTTGTATGACATTTTAAGCTATTTTTTCATAGTTCTTTATTAAAATACTTTTAAACTTATAATAAAATCACTCGCACTGTTCTTTCAGCCGTGTGCTAGTGCGCGAACATGTGAGAGCGACAGAGACAGACAGGGTTCACGATGACCGCGGGCATAGGCTGTGTGAATTACTGGTATAAAGGCACAAAATAATACCTTAATTATAATAGTTAAGGAAAATGCTACGAGCCAAAGACGCCTTTGTTCGGACCACAAGATTTTATTTTAATTTTTCTTTATTGCTTTTTTTTCCTATTTTTAATATTTGTTTTTAGATGAATACAATGACTCAGTGTATCGAACGCAGTTTTACATAAAGTGTCTAATTGGTTAAAAAAATACTTTAAATTTATGTCGTTGAAAATTTTTGTCATATTTTTATATAATTAAAAAAAAAAATAAATCATTTTATAGTTTTTGGAAGTTTCATAAAATGAACTCGACATGCAACTTGTAGAAAACACAACGAAATCTACAAATTCACGCAAATTATTGAACTGAAGGAAATTAAATAAAAAATAAATTTGAAGAATAATGGCATTACAATAGAGAAACTCGATAAATCATTCTATTTGAATTTTGAAAAAAGTTAATGTTTTTCTTTCTGTTAGTTTATTTGTTCTTTATTAAGATTTTAAAAACTTACCAACTCAAGCTACTAAAAATAGCTTAAAATTTGAACAAATTCTGTTGGCTAGCACGACTTGACATACTCTAGAATGTTGGTAAACTTTAAAGTTTCAAGCTGCGCTTTCTTGCAATCAATGCTGCTGCTCCTGTTTCGGCTGCATGCAATCGATTGCTTTTAACTTTGCTAAAGTTTTCCTTTTTCTATCGTTTCTGCAGAAGCTTTGTTCATCTTAAGAAATTTTAAATTTTCTTCTATTACCATTTTCATTATTGTTGTTGTAGCTTTTGCATTTTTTTAGCCAGAGATGAACATTATTTTCAGGTCTCTTCGTAGTTGTGGGAATTTGTTCGATAGCCAATGAAGTCATTGTTAGAATACCAGCTCAAGCATCGTTAGAAGTTGGCAATCATTTCACTTTCAATTGAATACTTCTTGAAGCATAAAAAATAAATTGATCAAATTATGTGCATAGTTGTAGGTTGTTTCGAGTAGCTGTTTCACATGCAGTGAAGAGATTGCAATTTTTTTCGTCTGTTTAATGGAACGCTGTATAATGGATACTGTTTATTTTGGCATTTTGTTGTCAAAGTAGCACAAATATTTCAGTTTTATTTATATAAGTAATTTTCTACTAATTATATAATCAATAATAGATTATAACAATTTTTCGACAGTTATTTACATTTATGTAATGAAAAGTATTATTTATTATTGTGCATTTCTATTTTATTTTATTATTTATTATGTTATTAAATGATGAACATGCTGTAATTTAAAATGACATTCAAATGTTGACACGAGGAAAAACCTTTTATTCAAATTTTTAAGTGTAATAAGTACCTTGCTGTGGATATTTTGATCCCATATTTCTTAATTTTTCATTATCCATCATGTTACGAAAATTTTTTGATACTTCAAAAGTTAAAGGTAACAATTGGATTCTGTGAAAAGTTTTCAAAGCTATGTTTACAATAAATTTAAATTATGTGGATAATCTAGCTACTGTAGCGAATGAAGATTTTTTAAAATAAATAAATAAAAAAATAAGGTAAAACACCCTGTGTAGAAACCTGAAAGGTGCAAGTAAGAAAAATTAGTGGGTTGAATTAGTAAAATTTTTCAATTTAAATAAAGTAATAAATACATTTAGAAAACCGATATAAAAATTTATTTTCTTTTACCTGATATTGTTATTATTCCTTTGAGCAGTTTTTGGTTTTCGAAAAACATTAATGCACCTTAGATTTGGTATAAAATGGTGTACGTATCTGATTTTTCATATTGTTTGCAATACTTGTTTGTTTTCTATTGCACAAAATGAAAAATTAGGGACCGAATTACAGCATCCGTGATCGAGCAAAATAACAAAGATCACGACGAGACAAGTGCCTGTCAATCTTGTACAATTTTGCTCGATCACGGATGCTGTAATTCGGCCTCAGTCTCCGTTGGATTTTTTTTAACATTAAACCAACGCTCATAAATGCTCATCATGAGATTTCAAAAAACTCGGAACGTTATCGATTTCGCTTCTTATACTTCAATCAACTGCAGTTATGGACAGTTATGCAAGCAATCCTATGACATCTATTTGACGAAAGTGAAATTTAACATTAAATCAGATGAAAAATCTTTTTGGATCTTTGTTAACATTAAGCGCAAGGGATTTCCCGGTCTTGTATGAAATATAAAACATTTTAGTTGGATAATTATTTTGCTATATGTAACCTGTTTGCTGATTTGTTTAAGTCGGTGTTACCAACTCTTCAAAATATTTATCCCTAAAGCTCTAGTCAAAAACCCCTAAAATCGCTACAATTACTTGGATATCCCCCAAAATAAAAGAAGGTCAATTAACATTATGTTATAATCTTTAATTATAAATGATTTAATGTTTACGAAAAAATTCGGTTTCTTCGGTTTTTATTTAAAACAAGGTGAACGCAATTTTAAATTTTTGTTGTAAAACACTTGAGTTGTCAAACCATACAAAATCACTTTTTATGTATGGCAAAATATTTAGACGTCACGTTCACCATGTTTTTTTACACCATGGTAACGAGCAGGGAATGAAAAAGGAAAAAAAAATAAGGAGTGAGCGCACAGCAAAATCGGAATAATTTCAAAAACTTCGTAGTAAATTGGATTATTTAATGCTTTTAAAACCCCTAAGTTGGGAACACTGGTTTAAGTCTACGTACTCATGTGTTTCATTTGATAGTGTTAGCTACCTTCATGTATATTGAAATATTGTTGCGACGAACTTGTAATGCCAATTGCTTTGCTTTTTACTGCATCATTACAAACTAGCTATTCTTGAGCTACTTGGAAATCTTCATTTATCATTCCGCTTCATAAATCTGGCGACAGGTCTTTAATCGACAACTATCGTGGAATTGTAAAATTAAGTGCCCTACCTAAACTTTTTGAGGCGATTGTAACTGACCAAGTAACGCATAGTGTGAAATCTCTAATATCTCCATTCCAACATGTATTTCTATCTGTTGCTAACGTACTTGACTTCTCATCAAAAACCCATTGAGAATTTTGGTAACGGATGTTATTTATACAGACTTTAGTAAAGCTTTAGATGTTGTAAAACATAATATTTTAACTCTAAAATTATCTCTTCTTGGATTTCCAATACAATTGGTCAAATGGATTGAATCATATTTATTCAATAGAACTCAAAGTGTAATATACAAAACTCGCAAAGTCTCGTGAGTTTTCTGTTACTTCTGGTGTTCTTCAAGGAAGCCACCTTTGGCCTCTATTGTTTTTACTTTACATAAATGATATACCATCTGTTATAAAGCATAGTGATATTTTATTGTATGCTGATGATATCAAACTTTTTCTTTCATAAGAAAATGAACATGAAGCTTTGTTATTACGAACTGATCTTGACCAACTTTGTTATTGCTGTAAAATTAATTGCATGACGCTCAACATGAAGAAATGCAAACACATGTCTTTCTCTCGTAAGCAACCATTAAGAAATACTTACAATATTGGTGACTATTTACTAGAGTCTTTAGATATTTTTGATGATCTTGGAGTAACTATTGACCCCAAACTTCGCTTTCACAGTCATATTAACAGAATTATTAACAGAATTATTAGCAAAGCAAATAGTACTCTCGGGTTTATAAAACGATGGTCAAACGAGTCTAACGACCCTTTTATAACCAAAAATTTATTTACGTCACTACTAAGGCCCATTTTGGAATATGCATCAGTTGTTTGGTGTCCTCGATATGTGTGTTATATTGACGATATTGAATCTGTTCAAAATTTTCTTCTGTTCTGCTTATGCAATCTGTGTAGAGATACCTACTTTCAATTACCACCATATGAATATCGACTACAGCTAGTAAATCTTCCTTCTTTGAAGAATCTGAGAACTATGCTATATTTTAGTTGGATTATAAAGCTTTTACATGAATATGTTAACAGTCCCTATTTACTGAGTAAAATATACTTCAATGTTCCTCTTCGTCCTAGAAGATCTCTTGAGCTACTTTATATGAACTTTTGTAGAACTAATTACTTGCAAAATGAACCACTAAGAAGCACTTGCGGTGACTTTAATTTTGTCTCCGAATCCATTTACTCAATTAAACATAAAATTCTAGATTATATACGGTGCCTCCAATGATTTTAATCATGCTTTCCAAAGGGATGTAAAATCTTTACCCGGCGATGTATGCAAACGCAACACAATAATGTTAATGGACCTGATTTTGATGGAACGTATATCTGCATGACAAAGTTATCTAGCTTGTTGACTGTATCGTGGTGGTTTGAATTGTTCTAAATATTTCCAATGCGCTTGAACGATTTGTATATGCATATATTAATATGAGTGGCCGTCGAGACCTATGTTGTCTTATTGACTGCGTTCGCAGCCGGTTTCTTTTATACTGGTGTGGTAAAGTAGGCCTAGTTTGTCGCAATACCACCTTGCTGAGCCATACTTATGTGAGTGGCCAATAAGATCTAGTTTGTCTTAGGACCTGCGCTCGCAGCTGTTTTCTTTCAAAACGACATGGTAGTACAATGCTGCCAGCTTTTATTTATAAATTTGAATGTACTGTCCGCAGCAAAAAGTTAGCACTTAAACATTTCCCCAAATATATTACTTGCTTTGAATGTTTAAGCAATTTCTCTAGGTGTAATAAGTCATGTGGTTGTGCTCTTTAGGTATTTGAAGTACACAATGATTAAACATTCTGAGAGGAATACCGTTAGTTTACAAAATATGAAAAAATGCTGCGACAAAATGATAGCACATTATGATGGATTGAGTTTAGTAAGTGTTAATAATTCGTATAAAAATAAGTGTAGTTTTTAAAGTCAAATTGCCACATTAAATAAGTAGAAGTACTTCAAATTAAATCTAAATGGCACGAGGAAAATGGCTTAACAGTGAGGAAGTGCAAGTTGCTTTAAATCTTCATTTAAAAACTTGAAAATCAGTGAAATCGTAAAAAAATTAAACAAAAGTCGTTAAGTGATTATAAATTTATTAGGTTAGGTTAGGTTAAACCGGATGCCTTCGTGAAGGCTCACATAGACCAATTCAGGTCCTTAGTGGTACCGTTAGCGAACAAAAGGAATATTTGTGTTTATTTAAAAGTCTTTAAAGATTTGCGTTGAATTCGCAAACCTTAGGAGGGATTCCAGAGACACCCTGGCTACATCTTTAAGCGACGGGAATGTCGATGAGCCTAGGTATTTTAGTCTCGATCTAAGTAGGGCGGGGCATGTGCATAGTAGGTGCTCCAGAGTCTCCACTGTGCCCGGTTCTTTGCACTTCCTGCAGTTGTCATCCGTGGTGATGCCAAGCTTCCTCGCGTGGGCTGCCGTCCTGAACCAAGAAATAAAGACCATGCAAAGAAAAGAGCCGCCATATTGTAAACAAAAACAGATGATAGGTCTGACGTCATCGGTCACAAAATCTTTTGTTTACGATTAGTGATTGGATGTTGAATGTTATTTGTTAAAATTTTAAAGAATTATCATATAAATGTAATGTGTTTTTATATGCTGTAGCGACATGCATTAATTGCAACAGCAAAAAAAAAAACAAATACGTTGGTTTCAACCGTTTCCCCAAGGAAAAAATTGCTTGTAAGCAATGGGAGATTTTTTGTCGGCTAAATGTCGACACTGCAATGGCAAGAATCTGTGGAGATCATTTTCTGCCTGAAGACTTCGAAAAAAGGGTCCAAGTTCAAATGGGTGAGTACTTCTACATTTCCACGTAAATATTCTTTTAAAAAATGTTACGATAGGTTTTGGCAAAGCTATGCGCTTAAAACCGGGCGCTGTCCCAACAGTTATGACCAAGGAGGTGCAGCCAGCAAATGCAGAACGATGTCAGCTAATTTTAAAGCGCGAAAACAAAAAAATCGTAAGTGCTCTGCTTCAGGAGTCGTTGGTCATGGAGAAGTTTTTCTTGTAGAGGAAATAGAAAAACTAAACAGGGACGCTTCTATTTCTAACGGCTCTTCAGAGCAGTTACTTCAAGCGAAAATACGGCAGCTATATTCGCAAGTGTAAGTAAAATTTAACAATTTTATGAATTCAATATTTTTAATCTTTTTCTTGGAGTGAACAGCGGTTTGGAAAACCTCGCGTGATACATCTGCCACAAATTGCACAAAGACGTTCCGAACATAAGGCTGGAAGAAGAAGCGGCAGCATCACTTAGTTAGGTAGATCATTTAAGCGAAGGTGGTTCGCCAAGCCAACGGAAGAGCTCATGGCG
This sequence comes from Dichetophora obliterata, assembly GCA_963920525.1. Taxonomy (NCBI): domain Eukaryota; kingdom Metazoa; phylum Arthropoda; class Insecta; order Diptera; family Sciomyzidae; genus Dichetophora; species Dichetophora obliterata. Next base: position 174,743,600 of record OY986436.1, on the reverse strand, counting down.
CATATGACTGCGTTGGAAAAAGTGTTCAACGACGTAAATGGCGACGGGCTGCTAATAAGCAAAAATTATTTGCAGACGCACATTACAAGTGCAGAGCATGTTATTTGTGACAACAAAATAAAAAAAAAATGTTTTTCCGCGCACGAATGTTTTTTAAAATAAGATTATTAAATAAAGAAATTGTGAACAATTCGATGCAGAGGACAAGAAAATTGAACAAAACAGTTCAATAATAAAAACAAAGTGAACATCCAATTTTGTATTCTATTTATTTGCAGTTTTTCTTTTTACAGCGTTCTTTACATTTAGTTACTGCATGGAAATATAAACAAGCAAAGTATTCAAACACTTTTTTCGCGAATTAAACTTATTAATTTTATATTTTTCACTTTTATCCGAGTTTTCACATGTTTTGCATGCAAAACATATGCAAATTGACAGTTTCATAGCATGCTTGTGACCGATGACGTTGCACGAAAAATTACTTTTTTCTCGCACTGCTCTTTGCGTGATCTTCTCTTATTGGTTCATGGGCTGCCGTCATGCAGTGACCAATGAGCATGCCCACTAGTGTCCTGCAATCTTTGCGCGGGCGTGCCATGATGAACAGAGTTCGTTTTTCGCATTGTGCATTGCACATGATTTTCGAGATTTTGCACGATGTCGTATCTCTCCATCTACGATTCACTGCTAGTGTGGCTCTTCTTTCGAGGTTCCTGTACAACTCTTGTAGCGGAGTAAGTACATGTTCTGCGAGTTCTGATTCCAGCCCGGCGCCTTCCTTTGCTAAACCATCTGCCATCTCGTTTCCCTCAATGCCCTGGTGGCTACACTCAAAAAAACACGGAGTAAATAAAGTCATATTCGGGGTCAATTTAACTCTTTTCGTGCATAGTATTTTGCCAAAGCTGTAAAAACTATATTTAACATCGTTTGTGTGTTCACTTTACTTCGAAATGTGGATTTGTTTGAAAAGTCGTACTGACTCCGTTTTGAGTTGTTTTAAGATTAGCGGACTCGCATTGAAAAATTTGAAATTTTGAATATACTCAAAACCAAACCTAGGATCAACTCATTTAAATGTAGCATGAAGCTTAAAAAATAAACAAACTCATCAAAAAAAGAGTCAAATGAAGAACCCGTAATTTCTTTTGTGTTTAATAGCTTTTATTTATCCTTTATTTCAATTAAAAACAAAGCAAATTAAAGTCATGGTTAACGCCGAAAACAGAATCTCTTCTCAATACTCACAGAGCAGCTTATCCAATTTGGTAATTTTTAATCTCTATAATTTCTTATAAAACAAAACTAATTTTTCACTTTTGAGCTTGAATTGTGCGCAACTCTCAAAATTTGTTTGAAAGGTGTTTCATTTCGTTAATTTTAAGAGGAATTTTTCAAAAAAGGGATTTTTGTATTTAACATATCTGAAAAGAGGAATAAATATTTGATAAATAAGTTGCTGTAGTTTTGTTCGTTGAATGAGGGAAAAGTTATTTTTTAAGGTACATCAAAATGTAATCAGGATTAATCAACAGGGTGAACGGTAGGTTTATGAAAGATGTTTAAGAGAAGAGTTAGTTATGTTTCTATACTATTGCAAAAGTTGACGCGGCATTTAATTTAATATGCTTAATTTTGATATATATAGAACATTCTCAAGGTGATTTGTGTTAAGTGAGCAGGGTTGCCTTAATGTCGTGATACATACTTACATAAAACATTTGTTTATTAGTGTATAACGTAGTTTCGTCAACAAAATATGGTACATATGGGACTTTAATATGTTCCAAAAATTCATATATTCCTCTAAAAAAATTTATGTATCTCGAATTTTATTAATACAACAGTTGTATATCAAAATTACTAAAATTGTTTAGTTTCCTAAAATTTTATAAAAAAAAAAATCGTTGGTTGCTTCTTATAATTAAAAATAAGAGAGATTTTTGTAAAAAAAAAAGAGAGAAAGAGAGCATCTCAAAAGAAATACAATAAAAAATTTGCATAAAACATTTTGTTTATTTAATATTTATACTGTTATTGGTTGGTGCTTCAATTGGTTATACTGATATAAATGGTTGGTAATGACTTAAATATGAGATATATGTCCGTGATTTGATATTTAAGAGATAATGTGAAATAATGCATCAAATAAACACAAAATATAAAAAGAATGTCTTTATAGTTCATATCAAAAAATTTATAACCCCTAGGGGGATGAAATATATGAGCTGTTCCTATTAATTTTTCCCCTTTAACACTTCTTTTGAGCTCACCTATTCTCTATCTGCCATCCTTCAAGGTGTCCCGATACAAGAAACACAAAATGTAAAAAAATTGTACCCTCTATATGAAATAACCGCCTAAGAAGTTTCACTTCAAAAAAGATGTACGAAAACATATAACTCGTAATAATAAAAACGGCGCTTTTTTATCATTATGCAACATTTAATTTTTACAGCACACTTGAATTTTTGAGTGCTTTCTCTTCATTCAAAGTAAAACAAACAAACGGAAATATTTGCTCGAGCAGACTCTGTTTCGTGCTAAACATAACTCCGTTTCAGTTTTAAAATACAAAGACGATCTTTATAGATGATTGCAGTAAGTTTACATGGAGTTAAAAGGACAAATGTTCGAAGAAGATGCAGAGTTAATTTGAAACTGCTTTAAATATATTTCAAGCTTTGAAAATGAGTTATATCAAGCAAAAAAAGTTTTATATTAACAAAAATAATTTTAATGCAATTCATTTTGCGTTTTACGGCGACAAAATGTTTTTAACTTCTTAAAAACTTTTTTAACTCACGAAAAAACTTGGATTAACTCCGCACATTTTTTTCGGTGTAGGGACCCAGTAGATGCGCACTCTCTTCGAAGCGCATAGTGCATCTAGTGCATCTCTGCCAGCCAAGACACTTTTGGACTTGATGCTAACGGAGCGCATGGATTTGATCGCCGCTTGACTGTCAACGAAAATGTTGATGTAAGAGTGTTGTGTGTCCATGCTGAGGGCTATCTCAGCAGCCTTCCTTATGGCAAATATTTCCGCCTGGAAGATACTGCAGTGGTTTGGCAGTTTATAGGGCTGCCTTATATTAAGCTCTGCGCAATACACAGCCGCACCTACCCCCGTAGGCATTTTGGAGCCGTCTGTAAATATTTTGACCGCCTGCTTTGCTTGTTCTATACCTTTTAACTAGTCATTTGGTCCCAGAAGAGTTTGTGCTTTGGAATTGACTATCGTGCGACGCACCATGTAGTCCGTGCTACTAAGTAGATCCTTTCCCACTGTACAATGTCCAAAATTTTGAATGTGCATGTTGCCTGCCGCCGTAAGGCGTTGTACCGTTTTTCCGGCTATTAGCTTTGCGAGTATGTCCGGGGGGTCCATACTTAGAATGGTTTCAAGCGCTTTAGTTGGAGTTGACTTCAGTGCCCTCGTAATGCAAAGCGTTGCCTGCCGCTGAGTTTTCTCCAAGTGCCTGAGGAATGTTGATTTGTTCACAGCCGGCCACCATACAATAATCCCAAAGAGTAGAATAGGACGCACTACCATTACATATATCCAGTGCATCAGAAAGAGTGAGAGACCCCTGGTACTGCCTAGCATCTTCTTGGATGTGTATAGCGCAATGGTGAATTTCTTCACCCTTTCTTCCACGTTGGTTTTCCATGACAGTTTGCTGTCCAGGACGACTCCTAGATATTTTGTGTGAGTTTTCGGTATGAGACGTATATCGTTCAATTTCGGTGGTATCCACTGTTGTATCTTGTACCTTTTCGTGAAAAGAACCAGATCCATTTTCTCTGCATTAATACTAAGACCGACTGAATTTGACCATCTAAGTACATCTTTGAGTGTGCTCTCCATTATGGAGCTTACTGTTGATAGACATTTCCCTACAATAATTATGCTTATGTCGTCTGCATAGGCAGTTATCCTCGGGCTCTACCTGCGAACTTTTCAAGTAGTTCATTAACTATAAGATTCCATAGTAGTGGCAAGAGGACCCCTCCCTGGGGTGTCCCACTGCGAGCTTCCCTTACCATGGATTTAGTGCCCCACTCAGCCCGCACCTTTCTGCAGCTTAGCATTGTCTAACCATAGGTTTATTGCTGGTGGTGCCTCTATTGCACGTAATCCACTAAGGATTGCGGTGGTTGATACATTGTTGAATGCACCTGAGATGTCTAGAAATGCTCCGAGTGCGTATTCCTTGTGGTGGAGGGCTTTTTCTAGGGTTACTACTAGGGAATGTAGTGCCGTTTCAACCGATTTCCCTTTCGTGTATGCGTGCTGGTTGGTTGATAACTGGATTGAATTGTTTATTTATTAAAAAACCTACAAAATTATGGTAAAGCCTTTAGCAGTGGATATCCAAAAGTGGTTACACGCCGAGTCGAGTGCGTCATTTTTCCGGTTGCTTCAAATTCTAACCTCACTGCAAAAAAAATTTCTGAAACAGCTTGAGTGAAAACATATGTCCGCAACGAGCAAAGGATTTTTAAAAAATGAACTACAATTAAACTCAAAATATTGCAAAGGAAACCGTCACTTACAGCGAAACATCGAGCGGCAAGATAGAAGTTTGCTGAAGATCACTTTAAGTGGAGAAAATGATGGCTCTGCGTATTAATCACTGACGAAAAAAATTTAATCTCGACGGTACGGATGGTATGTCTTTTTATTACCACGATTTGAGGAAGAAATAGCGTATACTAAGTCGTCATTAATACGGGGATAGATAAGTTATGGTATGTGCTGGAATTAGCCATTGTGGATGGACTGAAATTATGTTTGTTCCCACAAGAATGAATAGCCAAGATAATCTTAATTTAATTGATAATGAAAAAGGTAATCGTGGGTCACAATTAACTAAAACTTCATTAATATTTCAACAACAAAATGCTGCAGAACATACAGCAAGAATAGTAAAATACTTCTTTCGAGAAGAGGATATTGAAATATTGGAGTGGTCCACACGATCACCTGACCTGAATATTATTGAAAACTGTGGGTGTTACCTTGCAAGGGAAGTTTATGCCGATAATAGGCAATATAAAACCATTCAGGAACTTAAAAGAAGCAAAATTTCGAATTGGGAAGTGATATCGAGATAACACATCAATCAACTTTTTTAATCACTACCAAACTGCGGTACTGAAGATTTTGAAAACAAATAGAGGCTCTACAAAATACTTATATTTTAAAATTAAAAACTGATTTCTTATAATTTTTTGCTTTTGAATAATATTGTGCTTTCTTTTTGTCGTACTACTGAATATGTTTTTGTTTTTTTCTGAACAACAAGTTCGATTGCTTAATGAAATTTATATTTATTTTCATTTTGTTTTTAAATCTAATTACTTCATAGTTAATACAAATTTTTTATTTTAATTGCTTTCAATAAAATTTTTAAAAAAATCCCAATGTGCTATCTTTTTGTCGCGGAGTGTAATATATTAAGCAATAATATATTTTTTTAATGTTAATACTTTTTAGTGCAAATATTTTTTGTATTGTATGTATAATTTTATGAATTATGTTATTTATAATTGCATTGAATTGCTAAAAAAATAAATAAATAAACACTTTCCATGATAGTACCTATACAGAAGAATATGTAAGGTATGACAGAATTCGTGCATTAAAAGATAGACGGCCAATGTGTTTTAAATAATTTTTTTTCTTCATAATGAATATCACTTTTTTATAGCATTCACTCTTCGAAATAGAATATATATAATAGAATAAAGTGATAACAATGCTTAAAAAAATGGGAATTAGAATAGCTCTGACAGTGCCGAAAGAATAAATACCACGAGCTCACAAGTAAGCTAAAAGATTTTGAGATGCATAAAAGTTGTTTGACAATATGATTGGAAGGTGATATGATTGACAAAATTTGGTACCGTTTGCGACATTATATTTTAGACCTTGACAGGACTTTCAATTGTGTTGTGCGTGATATTAAATGTTTGTAAGCAAATGATTGAGAAATGGACCTATGAGATTTATGCCTACTCTGAAGGGTTAATATTCTCAAGAAGCTTTAAATGGCAGATTTTACTCTCTGAGGTTTGCCATTGCCTGCAGAGAGGTGACGGCTGGACTGAAGTATTAGTTCAAATAAAAAAATATCCTGTCTGAGGTGGGAATTGAACCCAGGCTATAGCGGTTCTTTTCTCTTACAAGCTAGTCATTCTATCCAGTAGGCTTACAACGACCGCTGTGTTTAACATGTCAGGCAACATAAAATCAGCAATCTGATATCACCATAACAAACATTATCTGGATCATTTAATCTATCATCATTATCATACTGTTCCACCTCGTTATCGCTGGGAATAAACTTATTTATACTGAATTTGTTTCTTACTAATTGAAAAAAGTTTAAATTTTTCTAGATCGTCTATCAAAGATATGTAATAAACCCGGTATATTTTATTAAATTGCACTTTTCGCTTACAAATTGCATTAATAATCAAACAATAATTTAATATTATAACTTTAACATCAATTACCTAACGAACTATTCTGAATTCGATTAAAATACTATATGGACGATTAAAATAGATCTGTTAAATTTAAAATTTTTTAAATCCCAAAAAATTCACTCGTTTGTTCACAAAAAAATTCTGTTGCAACGCACTGTAGGCAATATTACCAGTTTTTCTGGCCAAAATTAAAAAAATGCACACATCGTTAAAAAAGCCTTTTTTGGCTGTCTGTACTGTTTTAGAGGCATTCTGTAACATAAAAATTTCCACGCCCATACGTGCTATAATGAAAGGAGATGGACTGATCTTGAATTTTTGAATAAACTAAAATAAGAATAAATAGCTTAATGAAAGAATATAAACTGAAAAGTGCACAAGCAAAATTTGTTAAAAGACGTTTAAGAAATAACTTGAGTATCAAGCTTCAGATAATGAATTAAATTAATATATGAACAATTCCACCAAAAGTTCCCATTTACATGTCCTCAAAATTTTGAGCGATCAAAAAACCATTTTTGTCACTTTAAAATACTCCAGCTTTCTTTAAAAGTTTTGTCTTGAAGTTTATCTTTCAGGTGGAAATGTCAAAAAAAGGCCTAAAATGTCATTCCTGTTACACATCTTTGATCAAAATTATAAAATTTAAAGAATGTAGCTTTTGCAATGATATTTCTTCATGTTTCAGATGGCAAGGTCAAACTATTTCGTATACCGTGTGCATTTTCTGCAATTCTTAATAATTATAAACATTTTTTAACATAAGTTTCATCTACAAACTTTTTGAATTTCCCGCATTTAAGAAGCAAAACTAAGAGACAAGTATAATTTAAGTGCCCTCTCAGTGTGGCTTTTTACACTAGTAATATTCAAGTTTCGTCCGTAGGAAACCGGGGGCGAACCTTTACAGGGTAACATATTTGACTGCCTCAACCTGGCGAGGCCAGCATAATCCTTGTGAAATCACCTCAAGTCGACTCAAACCTCCACGTAGTGTTTCCTGGGTAACGTCAAAACTGACAACCATTATTTTGGCAGCTAATCTGAGCGGCGGGCCTCCCTAGGATTAAAATAGGTTGTGCGTCGGGTTTGAAGCCCACCCGTAAAAACCCATTTCAATGAAAACTAATAAGAATAGAAGAAAACTGATCCCCAAATCTGATGACGACTACCGCAAACGAAAAACTGATAATGATTTACGGATATTCACCTGGAATGACCGAACCCTCAATAAGGAAGGTGCCTCTATCCAACTGACTGATGTCTTAGAAGGATACAAAGCTGATATCACTGCTATCCAAGAAATGCGATGGAAGGGACAGGGTTGCATTCGGCATGCACCCTGTGATATCTACTACAGCGGCCATGCGGAGAAGCACGAGTTTGAATGCAGATTTGTAGTTGGCAAGAGACTACGGCCCAACGTCCTGCGCTTCACACCTGTGAACGAATGACTTGCCATAATACGCATCAAGATTAAATTTTTTAACATAAGCCTAATATGTGCGCACGCTCCGACAGAAAACAAGGACGATGAGATCAAGGAATCGTGCCCCCGTCATGACGTAAAAATCGTACTTGGTGACTTCGACGCTAAGGTGGGCAAGGAAAATATATTTGGTCCAACAGTAGGAAAGTTCAGCCTCCACGACAACACCTCCGATAACGGAATGAGGCCGATTGAATTCGCCGCAGAACGAAACATTATCGTAAGTAGCACTAGATTCAAACATCTCAATATTCATAAAGCCACCTGGATGTCCCCTGATCAAAAAGCCAAAAATCAAATTGATCACGTTTTGATCGACGCAAGGCACTCTTCCAGTGTATTGGATGTTCGCTTGATCCTTGGTGCAAACATTGACTCGGATCATCATCTTGTCGCAGCCAAGATCCGTACACGTCTGTGCGCAACTAAGAATCCACGCAACCTTACACAGCGAAGGCTAGACGACAAGCTGCAATTGAAACAGACAGCCGAAGCTTTTGCCACTCGACTCTCACTTCTGCTTCAAAACACTTCTCTAATCTATTATATATGCACGCAATGGACACATATTTGCAACTCCATGCGTGCATCTGCTGAAGAGGTGATTGGCTACCGCCGCCTTCGCGAGAAAGACGCCGCCTACAAAGCCACCCTGAAGTCGGTTGTAACGCGCGCTGCTAAGGAGCGATACAAAGAAAAGAGGAGGGAAGAGAGACGTATTTTCAGGAGGAAAAAAAGAGAGGCAGAAAAGCGCGAGCAGGAGAAGATTGAGATGTATGGTGACAGGAATGAGGCCCAAAAATTTTTCGAAAAACAAGCTAGCGAAGCTGAAAACAATCCCGTCAATAGAGATGATATTCCGGAAACCCAAATCACGGATGACAGCGTTTGAAAATAACAAAGCAGCGGGAGCTGAATGCTTACCTGCTGAGCTGTTTAAGAACGGAGGCGAAGCTCTATTTAAATGCATTCACGAGCTTCTATGCAGAATATGGTCGGAAGAAAGCATTCCGAACAATTGGAATCTCAGTGTGCTCTGCCCAATCCACAAGAAAGGCGATTCCACTAGCTGTGCCTATTACCGTGGGATAAGCCTACTTAATATCGTCGAGCGTTTGCAGACCAGGTGTGTGACTACAGACCTGGAAAATCCACCATCGACCAGATTTTGACGCCAAGACAAATCTTGGAGAAGACTTAAGAAAAACAAGTCGACACCCACCATCTTTTTGTCGACTACAAAGCCGCCTTTGACAGCCCAATAAGGAAGAACCTGTACTCCACCATGTCTGAGTTTGGTATTTTTGCAAAACTAATACGACTTGGCAGGATGACACTGAGCAACACCAGCAGCGCAGTTAAAATCGGGAAGGACCTCTCCCCACCATTTATTATCAAACGAGATTTCAGACAAGGTGATTCCTTATCGTGGCACTTTTTCAACCTGATGATGGAAAAGATCATCCGAGCTGCTGACCTGAGACGTAGTGGCACAATATTCTACAAGAGTGTTATGCTGCTTGCGTATGCTGATGACATCGATATCATTGGCCATAATACGCGCGAAATCAGTGCAGCATTTTCCAGATAGAGAGAGATATTCAGATAGAGAGTCAAGTCGAATAGGTCTGGCAGTGAATGCAGAAAAGACGAAATACTTGGTGTCAACAAACAAATAGTTCCAGCGTCTTGGAACCCACGTTACAGTTGACAATACCTCCTTCGAGGTTGTGAAGGACTTCGTTTATCTGGGATCCAGCATAAACTCAACCAACGACATCAGCATTGAGATCAAACGAAGAATAACTCTTGCCAACAGGTGTTACTTTGGGCTCAGTGGCAATTGAGAAGTAGAGCTCTCTCTCGATGATCGAAAATAACGCTCTATAAATCGCTCATTATGCCCGTCCTACCTTATGCATCACAAACCTGGACGCTGAGCAGTTCAGATGAAATTAGGAGCATTCGAGAAAAAGATTCTTCGTAAGATCTACGGACCAATCTGCGTCAATGGCGAGTACCGAATACGATGGAATGATGAACTGTATGAGCTATACGCTGCCATCATAGTCAAGCGCTTTAAAATCAAGTGGCTTCGCTGGCTTGGTCATGTTCAGCGCATGAAAGACGATGCTCCAGTGAAGAAAACATTCGATTCGGTACCCAGCGGCGGTCAACGCAGAAGAGGACCACCGCATCTTCGTTGGAAAGACCAAGTAGAGGTCAACCTGACGAAGCTTGGAATTTCTAACTGGCGCCAGCAAGCGAAAGACAGAAATGGCTGGTGCAAATTCTTAGATGAGGCCAAAACCGACATACGGTTGTAGCGCCAACAAAGTAAGTAAGTATATTCAAGTTTCAAAAATGTACTAGTGTTTTGAGTGCGAAGACGGTTCAATGATGGTTTTCCTTGGTAATTCTGCAACAAAGCTTCCTTTTGTTGTATTATACTGTTCAGAAAAATTTAGTTTGCGTCGTCCAGCTTTTACTTTGACGAATAGGAGAAGGTAATGGTGTTATGACTAACTGAGCTTTAAGCGAAATATCATATTATTTTTGAAACGCATCATTTTTTTAAAATTTTTCTATATTTTGCAATTTTCGACAAAAGTGTCGTAGTTTTTCCTGTAGAACTTTGTTTAAAGCAAAAATATGATCACTTTTAATTATTTGCAATATGTGAACATCTACTGCTGTTACCTTCTTTGCTTTCTTATTTCTCCATTTTTGATATTTTGTTTTTATTTATTTTCATATAGCATACAAACAAGAACTAAATTCTTTTACAGTACAACATATTAGTATAAATTATTAACATTATTTATATATGTATATATTTAGATATAACAGCAAGTTAATAAACATTGGAACTAAACAAAATTAAATAATTGTGAAAAATAAACAAATTTATCAAATTAATTAGTTATTAATAAATCTTAATATATTAAAACTTAAATATAAAGGAGGAAAAATTGAAGAAGAAAACAAGGAAAGAGACAGAATTTAAGGATTAGAAAAGTGAGCCGTAATAGAATGCTACGTAGTAGAGCATTCCATAGTCTTACGACATTAATGAAGAACTGATTGGAGGTATTAAGAGAGCTATGCCTAGGAACTATAAGTACGTTACATCTTCTAGAAATACTGAATTGCAGTTTTTCATAGAGATAATGTGGTGTTTTTTTTATGTATGATTTTATAAAGGAAGATGCAGTTTTTAGCATTAAGTTAGTCAATCAAGTTGCACCCAAGTATTGCATTTCTGAAAGTTGAGCCAAACACAAAACGCGAAGCATAGTTATAAGCAATATTTATTTTTAGTTGAGAAGACGAGTCCAGTCTACTGTAAACTACTTCCGAATATGTAAAAACTGGTAAAACTAGTTGCTTTGCTAGCATTCGCTTAAGATCAATAGTACAAAGATTTGCAGACATTATTAAATTTCGAAGGATATAAAAAACTTTACGGACAACACTATTTACATAAACCAAGATGTACGATTTTCGATACGACACTAAGCTTATTTGTACCAATATAGAGGTCAGGAATTTTATCTAAGTAATAATTATTTTTGCAAATAGGTAGTACATATCACTTGGCAGAATTTAATTGTAGTCCATTACCAACAGCCCATTGATGAATGCTTCTTAAATCCTCATTAAGTCTGTGGCAGAGGTTATCTAGAAGGTCAGTACTACTTGATAGATAGATTTGAATATCATCTGCATACGCATGTACAATAGAATGTTTGCAAACAGCAAATACGACATTTAAAAAATTGAGAATTAAATAGGGCCAAGAATTGAAACTTGTGGAACACTACTTAACACAGATTTATGGTTAGAGAACGCAAGTCTAACTTGAGTTCATTGCAATCTATTTGACAAGTAACTTGCTATTAAATTCACTGCACTTTCACTAAACCCGAAGAAAGTCCTGAGTTTCTAGCATAAGTATTGGTGACTAACTTTGTCAAATGCTTTCGAAAAATAAGCAGAGTAATGACACATAACCGGTATCAAATGCAGGCCGTAGGTCATCCATAACTTTAACTACCGCTGAAAAACACCCATGCCCTGCTCGAAAACCAGATTGAAATGGAGATGGAAGGCTATTTGGTTTAAGGAAATTATTTATTTGTTGGCTCATTATTTTTTCGCAGACTTTAGGTAGGGGGAGGCAATATGCTTATTGGACTAAACTCGCCAGGCCCAGAAGAGTTAGACTTTTCAGCAACAGGTAAAACAATTGCAGATTTCCAAATTGCCTGAAATGAAGAAAGTATAAGGCAGTGATTAATAATATACGTTAATGGACAGATTATGTGTGGTAGCATTATTTTAATAAACTTAATTGGAAAACCATCTTCGCCTATTGCATTTGATTTTATCTACATAATACGCTTTCCAATATCAAGCTAACTTACACGGATAAATTCAAAAGGTTAATAATTTATTTTCTTTATTGCTTTTAGAAACATGCTTTTCAAACAAGTACTTGACAGGGCTTAAAAGGAAATTAGATTTATCATCAACTGTACTGAGATGCCAGCAATCATTGAGTGAAGTCATAGACAAGTCATAAAACAGGGACGAATAATTTATATTTTTAAAATTACGATACGAAAACAAGGTAGAAATTACATCACGAGAGAAATTTACATTTAACGAACAAAAGATTAAGTCGTTATCAGAAATTAAAAATATTTGGTCAAACAGAGAAACAAGCGAAGGGTCTGACACAATAAAACAATCTAGTAGACTGGGGGTTGTATTATTAGAGTAACGAGTGGGCACAGTATTGTCGACAACAGATAGACCTACTGAAGATATCTTGTCACACATTCATTGCTTTACAGAATCATTGTTTAGAAGATTTACATTAAAATCACCACATACTAAAATCAAGTCATTATTCAGAATATAGTTAGACAAGTCCGAGAACATTGGATCTACATAATGACATTTATTGGGGTTATACACACAAGAAACTACAATTTTAGAACTATTATCAGAAATGCATATGGTAAGATATTCAATTCCAGGACCGCTTCATTTACTCAGAACTTTGGCATTTAGGTAAGATTTATAGTAAACAGCAACTCCACCACCTTTTTTATCAGATCTGTCATTTCTAAAAACATTATAACTGCTTACACTACAGATTGCATCGCTTATATTACGTTTCAGAATCACAAACGATATCAAGTGATGACTCTTCAAAAACATATTTTATAAAATCCAGCTTAGCCTTGTTTAGGCTTAGGGCATTAAAATGAACAACATTATAGTTGTAACAACAGATATAGTTCAAAATTTAAAATTAGGTAGTTGCCTAAGAAAAACAAAAATTTATTTAATATCAGCTAAGAACCGCGCCTTAAGATATGTTTAATTCAAAACAGTTTTGAATGTCATTAATAGCTGTAATGATTTTATGCTGGCCATTGGTGGCCATTTTTTTAAAAGGTTAAGCAAAGTTGAATCTTATATTAAAACTTTGTGCGTTAAGGCTACTATAAAACTTTGCGAAAAGTGACCACAACTAATCAATATATTTTACTTTTTTTATTGATAAATAAAGTACTCCATAATCACTATTTTTCTCCATTTTTTAGTTTGTCAACGAAACAGTTTTTCTTCAAAATACACGCACTTAGACTTTTCAAACTATGAACTTTATTTAATTTTTAAAAAAACTTATTTATTAGTTGCATGTTTGAAATCAACTCTATTAATGACAAATAATTTTACATAGAAACGAAGTATGAGCATGTATGCTTTGTCGAACTCGTTTTATGCGCAAATTAAAAAAATCGATTTGGACAAGTAAAAAACATATTAATTTTGGCCAGCAAAATTGGTAACATTTCCCAATGTGCAACGGTTAAAAAGCCACCATTTGATGCTTACGTTTAATAAGTAAACCACTTTTTGTTATAAGCGTTGGTTAAAAAAATAGAGTGAATATTTTTCAAAGACGACCTTACCCACTAAAGAATACTTCTTTTCTCGAAAAGTATAAACCATAAAAATATTTACAGTTGAAAGTTTTCTATATGACCTTGTTATTTATTATGTTGATTTTCTATGATTGAAATACAAATTATAAATGTTTGATAGTTTAAAATCGTTAATTGAGCTTTAGTTCAGGTTAGAACAATTAATTGCTCTAACGAATTTTTTCCAAAGAAACAACAACAATATTTTTCAATATGAAAAGAAAAATATTACGAGCTGATTTTATTGCATTTTCGGCCCTGCTACAGGCTTTATCAGAAATCTTAATGATGCCACCACCGGGAATTGAACCCGGGCGTGGGTCGCCGTGCCAGCGAATTTTAGCGCACTGCACCACAGAGGCGATGAGATTTCAGTGTCAATTTCTCAGTTTTTCTCCCTCTCATATTTCCTGTTAATGTTTTATGCTTTACTTTAGTTTTATGCTTATGTTATTACTGAGTTCAACAGTCTGTTGAAATTTTTAAAATAATTTGGAAATTAGAAATATTTCGAGCTTTTAATTTCGGCGTAATAATGTTTAATATATAGCCAAATATATTTTTTAAGTTCCTAGTGTCATTTTGCACTGAAAATTAAAAAAAAAAAGGAATAAATAATAAAGAAAATCGTATTTAAATTTATTCCAATCAAAATTCATAGAAAAAAAATCAAATATGGCGAGTATGAAGTTCTTAGAAACTTTTTTCCAAAGTTCTTGCAACTGAATAATAACCTCAATACATCGTTCTTATATCAAGCAAAATTTTATAAGTTACAATTATGTTTTTTAAACTTGCATCAACTGAATAATAAACTTAATACTGCACAAGCTTGCAATGATTAATTTCAATGTTCTTGCAACTATATAAAAATCTCAATTCAACGTTATTTTTCCTAACTACATTTTTTGAGTTATAATTATGTTTCTTAAAGTTGTAGCAACTGAATAATAACCTCAATACAGCATAAGATCGCAATGACTATTTCAAATGTTCTTGTAATTGAATAAAAACCTAGTTTCAACCTTCTTGCAACAAAACAAATTCTCATCATTTCACAATGATTCATTGCCATTCAACGAAAAATTTTTTCAATTTGGTAGTCTCGTTGAACGCTGAAATAAAACAAAAAAGGATTACAAGAAGCCTACACAAAGAAATTTACAAGCAACACAGAATTTTTTGTGAACAATAAAATTTATATTTTGCTTATGGCATTTAAGTGCGTTACAACTTAATAAAAACATCTTCAAACCGAAGTTTTGACTTTAATATAACTTAATATAAAAATAAAGCTCCATAGGCGCATTTCGGTTGCTATCTCGTCACTGTATTTGTTACAATTACAATACACAAACATTTTTTATAGGTGCTACAAAAAGAAGTGTTGTAATAATGCTAATTTAACGTTACTTACTTACTTAGGTGGCCATAGCAACCCGTCGTCGGGTTTCGGCCGATCTCATCAGCTCTCGCCAGGCGCCTCTGCTTCGCGCGCGCCTTCTCCAATTGGTTTCGCCAAGCGCGGTTAGGGCTTCCTCGACCTGGTCAATCCATCGGAGGCATGGTCTCCCTCTTCGTCGTCGGCCTTCGGCCTTCGCCTCGAACACCTTTTTCGCTGGAGCATCGTCATTCATACGATGGACATGACCTAGCCAGCGTAATCGCTGGATTGCGATACGCTGAACTACTTCAATGTCGTCGTATAGCTCATACAGCTCGTGGTTCATTCGTATGCGATAGTCGTCGCCAACTCGAATAGGACCGAAGATTTTGCGAAGAACTTTTCTCTCAAACACCCCAAGAGCGGCTGCGTCTGCTTGCGAGACAACCCATGCCTCAGCACCATAAAGAAGCACAGGTATAATGAGCGTCTTGTAGAGTGTCAGTTTTGTCGATCGAGAGAGGGCTCTGCAACGTAATTGCTTACTAAGCCCGTAGTAGCACCTATTAGCAATTGTTATTCTTCGCTTTATCTCCAGGCTGACATCATTATTGCTGTTAATGGCGGTGCCAAGGTAGGTAAATTCCTTGACCACTTCAAAGTTATAGTTGCCTGTTGAAACGTGAGAGCCTAGCCGCCCCGCTCCCCTGCCAGCAGGCAGCATATACTTCGTTTTACCCTCGTTTACCGTCAAACCCACCTTGGCTGATTCTTTTTCGATAGCGGTGAAAGCAGCAGTGACATCTCTCTTGGTTCTACCGATGATATCAATATCATCAGCATACGCAAGGAGCTGAACACCTTTGTAAAAAATGGTGCCATTGCGATGCACACCGGCCTTTCGTAGGATCCCCTCCATGATGATGTTGAAGAGATCGCAAGATAGCGGGTCGCCTTGTCTGAAACCTCGTTCAGTATGGAAGGTTTCGGAGAGGTCATTTCCTACCTTGACGGAGCTGCAAGTATTGCTCAACGTCATCCTGCAGAGTCTTATCAACTTTGCAGGTATACCGAACTCAGACATTGTTGCGTATAGGCAATCCCGCCTCGGGCTATCGAACGCAGCTTTATAATCGACAAAGAGATGATGCGTGTCGATTTGCTTTTCGTGGGTTTTCTCCAGGATTTGGCGCAGTGTAAAAATCTGGTCTATGGTGGATTTACCAGGTCGAAAGCCACACTGATAAGGTCCAATCAGTGTTTTTGTATACGGCTTAAGTCTTTCACATAGTACGCTCGAGAGGTCCTTATATGCGATGGAAATAAGACTGATACCTCGATAGTTGGCGCAAATTGTCGGGTCTCCTTTCTTAAGTAAGGGACAAAGCACGCTGAGATTCCAATCGTCGGGCATGCATTCCGCTAGCCATATTTTGCTGATGAGTTGATGCATGCACCCTATCAACTCATCGCCGCCGGCTTTAAACAGTTCAGCTGGCAGGCCGTCAGCACCCGCTGCTTTGTTGTTTTTGAGCCGCTGGATAGCAACTCGAACCTCGTCATGGCTAGGTGGTAGAACTTCTACTTCGTCATCGTCGATTGGTTGTGGCGAACTGCATTCTCCATGGGCGGAGTTGGTGGGATCATCGCCCGTAAGCAGATTGGAAAAATGCTGTCTCCACAATCTCAGTGCGCACTGCGTATCTGTAACCAGATTTCCATTCCCATCTCTACAAGTGGATGCTCCGGGCTTGAAACCTTGGGTTAGACGCTTAACCTGTTGGTAAAATTTTCGTGCATCCTTCTTGCCTTTGTACACCTCAATTTCTTCACGCTCACGCTTTTCTTGCTCCCTTTTTTTGCGTCTGAAAAGGCGTCTCTCTTCCTTCCTCTTTTCACGATATTTTTCTCGCACGGTTCGCGTTGTAGCTGACTGCAGCGTCTTTCTGTATGCGGCGTTTTTTGCTGCCGTCGTGTCGCGACACTCCTGGTCATACCATTGGTTCCGAGGTTGCGGGTGCCGGAAACCAATCACTTCTTCAGCGGCAGCGCGCATGGAGTGGGAGATGTGCGCCCAAAGTCCATCGGCATCATCGTGTTGTGAGGTTGGTTGGTTGAGCTTAACCGAGAGTTGAGCGGAGTAGGCCTCAGCTGTCCTTTGTGATTGCAGCTTAGCGACGTCTAGCTTTCGTTGCATTCCTGTGCGTATGTTCTTTGCATTGCATAACCGCATGCGGATCTTGGCTGCAACAAGAAAGTGGTCGGAGTCGATGTTCACTCCCCGAAATGTACGCACATCCAGAACGCTAGAAGCGTGCCTTCCGTCGATCACAAAATGATCAATTTGGTTTCGTGTTTTTTGATCAGGGGACAGCCAGGTGGCCTTATGGATGTCGAGGTGTTGGAATCTGGTGCTACTTACTACCATGTTTCGTGCCGCGGCGAAGTCGATCAGTCTTAGACCGTTGTTCGTAGTGGCCTCGTGGAGACTGAACTGACCGACAGTGGGGCCAAAGACGCCTTCTTTTCCGACCTTTGCGTTAAAATCGCCGAGGACTATTTTTACGTCGTGGGCCGGACAGCGATCGTACACGTCCTCTAGGCTCGCGTAGAAAGCATCCTTGGCGGCATCGTCCTTTTCCTCCGTCAGGGCGTGCGCGCAAATTAAGGTTACATTAAAAAATTTCGCCTTGATGCGTATCGTCGCCAACCTTTCGTTCACTGGTGTGAACCGAGAAACAAGGTGGCGTAGTTTTCGTCTTACGACGAAGCCGCATCCGAATTCGCGCTTCTCCGCATGGCAGCTGTAGTAAATATCGCAGTCTGCTCGCTTAGAGCAGCCTTGCCCTTTCCATCGCATCTCCTGGATGGCTGTGATGTCAGCCTTTATTTTTGCGAGGGCTTCCGCCAGTTGGATAGATGCACCTTCTCTGTAGAGAGTCCGGACATTCCAGGTGCATATCCGTAAATCATGGTCCGTTTTTCGTTTGCGGTGGTCGTCAACGTGTATGGGGTTATCATCCGAGGCTGGTTCGATTTTCATTGGGAAATTTGATAATGTGACGGGACCCAAACCCTGTGCACATTCCAGGATTAAGGTCTATGAGAGACCCCTCAAGTTTTAAGTCTAGAGAAAGACAAGGGGGGGGTTTGGGCAAGGTGCTTTTAAGGCGACACCGACTCGCCTTGTCAGTGCCAGTTGCGGGCTCTGTGGGGTTTTTGTTCAAGACGCAGCGCTGCCCAGCACTACGACCTTCCACAACCTAGCTGGTCACCCGCTGCATTGTCCGGGGCCGCTTATTTGTTAAGAAACTTATTCGCGACTAACCTCCATATCTGAAGGCCGTTCACTATCCGCAACCTGTGACCCGTCCGGTGGCTTGCAGCTAGGCCTCCGCCGAATACCCTTATATTCCACGGATTCCGAAGCTAATTTAACGTTACTTATTTTTTTTTCAGAACTTTATGAAACATTTTTACAACAATTGCATTTATTCGTAACATAATTAACACCGTAGTTTAATTTATTTGCAACAAAACGAATGATTTGTTACAAATGACTTATTTGAAACATTAATACTACCCATTATGAAAGACAAGTTAACCATTTCAGAGCGAAAAATATAGTCATTTTAGGAATTATTGTTGCTTTGATGAGATATCTATCATAATAATATGGTTTTTATTCTCCTCTCGATACTCTTGAGATTTTTTATTTCTGAAAAGGGGAAAAAACCTAACTGGTCATTTTAGCTTTTGAAAGCACTTTAACGGAGCTTCTTATGAACAGTGGTGTTCTGGGTGTTAGTAAATGTTTCAAATTTTTCAATGATCGAAAACCGAACCTACTTCTTTTATGCCATCTCCGAACGGCTTTCATATGTTCTCAAGAAACTTTACATGGCAATTTCTACTCTCTGAGAATTGCCATTGTCTGCAGAGAGGTGACTACCGAAGAAAAATATTTGTACATGTGAAAAATATTCTGTTGTTAATGGTATTTGTATCCGTGGTTCTTTTGCTTACAATCCACTCGCTGTCATAAGTGTACTAAGGCCGTGTACTAAAAAATACCCATACAGTTGAATGCTGTTCACTTTCAGGCTCATACGCACATATCTATGAATCGTCACAAGTCATGATCTAATAAACGTTTTTTTAAGCACCGCAATTTCTTGAGCTGAGTTTTTGCACTAATCGAACACGAGTCTTTTTTTAAGCGATTGTCAACTCCAAAGTGAAAAAATCGTTTTCGCAGCTATGTGTTCATATAAATGGTCTAATTAGCGTGCATTTTATGTTACTTAGTAGTACGTCGTCATAAAACTGACATAATAAAAACCACACACAAAAATGCCAAATCAATCTAAAGGAGAAACTAAAACTCAACGTAAGCTTTTTTATTAAGTATGCAAACAAAAGAACTTCAAAGTTATCCAAACATGTTATTTCCTCAGCAAAAAGAATCCTGGTGAACATTTGCTATTGATACAGTACTTCTGGATGCTTCCGTTCATGTTGTTTTTCTTGCAGAAGAAGTTAGAAATCTATCTGCTTGTTGCACGTTAACGTGTATCTACTACGTGACTGAGTTAATTAACAGCTTTCGATGGGTTTCGCTGCTTCAAGTAGAACACATATCCACCACCTGGATTGCTTGCTGGCTTGTTGCATTTGAGCCACGTGCTTCAGTTAAGAGTTACGTTAAGTTTAACATTCGAAAGCCGAAACAGAAAAAGCGATATTCACTTAAACATTGAAATTCAGCATGTGATGCGCTTAGCAAAGCTTAGGAGTCGAGTTCGCCGAAGGGTTGGATCTGTATGTGCTTAGACGATGCAGTTGCCTGATTTTCAAAGGAACAAACATATTTTTTTGAAATGATTTGATTTCGATTGATGATGCTCTAAGGAATACAAAATGAAAAACGAGCAAGTAAGGACAACTAATGGAATCCATAAAAGAAAGGTGATGGTGCTCGAATGTTCAAATGCAATATGTTTAACTTGAATGTGATATATACAACAGCAGTGTTTGAACAGAGTCTGAGTTGCAGTCATAGCCAGAGTCAGAGTCAAAGATAAGTCCGAAACGGAATCAAAGTTAAAGTGGAATTCAGAGTTAGACTTTAATTTATAATTAGAATCAGATTCAATACAAATCCAGAGCCATAACTATAGATAAAGTCTTATATTACTTCATATTTTGCATCTTTATCAAACTTAAAATTAAACAGATGGAAAATCTATATATGTATTTAAAAATGGATGTATGTATGTGGGTATGTGGCTATATCACGTATTGACTCCAAAACCGCTGAACCTGTCTTATCGACCACAAAAAAACGGTTACATATCAGACGGTTTTGATAGTAAAAAACTAAAATTTAGTAATTTGTTCAGATGGTAACTCTCTGTAGCTGTAAAAAATGGGCATGGTCTTAATATATATATGCTCTCTTTTTCGAAATCATGGCAATTCCGGAGTTCTACACATTTTTACAGTGAAACTTGCTGTGTAGGTGCTTCAAGGCGCGGTCACTGTATATAAATGTTTTCACGCCCACTTTTACCACCTACAAATCAATATCTATGTATATAAAAAGCAAAATTATGTGTGTCTGTGTGTGTGATGCCTATAGACTCCAAAACTACTAGACTGATTGACTTGAAATTTTGGCAGTCGATTTGTTTCAGGTACGTGATGGTTGAGGAAAAAAATTTTGCCACACCCTCCTTTTACCGCCTCGAAATGAATAAAAATTCTATATTTCAGTCGTTTTGGGTCGTATAAAGCACTAATTTGGTAATTTAGTTTGTATGGGTACTGTCGGCAACTGTACTAAAAATTGTTTTCCACGCCCCTTTTAACCTCCACGATTTTTATCGTATTAGGCTTAAATTTGGTAATTAAGTTTTTGTGGTTACTGTTGGCAACTGTACTAAAAATGTGTGTCCACGCGCCTTTTGTCCACAAACCAATGAAAATGCTTTATTTAATACGGTTGTGGTCGTATAAGACTAAAATGGTAATTTGGTAATTTGGTTTGTATGGTTACTGTCACCAACTGTACGAACAATTGATTTCCACGCTCCCTTTTTCCTCCCACAAATCAGTGAAAATGCTATATTCCAAGCAGTTTTGGCCGTATAAAACTAACATTTGGTACTTATGTTTGTTTGGTTACTTTCGGCAACTGTAAATGGGCGTTATCGCTATATAGCCACACCCACTTTTTGAGAAATTATTAAAATTGACTACTGGGTCGATTGAGCTAAAATTTTGGCTTAGTTTGCATGGTTTCTGTTAGCAACTGTACTAAAAATTGGTTTTCACGCCCCCTTTTACCGCCCACAAACCAATGAAAATGTTATATTTCAACAGTTTGGGTCGTATTAGAAAACAATTTTGTAACTTAGTTCATATGACTACTCTCGGCAAGTGCACTAAAAATGGGCCTGTCCCACTTTAGTTAAACTCACTTTTCGGGGGGTCAGCGTAGAGTGAAGCAAAATGCGCCAGGCTTAAGCTAAATTGAGCTGAAATTTTGGCAGTTGATTTGTTTCGAGAACGAGATGGTTTAAGGGTAATAATTTTGCCGTACCCCTTTTTACCGCTTACAAATCAACAAAAATGCTATATTTCGCACGGTTTTGATCGTATTAGAATAAAATTTGGTAATTTAGCTCATATGGTTACTTTCGGCAGCTATACTGAAAATGGTGAATATATTTGGCATTTATTGACATTTTCGTATATAGGCGGTCTGTGGCAGAACAACGTCTGCCGGGGAATACAGTATATATATAAAAATGGATATATGTATGTGGGTATGTTTGAATGTTTGTATAACACGTATAGACTCCAAAACCACTACACCGATCTTTATGGAATTTTCAGGGAAACTGAAGCCACATCTTGAGAGTGTTCCTGTAATGTTTGATGTCGATTGGACAAAGGGGCGTGATACCTCCAATATAAGACAATTTTGCGCTATCGCCCACAAACCAAAAAGTTTATATATCGGACGATTTTGATCGTAAAAAACATAAAATTTAGTAATTTTGTTCAGATGGTTACTATCGGAAACTGTAAAAAATAGGCGTGGTCGAAATAGATATATGCCCCAATTTTTCGAAGCATGCCAATTTCGAAGTTGAACACGTTTTACAGTGATACTTGGGATGTAGGTGCTTCAAATGGCGGTCAATATTTATATAAATATTGACACGCCCACTTTTATCATCCATAAATCAATAGAACTCTTATATATCAGACCGTTGTTATCGTATAATACTAAAATTTGGTAATTTAGTTCATATGTCAGAACCAATTTTCATAAAACCTTCGGAAATTATTAAACACTTACCCAGGAAGGTTTTGGCAAAAAAAGGGGACGTGGCACCAACCATACAGTCCAAATTTGTGATATCAAATAGCTTTGGAGTTAAAGGCCGCACGGCCTCAGAACTCGCTTTTCTACAAAAATTTATACATGCCGTTTCATTGATAACTTTCTATCGGCGTTATACAAAGGGGCGTTGGCCCTGCCACTCTGCCCAAATTTCCGATATCGAATAGCATTTGAGTTATAGGTCGCATAGCCTCCGAATTCAGTATTCGAACACATGCAGTTCACTGATAACATTTTATGGGCGTTTGGCAACGGGAGCGTGGCAGCAATGCGCCGGATTTCAGCTAGTTATAAATAAAATTACCATTGTTATTTTAATTGGCACTTAGAAGATGTACTTCAGAGAACTGCACAAGCCTACTTGAAACTCTATTTCAAGTACTTGCTTAAAATACAAGTTCAAGCTAGCTTGAGCTTGATAATTTTGAAGCAAGTATAGCTTGCAATTGAATATAAATAAGCACACGACAACTTTCGACTTGCAAGTATGCTAGCTTACAAGCAAACGGCACGAAGTTTCAAGTAAAGCAAAGCTTGATGCCTTCGGCAAAAAGCTTGAAAAGCTTAAAATTGAATGCAAGTATCCAATTAAAGCAAGTATCCAAAAAATTCAATGAGCTTGTTTAGAGAGAGCGTAAGCGTAATAGGACTTTTCAGGATTCTGTGGACTCCGTGGTTGAAAGTTTTAGGGGCAACTTATTTCGAAGATAATGTCAAACTTTAAAATTTAAGATGGCGGATAGAGTTGCCACCTAGATTTTTTTTTATTTTTGCGAATTCTTGCAATTTTGAAATTCTGACAACGGATTTGATTTCGAATATAATGTCACAGTTTTAAAATTTAAGATGGAGGTTAGGGTTGCCACCTAAATTTTTACCACAGTATTGCCACCTAATAATATGTATTTTTGAGAGTTTTGAACATCATTTATCAGTGTTAAGGGGTCGCTGATTTCGAATCTCAAGTCAGAATTTTAAAATTCAAGATGGTGGATAGGGTTGCTACCTTAATTTTTCGTAGTTTTATGAATTCGGGGCTGGTAAAAAAAATGGTTCACCAAAAATGGGTCGCTAAGTCTGAATCCGTTGTCAGAGTTTCCAAATTAAAGAATTTTGAAATAATAGGGTTGCCACCTAATATTGTGGCAATAACAACAGAAAAAAAATTACACGAACTCCGCATAATAAATGAAACGAACAACGAAACAAACGATCGTCAGTCGCTTCCGACGGCAGTGCAGTCCATAGAGTCGAAACCAGGGTTGAAAAGTAGAAACTTTGACTTTTTCCACCAACTCATGTGGGTAGAAACAAAATAGAATCACGTCAGACATATGATTAATTTTTCAGAAGGCAGTCGCGAATTGTAAGGAAAAATATAAATCAAGTTCCTGCATATCAACTCAAAGCTTAATATTTTTTCAAGTAGTTTGATTTTCAATTTACTTGTTGCAGATCTCTGATGTACTTCTTATAAGAAAATGTAATTATTTCATCTTTACAATCACCATTGCATGGTAATCCATTAAAAAAATTGTGCCCATATTATTAGTTCAGGACCGCTTATTTTTTCATCTTTGTAGTACCTGCGCTCTAAATTAAGAATTTATAGTTTTAAGTTTCTGGACCATCATATTCCTAAAAAAAACTACTTTGAAAATTATAAGAAAATAAACACTTTGACCTCTAAAACGGGCATGTGGAGGACCGAATAAAAGTTGGAAACTTTTAGAAAATATAATCTTCATCTTAATCCTTAAATGCTAGTTAGTTTGGTTCTGTTACTTTCACTTTTCATAGAGATAAGATTTTTACAGTATACCATTTTGAGATATTTGTTAATTTCAATGTTGAGTTTCGTCTTGCGAGTTCCACAGTAAAAACGAGTGCTTAAACAGTTTTTTATAAATACACTAGCTGAAACCCGGCGCGTTGCTGCCACTCTCCCTATTCAAACGCCCATAAAATGTTATCAGTTAAACAGCAAGTCTAAATTGAGGTCAAATACTGAATTCCGAGACTGTGCGACCTATATCCACAAAGCTATTCGATATAACAATTTTGGGTTGTATAGGAAGTGCCACGCCCTCTTGATCACCCCTCATAGAATGTAATCAATTAAACTGCATGTGTACATGGAGGTCGAATACCGAATACCAAAACTGTGCGACATATAACTCCAAATATATTCGATAACACAAATTTGGGTTGTATGGGAGGTGCCACGCCCCCCGACAAACTCTAAAAAATTTTATCAGTAAATCTTCATGCGTAAATTTTGGTCAAATACTGAATTCCGATGCTGTGCGACCTATAACTCTAAAGCTATTTGATAGCACAAAGTTGGGTTGTATGGGAAGTGTCACTCCCCTTTTCCCTACGCCCATAAAATGTAAGAAATGAAAGTGCATGTATAAATTTAGGTCGAATACCGATTTCTTACGCTGTCAACCTATAACTTCAAAGCAATTCGATATTGCAAATTTGGGATGTAAGGGAGATATCAGGCCTCCCAGTCCAACGCCCATAAAAAAAAAAATCATTGAAACTGCATGTGTAAATTGAGGTCAAAAACTGAATTCCAAAGCTGAATTCCTATAAATTCAAAGCTATTCGATATCACCAATTTGGATTGTATGAGAGGTGCCCCTCCCCCTTGTCCAACTCCCATAAAATTTCATCACTGAAACGGTACGTCTAAATTGTGGTCGAATACCGAATTTCTAAGCTGTGCAACCCATAACGCTATTCGATAACACAAATTGTTTTTATATTAATGGGAGGTAAAAGAAGGTGTGGCATTTCTTCTTAAACCATCTCGTACTCAAAGCAAAGCCACTTGCAAAATTTGAGCTCAATCGGACCAATAGTATCGGAGTATTGTGATATTTCCAAAAGTAGGCGTAGATGAAGTGTGACAACGCCCGTTTTTATTAAAGTTAGTGACAGTCATCATAAGAACTTATTTACCAAATTTTAATTTAATACGACCAAAACCTTCTTAAATATAGCATTTTTATTGATTTGTGGGCGATAAAAGGGGTGTGGCATTACTTTTTTCCTAAACCTTTGCGTAGCAGTTACGAACAAACCAGTAGAAGGAAGTATCCTATTTGGTCTAGTCGTTTTCAAGTTTTAAGCATCCGAACAAATCACGATTCATTTTTATATGTACAGATATTGATTTGTGGGCGCTAAAAGTGGGCGTGAAAACATTTATGTATCGTGACTGCCTCTTGGAGCACCTACACAGCAAGTTTCAGTATAAAAATGTGTAGAACTCCGGAATTGCCATGATTTCGAAAAAGTGGGCGTATATAAATTGCGACGAAAAAGTGATTTTTGTACAGTTACTGACAGTTACCATCTGAACAAAATGATAATATCTTAGTTTTTACGATCGAAACCGTCTGATATATATCCCTTATTTGGTTTGTGGTCGATAGCGCAAATTTGGCTTGTATGGGAGGAACCACGCCCCCTCGTCCAAACGTTACCAAACCTCACAGGAACAATCTATCACCTCGGCAAACGTTGTTCTGCCACAGACCGCCTTACTGCCATACACGAAAATGTCAAGAAATGTCAAATATATTCACCATTTTCAGTATAGCTGCCGAAAGTAGCCATGTGCACTAAATAACCACATTTTAGTCTAATACGATCAAAACCGTGCGAAATATAGCATTTTTGTTGTTTTGCAAGCGGTAAAAAGGGGTGCGGTAAAATATTTCCCTTGAGCCATCTCGTAATCGAAACAAATCGACTGTCCAAATTTCAGCTCAATTTAGGGAAAGCCTGGCGCACTTTACTTCACTGGACGCTAACTCCCCGAAAAGTGAGTTTAACTAAAGTAGGGCAGGCCTATTGATAGTGCACTTGCCGAGAGTAACCATATGTACTGAATTACAAAATTTTTGTCTAATACGACCCAAACCGTTGAAAGAAAACGTTTTCATTGGTTTGTGGGCGGTAAAAGGGGGGCGTGGAGATCAATTTTTAGTACAGTTGCTAACAGTAACCGTACAAACTAAGCCAACATTTTAGCTCAATCGACCCAGTAGTCAATTTTGATGGTTTCTTAAAAAGTGGGTGTGGCTATATAGCGATGACGCCCTTTTTTAGTACAATTGCCGAAAGTAACCATACAAACTTAAGTATCATATGTTAGTCTCATACGGCCAAAACTGCATGAAATATAGCATTTTCACTGATTTGTGGGCGCAAAAGGGGGCGTGGAAACCAATTTTTCGTACAGTTACTGTCAGTAACTTCACAAACCAAAGTACCAAATTTAGGTCTTATACGACCAAAACCGTCTGAAATAAACCATTTTCATTTATTTGTGGGCGGTAAAAGGGGGCGTGGAAACCCATTTTTAGGACAGTTGTCGACAGTAACCGTACATACTAAATTACAAAATTTTAGCCATATACGACCTAAACCAACTGAAATGTAACATTTTTATTGATTTGGGGGCGGTAAAAGGGGGGTGTGGCAAATTTTTTTCCTCAACCATCTCGTACCTGAAACAAATCGACTGCCAAAATTCCAGGTCAATCGGTTCAGTAGTTTTGGAGTCTATAGACATCACACTACCAGACACACATCGTTTTGCTTTATATATACATACATATATAGATATTGATTTGTGGGCGTTAAAAGTGGGCGTGAAAACATTTATAAATTGTGTTCGTACCTAAACAGCAAGTTTCACTGTAAAAATGCGCAGAACTCCGGAATTGCCATGATTTCGAAAAAGTGGGCGTATTTATATAACGACCACGCCCATTTTTTGTACAGTTACCGACAGTAACTATCTGAACAAAATCACCAAATCTTAGTTTTTTACGATTGAAACCGTGAAATATTTTTCTTTTTTTTTTGTTTGTGATCGATGGAGCAAATTTGGCTTGTATGGGAGGTACCACGCCCCTTTCTCCAATCGTTATAAAACCTCACAGGAACACTCTCAAGATGTGGCTTTATTTTCCCTGAAAATTTCATAAAGACCGGTTCAGCGGTTTTGGAGTCTATACGTGATATAGCCACATACCCACATACCCACATACCCACATACCCACATACCCACATACATACATCCATTTTTATATATATAGATAGATTAATGTAATAATTTATATCAATCAAACAGTAATCAAAACAGTAATTTTGAAGTAAGGGCGTAATAGAGGATGGGAGGAAGAAGGGGGTGAATGAGAAAAATGTCATATATTTTTTACTCAAATTTATTTACATTACTTTAAAAAATACATAAAACTACATTAACAAAGGCCGCTTTCATACTAAGCGCTTTTTGCTTTGCCAAGAGTTATTGTTGAAAAACGCTTTGTGTATATGGAAAAAGCTCAAAGTGTTCATAGTAGGTCTGTTCGCGTACTAGCTTCAACTGACTTCAATTAATTGTAATAGATTAGAGAGTGCATTTCAGGAGTGCACAAAAGGCCCAAAGAAGTAAAATATAAGGAAGTGGTGTAATAGCAGAAAAGTGTGATATTTTCTATATTGGTGTTGGTTCACACAAATACAGAAACAATCACAAAGGGTTCGGTTGTATCGTAAAAGAAGGCCCAAACTGTTAAAGTTTGTTCTTATGCATTAAAATTTTAGAAATGTTTCAAGAATAGCAACAACTCTAATTATTTAAAAAATTTCAGATCGCTCGCAATTGGCTTAGAAGTTATAGGCATCCAACGTTGGAAAAAGTGGACTAAAAATCTAGCTGATTTTTTAAGTTTTTCAACAAAACTAAACTTTATGGGTATCAAAAGAGAGATAATACAAGTATCCGTTCAACAAGATATCAAACATAAAAATACATGCATTTAAGATACAACCCTGTTTTTACTTAAAATCGCGAGGTTTTTCCAAATTTAATAAAAAAAAAAAAATAAATGTATTAATAGGAGGCCTTCGGCCGCTGCTTAGGGGTTACAAACCTCTGTGGGTACAACACAGGCTTCGCTGTCTACAGTACTTCTGGATGTAGTTATCTCTTTAATAATTCCCTTTTTAATGTATTGCTTTCGTAAAAGGAATACCATTAGTTTTTCAGACAAATTCTAATCATAAAAAAATTATATCTTAAAAAGTTATGCATGAAATTTTATATTTGACACCTCGTTGAATAGATACGCGCACTACTTTTGTTTTAATACCCATAAAGCTTAGTTTTGTTGCAAAAATAGAAAAACAGCAAGATTTTTATGTAATTTTTCTAAATTCGAAGGCCTATAAATTCTAAACTTGAACTTTAATTACAAATTAAATTAGGTTAATTTTTTAAAATCCTTATTTTTTTGGGTGCTTCTGCATAGTTGTTGAGTAGGAATCAGAAAAATTTAACAAATAGGTACTAAATCTGATTTACTATTCTGAAAACAAGAGCGCCATAAAAATGTATTCAACCGTGAAAAATTACTGCGCTCCTGAAGCAGTGTTTGTGTTTTGACAGATGTGGTTCGATCAAACTGTCGCAAAATCCACGGGGTCTAATTTACATTTTTAAACCAATTTTAATTAGAAATATGTACATTTCTTTTTGTTAAAAGAATTCAAACCGTATGAACATATTTACCTGTGGAACGAAAGCACATTGTTTTTAAGTTTTCTGGAACTTTTACAATTTTTAACCGCACAACTAATGTTGCATATCTTTTTGTAGTTTTTTCTTTGACTTTTTGCTTTTTAAGCAGTGAAAAATGCTTAAAATTAAATTATTTTCAACTATTTCGCTGAGGAGATTTCCAATCAGATACCAGGGCTCTCAGAAATGTCAAAAACACTCTCTTTCTCTCTCGCACAATTTACGACTGGTGCGACAGCTCACGTACAGTGTATGTGTTAGCAACGCCATTTCCTTATGTTTTACTTCTTTGAAAAGGCCGCCAATGTACAGAGAGCTTTCATACGCATTTGTTGACATCACTGATGCTACACGTACAGTAATTACTGTATTTTACAATAATTTTGAGCCCCTTACAGGCAAACAGTAATTAGTGAATAAAATACAGTAGTTATGAATTTGTGCCCTAAAATGAGCGTTTTATACAGTAATTTTATTAAAATAAAAAAAAAGAAAGAATTTTTGCGAAAAAGCTTTTGTAACATCTACCTACCTTAACTTTTTAAAGTAATATTACTTAAAAATAGCAACATTGTAAAATTCCCTTAAAAAAGCAACACTTCATCAAAATATCTTTGTGAACTTTGAATGTTTTTGTGCCAACTTGTAAAAAAGGTTAGAAAACAACGCCAGAAAATGCAAATTATTTTAACACCAAAAAGTCCTCAAATTGAATTTTTATAAATCTATAGAATATGTTATTAAATAAACCATATTAAAACTGAAAAATGAAACTACATCTAATTGAAATAATAAGACTATGCTAACGACTTTAAAACTTATGTATGTTACAAACCCATTGTGTTAGAAGCAAGCGTGTCGGAAGCTAATTTCATCTGGGGGGGGGGAGCTGTACAAAGGGGGGTGCAAAAAAAAAATCACCAAAGTTGCTTAAAAGAAACATAAATATATAAAACAAATTTTTTATTTTAGTTTCAAAATAAAAAAAAAAATATAAAACTAAATAGAAAATATTAAAATTTCATTATTTTTAAAAGTTTTTCCAAACATGGTTGCCACTTGCTTATTTTTTTTTTGTACCAAATTCTCCGAAAAAATGTACCAAATAACAAAACATTTACTAAAAATTTATTATAATAATTCACTGGAGTATATCTGTTTACTTACCAAACATAACAAAAATATTAAGTTATGTTATACGCTATTAACAAAGTAATAAATACATCAAATAGTTATTTTGCTGGCTAAATAAAATTAGATTCATTGCGTTCGACACACAATTTTTTAGAGAGCTTTATGTTGTTAAGTGTTTTATGTTAAAATGTATTTCTAAGCTTAAAATAAAAAATCAGGCTAAAATAAAAAAAATATTGGTTCAGCAGCTGCTCAACTGTGTGGAAGGCACATTAGACTATTTACAAAATTGATAAAATCATTAAAACAAATTTCCCCCAATCCATTCTTCACGACCCAGACTTTTTCTTAAAATACCCAAATTTTTTCACAACGTCATTACAATTTTAAAAACTAATATTTGAAACCTGAACAAGATTCCTCTGAGTCACAATAACGTCAGGGTAGCATTCTATGAGATATTTTAATATGAATTATTGAATTATGGCACAAAATAAATTTTGTTTTCTGAAATAACTTGTTAAGATTATATTATAGTTAAAACATTTAGATCTTCTTTACCTAAATCGAACTTGTCTTTAATTTGTTTTAGAATATCTTTGGTAATAAGAGACAAATTTTCTGATTGGAGATATTTTTCTGCTTTAGTGGACATTCTCACAAAAAATCCTTAAGTCTCAAGAAATGTGATTTTTAATATATATGACAAGAAAAGCATGTAAGCTTTCAACATTTCTCCAGTGCTATCAAATTTCGCTTTTTGTAACAAGTTGTTAAATTGTAAATCTTTTACAAAATGTTTAAATCTTTTACCAACTCGGAAAATAATGTACCAAGGTATCCAGTTAAAATAAATGTACCAATTTTGGTATTTTGCTCGAAGATACGTTTTAAGTCGTCTTAGTGCACAAAAAGAGCGCTCAGATGAAGCTTCTGATGCAGGCACAGTGAAAACCAAAGCAACAAGTTTTTCAACTTCATTTAATAGTTTTTTCAGTGAATCCAAATTTTTTTCAAATTGGAATTGCAGAAGAAACTCTACATTTTGTTCTATCTTTTTGCAAACACTGAGAAATTAAATGGTTATCCGAAAGCATGGTTATGAAGAAGAGAGAAAGAAGAGCAAAATGTATAATAAAAAAATATTATCGTTGTAAAAATGCTGATATTTTGAATAACTTTTGAAGCTTTCTTTTTAAATTGTTCATCTAGCTAAATAAGCGGGGGGCAACTGCACCACTTGTCCCCCGCTTGCTACGCCAATGGTAAGAAAACAAGGTGACAGCGAATTTTAATGTTTGTTGTAAAAATCCAACACTTAAGTTGTCAAACCATACAAAATCAACTTTTCTGTCTCTTTTACTCATTCACAAGTTTGACAGCCTTAGCAAAGGACGTCGACTTCACTTAGACCTTGATTTCTTGCACCATCTTACAAAACTAATATGTAACTTTTAAAATTATAATTTTTTTTAATACTTTGATTAATTTTTTGCTATTGTTTTTGTTACTTAACTTTTTAACTTTATTGAAATATTTTTATTTTTGTTAGTATAAATACAGCTTTTTTTATGAATACTTGCGTTTTTTATTTTTTTTTTTTAGAGTTCAGTAAGCTTTACTGTTTTTACAGTAAATTAACTGTACAGTAAAGTATTCAGACAAATTTGATGTAACATCACAGGTTGACATTAAAATAAAAGAGATTTCAGTAGCTATCCAGACTTCAAGCAAGCAGGTTGCGGTTGCTCGCTTCTTAAAATGATCTTATTTTTACGTAAGTTATGCACTAAAAAAAAAATAGAGATACAAACTGAACAAAGATGAAAGATTAGAAATGACTTTTTACTGACAAATAAAATAAGTTATTTCTTTGCTTTATATTTACTTGAAATATATGAAGCATATATTTACTTTATATAAAAACATAAAGTGTCATAAATGTAGTTAAGTAAATTTATTTTAAAAAGCTAATTTTTCCGCACACATTTTTTTAACTTTGGTTTCACACGGACTATCTGAGTAAATTTTTATTGTAAGGAAGAAGATAAGCTATTATTCATCCTGAATCCAAATTTCTTTCCATGCCCTCAAACTTGTTCAAAAAATCATACGTTACAATCCTACCATAACATTAATCGTAACTCTTGTGCATATCCAGTTATAATTGCATGGCACAACATTCAGCGCAACATTTTCAACAGCATTCAGCGTTCTCTTTCTCATATCCAAAATTGTCAAAGTCAGCTTTTTGCGAATGAGAACAAAAGGAAATCAATGGCTGTGTTAAAAATTCGTGAGAAACCTTTGCAATTAAATTATTTACATAATTAAACAGTTATAAAAATTAAATTAAATAATATTCAACTTTTTGAACGTTCAGATAACTACACATTCAGAGAAAAACATCGCTCACTAAGGTATCGCTACCACAACAGTTGACTCTGCTGATTGTGGCCAATTGTCGCTTTCTCATCGTTTTCAGATTTTCTATGAGTTGTCAACTTCGTTTTGACAGTTTTGGCTGTCTGCCTCTCCAAAATGCATATACCTTCTTATTCTACCATGCTTAAAACGAAAACTATAATTTTAATATTTAAAACAATTTTTTTGGATCCAGAGAGATTTGTCCCATTTGTTACCATTTTGATTATTTGGTTCGATACTTATCAAAGTCGCCTAAGTCCATAGGTCTAAATTTTTCGGATTTTTTGATCAAAAATTGCCTATGTCCCTATGAGCCAAAAAGTCCCTATGAGCGTACAAATCAAAAATACTTAAGTGCTTTTCAGCAAATCATTTGGTTTTATTTTTTTGCAAGAGTTTGCGTGACTATTTTGTGATAAATGGCACGAATAAAAAATGTTTCAATGAACGAATGGTCAGAAAAGTATAGATGCTAAACTTTTCTTTAGTATACATTCTATACCATAGAGTGATATAATAAATCTAAAAAATTTCAATTCTGCGTTTTAATTGGTAAATTTCGAATATAAACTAAAGCTAACAGGAACTTAATTGATTTGCATATGCTTTTTTGTTGTTGAAGTACTATCATTCTTTTGTTGTGAAGTGAATCATTTTGGAGGCTCTGGGAGAGATAGACCAGACAGACTTAAAATTTTATAAGGATACTTTTTAAAATTACTTGAATCCTGCCCTACTAAATACGCCCCTTTCTAGCTTGATATATCGTAATCTAAATTTTTTCAAAATAACCAAATTTCCATATTGACTAGATGCGTATAATGTGTCGATCCAGACAGATCATACACACCAAAGTCCAACATTAAATCTGAAATATTTAAAGTCCACGATGCAGGGTGGGGCGATCCCATACAAAAGGTTGGACATCGAGAAAAAAGTTCAACTTGCAAATTATTTTAATATTTGGATACATTTCGATAGAAATATATTTGGGCTATTTGAATTCGGCAGTTTTTTATTTTAGAGTGCGTGCTTTTGTTTTTGTAAAGCCTCAAAGTTCATATTTTTTAATATAAAAAAATGTGGTTTTTTTTAAAATGCTATAACTTTTTGTTAAACTGCTTGATTGAACAAATCTTTATATTTTATGAAAGGGTATGCTCTAGACTTTTAAATCAGATATTTTGTTTCTAAGTTTTTGCTATGCCGTTATTGCGGTAAGGAATAAAAATTAAAATTGAAAAAATTATTAAATTTGAAAATAAAAAAAAAGCCAGGGTTGGCCAGGATCAAAGTACCTTACATTACAAATAATGATAGTAAGAAATGTTTAAAAAAAAAATTAGCGCGCGCTATCCAGCGCCTTCTGAGAATTGCACTATCAAAATTGTATTCCCCAGGTTATTTTATAGCATTTCTCACAAAGTATGCCATTACAGCGTAACTATAGAAACTGATTCAGTTTGATTAGCGATAAAAACTTGCGAATGGAGAAAAAAAAACAAGTTTGTGATACATATATTTTTTGAACCCATTCTGGCTCGGCTCCATTACCTATTGTAAAAGGAAAAAATAGATATTTTGCTTTGATTACGGCATAGCATAAATACTAGTAAAGTGACGTAAATTTATTGTTCTAAATAAGTGTAGACAATTTCAATGCAAATATTTTGGTATACTGTTGATTTATCTGAGACATCTGGTTCTTGAGATATATTTTAGACACGATGCAAATATCGTCAAGAATTCCAGTAAAAAAATTGCATAAACTGGTACAGTACAGATAAAGGGTATGGAATTCACTTAAAAGTGATCTGTCAATAAACGCAGTTGTTATATCTTTAACCGTCAATAGTTTATATTAAATATATTTTAAAAGTGCAGTGAAAGTTAGATGTATTTATGAAGCTGGCAGAAGTAGGTGGCGTCTATCAAATCGGCACCGTAGCAATGTCAAAATAAAAAAAGTCAATACTGTCAGATTTTGAACGACAATCCAATGAAAAATTCCATGTTTTGTTACTTGATCTTTTTGATTTGAGGAAAAAAGACGTGTGTTATTTTTCTTTCGTAATTTTTTTTTAAGTGTGTAAGTATTGTGATACAAAAAATATAAAATATGCTGAAAAGCTGTGATATCTGCAATTGTATTGTAATAAGAAAAAAAAAACAATATTTTTTAGCTTCAATCAAAAAAATATTTTATTTTTTTAAAAGACAAAAACTAGTTTCTAAGAAGCTTCATACAAAACACAAAAAAGTACCCGGGTACCCCCACCCACCACAATTCGTTGATTTTGCTGTTATTGTAAAAAAGGTAAAGTTGATGTAATGAAAAAAATTATTTGTTTAAAAACGCAAAAGGTACCCACGTACCTTGTTACTCTCATAAGGGTTAATAAATCAGTGTTTGCTCTTAATATTACATATAATTTGTTTTAAATAGATATGTATAATGTTTAATATGTTTATAATGTTTAAAATGCATAATGTTTAAAGACATTAAACTTCTTTTAAATGTAATAAGCTAATAAATTATTGTTTAAAACCACATTTTGTAATAAAATACACGCACGAAATATCGCTAAATAAAAAAATAATTTTTTACCATTAAGTTTTTGGGTTTCCTAGACCCGCTACGCTCATAAAAGTTAAAGGATTTTATGAGTAATTCTTTTAAGAAAACTTGTTTAAAATTTGGTCAAAAGACATCAAATGGTTCCAGAGTTACAATCAATTATTTAAAGCAATATGCGATGTCCAACCCTTTGTATGGGTTCGCCCCACCGTGCGATGGTTTTCTTTTATGAATTTTCTGTGTTTTGTTTTACACCGATTTCTTGAAACTAATTTAACAATATTTCAACAAAAAAATGTTAAAATTTGGGCGTTATGAAAAATCGTAAAAAAAAAAATATTAAAAATCGCCCAAATGAAAAATGGTCCTGAATAAAATGAAAAATTACCCATGAACTAAAATAAAAAATCGCCAAAAAAATGTAAAATCATCCAAAAGTTTTGTAAAGAAAATTAAAAATCACCCAAATAAAATATGCCCAAAAAAATTAAATTAAAAATCACCCAAGAAAACTAAAAATGACCCAATTTTAAAATAATGTTTCAATGTTTTATTATTAACAAGAACCATTTAAAAAAAATAATATGATTATTATTTTCCTAAATAAGAAAGCATTGCTTTATCAACACAATTTAAATTAGGTCGCATTTAGATTAATTCGAACACAGCTTTAAAACTTAAACTAAATTTGTTTAGTTTTCTCTCTTTAATAGGCGATCTTCGACCGCTGCTTAGGGATACATATGATTAAAAAATTTTATTGTAAAACTTATTTAACATAAAAAAATTTGGTGGTTGTCATATTCTTGAAATGGCAATTTTTGGAACCTTTGACCCCCATTACTTCTACACCAGCTGAGAGCGACCTGAAATTTTTCCGGAATTGGACTAAGGTCTTAATACATGCGATTAAAAAAAAATAACATTTGAGTTTTTTCATCTTCAATTGTTACATGTTTTATTATTAACAAGAACAATTGAACTAAAATTAATGTATTAATCAATAAATACAGAAAAAAACAAGTACAAAAACAAAACAAACAAAAATTAAAAATTACCCATAAGTAAAATGAAAAATCGTCAAAAAAAAATCGTCGGATTGAATCGGTAGCAAAGTTTGCGGATTCGGAGTAAAAAAAGGGTATTGTGGAAAACGCAGTCCATCCGCACTTCATACAAATTTTTTCACTTTTCATCCGCAACAAAATTGGTGCGGATCTATGCGGATTTGGAGACAATTTCTCAAAAAAAGAAATGCGATAGATGATTTCAATATTTCGCAATTTTTTTTTACTCAAAAAGAATCTTTTATAAATTTAAGAAAAATTTCATTTTTATCATAGAAGTTTCGGTGTTCACTAGCAAAACAAATTTTCATTCTAGTTGTATGCTTAAAGCTGCATGTGCTTTTTTTAACACCTTAATAAAACGTTGAAAAGGTTTTAATTTTATATAGGAGTATTCCCACTATCGGGCAAACAGCCTTGCATCGTGGGATTTGCAAAATATGATCGCAAATATTTTGAACACATCGAGTCCATTTCTTTAACAAAATACAAAAATTTATTAGCAGCGTATCCAGCCAAAGTAGAAACATAATCGCCAAGCCAAAGAGCATCGGAAATAGCATCGGAATCTGCACCAGGAGCAGCAGAGATGAAACTGAATGTCTTGGTGAGGATCCATATGACTCAGGAGCAATGTAAACACCATAATATATAAAAAAAACATCAACACCAACAAAAAAAAAAAGCTAGTGAGATGCGTCCTGTCGGCTGCAACGCTGAGCTGCGGGGAAAGGAACACTCGCCAAGAGCTCCATATTGCCAGCACAATGTTTTAAGGATGTTTTAAAAATAAAATTTATTTTATTATTACTTTTTTTTATATTTTTCACTTTTATTATAAACTAGCAAATACCCGCTGCTTCGCCTGCGATAAAAATATTAAATACCATGTAAAAATTTTAAATCTTAAAATGAAAGTACAGGGTCCGCCATATAACTTTTTTTTTCAACTAGTGCTTATTTCGTGAATGGTAACACTTAGCTCATGTCTGATTTCACTGATAATTAGTTTTATCCTTCCGCTGAACGAATATGGTTGTGTATACACTTAAACAACGCTGGGAAATATTGCATCATTACTTTGATGCAGAAGATGCCGATTTTGCCAAAAAAAATCATCTTTTCAGATGAAGCTCATTTTGAATTTGGCGGGTATGTAAACAAGCAAAATTGTCGCATTTGGGGCACAGAAAACCCGCACGCATACATTGAAAAGCCGCTGCACCCAAAACGAGTCACTGTTTGGTGCGGATTTTGGTCCAGAGGCATAATTGGGACATTTTTCTTCGAAAATGAGCAAGGAGTGGCCGTTACAGTCAATGGCGATCGTTATCGGGCCATGTTGAACGAATTTTTGTTCACAAAAATTGAAGAGGAGGATATTGGCAACATTTGGTTTCAACAGGACGGCGCTACGTGCCACACAGCCGAAGCTACACTCGATGTTTTGCGCCCTGTTTTTGAAGATCGCATTATCAGCCGCAGAGCTGATGTCGTTTGGCCACCTCGGAGCTGCAATTTGAGACCGTTGGACTATTTTTTGTGCGTTGTCCTCAAAAATTAGTGTTACGCCGACAAGCCAGAGACAATTGACGCTTTAAAGGACAATATTCGTGAAGCCATTGGTGAAATACAGCTGCACACAATCGATAATGTGCTTAAAAATTAGACCGATCGTGTAGGCTACTGCATGGCCAGCCGAGGCAGCCATTCGAATGAAATTATTTCCATTATTAACCGGAAGGATTGTACTTTCAAATAAAAAATTTGAAAAAATATCCTGAAATTTGAGAAAATATTCAGTAGTTTTTTTTTACAGAATTTTCAAAAAAAAAAAAGTTATTTGGCGGACCCTTTCTTTAGTTGTATTTAAACAAATTCAAAATATAGAAATTATTGTGTTTGTTTTGTTTAATTATGAAAAAATGGTATATATATTAAGAAATTACTTTACTTAATTTGAATAACTTATTTAAACGATAATTGTTATGATGAGATAAATTTACCTGGCTTTCTTTTTTTTTACTTTTGAAAAAGAACTGCATAACAGCGTTATAAAAAAATTGGGTAAAAAATTTTTAAAATTTGTAATCAAAAATGTAATTTTTTACATATTTTCTGAAAATAAATATATTCTTCTTAAATTGTTGTAGTTAATCGGCCTTCTTCAGTTATTAATTGTTGTTATTGGGCTTTGGCCAGGCAACAATTCTTCTTAAATTTAAAAAAAACCGATATAATGACATCCAACTTTTGGCGATATCTCAAAAACTATAGACTTGCTCAATACATATCAATGCATTCTTGTATAGACAGTCGTTGATTAATAAAACTAACTGTAATTTTGTTTCTTTTCGGAAAAATTTTGTACGGATATTAGGCATGTTTAAAAAAAACCTGTTATTATGAAATTAAAATTCTTGCGATATCTCAAAACTACAGATTTTCTCAGTATAACTCCTAATCTTCAGAATGAGAAAAAAAACGATTGAAATTTCATGTTTTGAATTAGCAAGCAAACATTTCCGCAATTTACAAATTGATTTTCATCCAATTTGTTTGAAAGTTCAATTAAGTAAAATGGGAAAATGAGAAAGGGT
This sequence comes from Dichetophora obliterata, assembly GCA_963920525.1. Taxonomy (NCBI): domain Eukaryota; kingdom Metazoa; phylum Arthropoda; class Insecta; order Diptera; family Sciomyzidae; genus Dichetophora; species Dichetophora obliterata. The sequence continues at coordinate 174,704,397 of OY986436.1, read as the reverse complement.
TTACCGTTACCTCACCAATGCAATGTTTTATATTGTTTTCAAAAAACCTCCAAAATATCCAACTTGTACAAAACCAGGCCAAGAGTTGCTTTTGTTGTACATATTTTTTTAGTTTTAATTTTTTTTTTAATATTAATTTTCCTTATTCTTTCATATAACAAAATTTACCTGCAAAAATTGTTCTATTTTGACACAAACAGTTTCTATCATTAAAAATCATGGGCCACCTACCCACCACCCCATGATTTTTTGATGAAAACTAATTTGCTTAAAATGTTGTTATATTTTTTGCAATGTGTAACAGCTTAAAAACTAATTTATGTGAAAAACATTTTCAAATATGGCTTAAAAAATAATTCTGTGGAAAATATTTCAAATATTTCAAACTATTCCAAAGTTATACACATAAATCTATGTTTTAATCTATTTCATTATCTATATATTCATAGTTAACGTTATAGTTATAGTAGAATTTGTCCTGACCCAATTCAATGAATTTTTTAGGATCGTTTTGTGAACTTGTAAAAATGTAAATTAACCTTCGAACAAAACACATGCTAGACGTTTCCTTTTGAAACATCAATGCATTACGATCAGCATTTTCTGATATCTATAGCATTCTTATTGATGTATAGCATTGCCCGGCAGACGTTGTCCTGCCGCAGACCACCTTACTGCTATATACGAATTTTCATGCTGTTCGGAAAAAAAAATTTATGTATTCGCCATTTTTAGTACAGTTGCCGAAAGTAGCCGTATGAACTAAATTAACAAATTTTAGTCTAATACAACCAAAACCGTTTGAAGTATAACATGTTTGATTAATTCTGGGCTGTAATGGGGGTGTGGCAAAATTTTTTCACTTAATCGTGTTAATCGGTTCAGTGGTTCTTCCGTGATTGTCAAACATCCGTGCAGTGTTACAACGCTTTTCTACCTGTGTCGGCCTTTGTAGTCTAGTGGAGAGTGCGCTAGACTCTCAACCCAAAGGTCCCTGGTTCGAATCCGGGCTCGGGCATGGTTCTTTTCACTTTCTTTGTTCTTTCTTTGTCCTACATTTAAGAATTATGGAAAACTAAAAATCCAGAACTAAATTGTGGAATTAAAGGACAGAAACAAGTAAGGGCTTGAAATGCTTGCCGAGGTTAAGGCATAACACTAGCCTCGTTAAAAAGCAATTCAAATTGTCTTTCGCGGTTGTTTCCCCTAATCAATAATTTACGTATAGTTCCAATCAATTCCTCTAAATAATCTATCCCTTTCCTTTCAGGTCAAAGACCAAACCTTGTTTGTATAAGGCGCATGCCTTGGTTCTTTGATCTTTTTTTAAAAAAAAAAAAAGATAGACTAACACAATCTCAAGTGGGGAAAAGCTGGCTGGCATGGCTGCAAAACATACTTAATGCTTATAACTAAATTTTGGCAACTCCCTTCAAAACATTTGCAAAGAAAATTAATCAACAATGTATGAAAGCAAGTTTTGCATGTTTTCCAATTTTTTTTATATGAAGTTTCAGATAGAAAAATTTCTGCACGCTCTCAACTTGATTAACATTATTTTAAATCACACAAAAACATTCTGAAGGTTATCAGTGAATCCATCTCAACTACACAACATGGCTGCCGTGTTCTATTGAGAGAAGCTCTCGCGACAAAGAGAGAAAAGCTTTGTTTGCTGTTATATTGTGCTGCTGGTTGAATGAAGGCATCAAATAAAATGCGTGATTTTGTAATAATTAAAAAAACATTTTTCGAAAAACTTGGTAAGCTATAACAATCTATATAATCATAGGTTTCCGAGCTTATTCTGGATTAATTTCGTGAGTCTCCTTTTATATAATAGTATAGATAATTTGCACTTAAACAAATTCACGCGTTACTTAATTTTGTTTTGACAGCTGAACAGCTGTTTTTCGGAGTTCGGAGTGCGGATCGGTATTGCAGTTCCTTGCACGGATTCAACAATGGAATTTTTGCTTCAAAGGAAAGGGAGTGCGGATCTTATCAACACTCCCGCCGCAAATGATCCGCCGGATTCCACAATCAGCATGATTAAAAATGACCCAAAACAAAAAATGAAAAATCCACCAAAAAAATTACCCAATTTTGTATGAAGAAATTTTGGGTGGTTTTTTCTGTTTTGGGCGATTTTTCATAGCGCCGCGAATTTGCAGAAATTTAAAAACCTTAATTTTTCCAAAAACGCTTTATGTGTGACTCATTTGTGATAAGAAAAAACATTTCAATAACAGAAATTAGTAGTTTTATTGCAATGAACATTAAAAGAAGTAACGCAACGAATTTTAAGCAAGAGTTAAAATAACGACATGTACTAAATTATGGACCCTCGGCGAGAGTTTCCGCTGCTCATAATCTTCAAAATTCTAAAAAATAAAGTCTTCTAAAGACTTCTCCTTGGCATAATCAGGAAATTCAGTACAATACGGAAAAACAATGTAAATCCATGTTTGCGAGCACAGAAATAAAATTAGCATCGTGATAACTGTTGGACCAATACCACCAATAGCCTGCAAATAGAGACACAGTAAAAAGATAGTCGAAAAAATAAAGAGAAAGAAGATAAATTCGTAAAAAATGTTTAAATACGCACCATTTCCTTGGTGCGTATGTTAGCAAAACCTGCAACTATAGCATTCGGTGGCGTGCTGACTGGCAGATGAAAAGCCAAGCTACAGCCCAAACCAGCCGGAAGCGCTAAATACAAGGGATGCACCTCAATAGCAATCGCCTAGAGAGATATGAAAATTAGTAAATTTAAGGAAATTTATTATAGGTCTGTTCCCGTACTCGATTCAAGAAGCTTGAAGTTGCTTGAAAGCTTTATTTTGAAGCTCTAGCGAGAGGAATAACATGCCAAATGATACTCTCTAATCTATTACAATGAATTGAAGTTAGTACGGGAACAGACCTTATATGTTATAAAAAAATGCTTGCCAGTTCATTAAGCACCGGAATTAGAATATTGCAAATGGCCACGTTTGCGCTGAATGCAGTAAGAAAGATGGCAGCAAAGATACAAATGAATTGAATGAGTGGTGCTGGCAAAGGCTTGAGTATGCCTAAAGCTTCTCCAACCATCTTGGCAAATCCGCTATCGGTTACACCCTTGGCAAGAGCGAAGCCACCACCTGAAACAGTGATATTGATTGATACATTGACAGAACAGAAAGTTAAACTACTTTTGATTATTATTTAGAGTAAAAATCATACCTAGCAAGAACATGAGGCCCCATGGAAGATTTGCAAGAAGAAATTTCCATCCTAGCAAACCTGGTGTTGGTTCTTCTTTTTCCGGTCCTAAAAAAAGTAAACAAGTGTTTCACTTTTTAAGACTTTTGCTTTAATGCTACATATAAGACATACGCTTTCCAATCAGATATTTCATAAAGCCATAATTCGCCGGCAGCAAAAACAATAGCAATGCCGATAACATAATGGGCATAGAACCTTTGATGGCACTAAAAATTAAAAGTAAAATAAACATAATACCCAATCAACATTCACACCCACCCAACCCCTGGCTAAGTCTTACGTTGTATAAGTTTTTCCAATCTGATCTCCCCATCCTTCGAATATGCCAGGCTTGCGTGTGAATAGCAGCAAAACCATCAAAATGAAGAGAAGCGCCACCTGCAATTCATGTGCTGCAATTGGACCTAGTTCTTTATATCTATCGCCAATGATTTCCCTCGCCAACTTTACGCCCTCTTTGTCAATTGCTACTTCTTTAGCTATTTCACTATTGGGACGCAGAAAACCCTGGTAGAATATTTGCATCCAGAAATACATGAGTATTGTTTGCACTAACATTGGCGGTGAGGAAAAAATCATAAAAGAGAGAAAATCTATTTCTTTAGCTTCTTTGAAACGCCTGAAATTAAAGTTATGGATGATGTTATGGGTGATGGCTTATTTAAACTGTGCAAACTTTTCGTAAATGCCCTTGAAGGTCAGATTCGTGCCAGTGCCAATCAGTGTACCGCATCCGCCAATAGTTGCAGCATATGCCACGCCCAAATAGTAGCAAAGCACAGTTTTCGAAGGATATGGTGGTCTGCAAATATGGCAAATGTAAAGCAAACAGTTTCAACAGGTTAGGTAAGTCTTGCACTTACTCATCCGCTGCTACGGGCTTGTCAATTGTAAGTTTTACCATGCCTTGCTATAACGTAATCATACATATTAGACAGCATTGTCTGGGATAAAAGATGTAAGCAACAACTCACAGTTTCTAGTTCTGCTAGAACAGCTTTTATAATTGGACAGAACATTGCTGTAGTGGCCGAGTTCGATATCCACATGGACAGAAACATACTGACAATGACCAGACCAAAGTGAAGCCTTAAATATGCCAATACTTAAACAATTATAGGGAAAAAGAGAAGAAATCTGCTTTATGTTTTAAGCAGCCTACCTTCTAGGACTGCAACCAACAATTAGAATAACGCCCAAAGCAATTCGTCGATGTAGATTTGAGTACTCAATAGCCAGTGCCACAACCAGACCAGCATAAAAGAGCAACAGCGAGTCATTGAAATAAGCTGAGCAAACTTCACCCGTGTCCTTTTAAAGAGAAATAGATAGCAATTAATGGTCCATGATCAAAGAATCAATCGCTCAAACTTACCAGAACATTTAGTGTGGGAAACGCTAATACTGGTATGAATGAAGTTATATAGAGCGGTATTAATTCCATAATCCAGTAAAGTGCCATAACAATAACCACATACATGCAACGAAACTCCTGTAAGATTCGTTAAAAAATTAAGAATAGGAAATATTTAAAGTTTTCAAAAAATCTAAATGTTTACATACCGATGCCGGCTCTAAGAATATCAATGGACTAAATAAAAGCGGAATTACAACTGTAGCACAGCCTTGCCAATGTTTTCCACAGAAAGCTCCACATCGTTGGCCAGCTGTTTCCGGCGGTGGTGGTTCTCTAAGCAATGTTAATCATTTTGATGAAAATTTTGTTTTAGAACTAGCACTACAGAGAAACTTACTCCATGATATATTAACTGCGAAATGGTGCTCTGTATTTTAAATATCTAGCTATTTATCTTCTTTATTAAAGTTTAAATAATTGTTCTCTTTCGAAAGTTTAAAAAATTGTAAGTTTGAATGTTCATAGTAAAAAACTATTCATTTTTCATTGACATTTTATCCAAGAAGTGTGCTGTGTTTTCTTTATTTTCATGTTGGTTTAAGTGCTCCAAACGAACAAGTACAAAAAGTGGTAGTAGCTATCAATGCCGTAGATAAGAGGGATTCAGGGAGTTGAAACCCCCTTTTAGCAATCCAACTATTTAATTTTTTATAATTATATAATTATTTTATGAAAAAGAAATCGACAAATAAACCGGTGACAAAGGTCCTCCCACCAACTTTATCGGATTAAAATTAATATTTTTAAATTTTTTGGGGGTAATTTGTAGGGAAAATTGCTATTTTCACGAAAAATTCCGTGATTTTGTAAAAGGAAAACCGCCTTAATCTTAGGACTAGGTATTTTATACGTAGAAAGTGTGTACCAAGTTTGAAATGAATATGTAATGTTGTTTTTAAATGGCAGTGAACACGGGCTATGAAAAAGTGGTTTTGAAAAAAACGTGTTTAAAATGTTCGCTGTCGGAGCCAGTGTTGCCAGAAAAGGGAATTTTCCCTGTTTTGCAGAAGTTTTGAACACAAAAGGGAAAACGGGAATAACACTCCTACAAACGGGGAAAATTAGGTTGACCGTGTTTTTGTGCAAAAAGAGAAATCTTGTCACAAAATCAAAAAATTATGTTATGCATTTTTTAACATCTTGTATTTAAATACATTTTTAAATTAACTGAGTTATCTTGAGTTTTAATTAAATTTTTGTACTATGTGATTAGCCTGTGTATTTAATTAAAATTCATTTGGATTGTCACCAGCTGTAAACTCAAATGGCATTTGTTCTCTGCTCAGCGTAATTTGATTAATTTGCTTGGCAAATTGTGGTAAAAGGTGATTAAAACTGAGAACTTTTAAAAGAACTAATTTCTGGGACGAACGCGAAACGTTTAGAATTTTCGCATTTGTGGATCCTATCGTTCTGAAAAACCAAACTACCGATAATAGCTTCATTAACATGAACTAACAACTTTTATTTTTATTTGATCAAAACCGTCTTATATATATAAGTTCCATTGATTTTTGGGCGGTAAAAGTGAGCGTGGCAACATTTATATATATAGTTCACTATCAAAATTTGTACAACTCAGTAATTGACATGATTTCGAAAAAGTAGGCTTAGAAAAAGTGCGACCATGCCCATTTTTAGTGCAGTAGCTCATAGTAGCCATCTAAACAAAGTTTTAGTCTTTTACGATCAAAACCGTTCGATATATAGCATTTTTATGGTTTGTGGGCGATAGCGTAAATTTGGGTTGTAAGGGAGGTACAACGCCCCCTTGTCCAATCGACACTAAACTTCCCAGGAGCGCTCTCAAGTCAAGATATTGTTTCAATTTCCTTGAAAATATCATAAAGATAGGTTTAGCGGTTTTTGAGTCTATACGCGATATACATATCCACATACATACATCCACTTTTGTTTATATAGAATTTTTACTCGATTAATCGATTTGAATTTTTTTTTAATTTAATAAAACAATCAATAACTAGTTACTTTTAACGAGAAGATTGCATGCATTTCATTCATCTCTGAAAATATTGCTCCTGAAAAAAAATGTGTAATGTTTACACTCAAGGAACCTATTTGTTTCTAGAAATAAGGGACCGATGAAGGTTAAATAGCTAAAAGTACTGAAAAACGGTCAAACGGTCATTTAACAAACAAAAAGTTAAACCATTTTCTATAAATTCACAAGGCTTTAGGAAAAAAAAATAACCTAAGGTTTTGCTAAAAAATTTTATTTATTTGAGACTCTGAAAAAAAAAATTAGGAATCTTATATGTAAATGGTAAGGTCTAATAAAAATCCTTGAAACATAGGTTTTATAATATATTTCGATTTCTGTTATGCAAATAGTAATAAAATTTGCCTTTATGGCGATTCAACACCGGCATATACAATCCCAGTGTATGGATACTTTCAGTATGAAAAACATCGCCGAAAATTATGTTTTTAATATTTTATTGTAAAATGTTCACTTGCATTGTTGTACAAGTGAAATGTTCCCAAAAATTAAAAAAATTAATACCTTTAATCTTTATCTATTTCTTATTCCTGACGAATTGAAATGGTCAATTACCCATTACAATTCCTGTAATGGAATTGACAATTTTTTTAATTCCATTCCGAGGAATTGAGGTGTTCAATTACCAATTATAATTTCTGTAATGTAATTGAGAAGTTTTTCCAATTACATTCCTGAGGAATTGAGATGTCCAATTACCAATAACAATTCCTGTAATGTAATTGAGAAGTTTTTCCAATTACATTCCTGAGGAATTGAGATGTACAATTACCAATTCCTAACTCCAAGGAATTGGAATTGAGGTGGAACTAAATTAAAAAAGAATCGTTACAACCCAGCTCTGTGTACAAGCAATAAATGTGCTATTAATGGTTGGGTGGTTAAATTATAAGAGCCGATGTTGAGTGTGAACCACACCTAAACGTCAAGTTTTTTCTGCATTTCATTTAACATTTCTCAATTTCGGACTAATTCAATTTGAACCATGGAAAGATACACAATCAAGCAACGCCTAAAAGTTATTCGTAATTCAGGCTTATTATGAAAATGGACGTTCAAATCAAAATGCATATCGTGCACTTCGTGATTTTTTTCGGTCAATTTAAGCGTCCTCAAGCACTTGCTGGTGCTGCTGGTGATGGCACTTGGAGGATGTGGGCTAGCAACAAATTTTGCACTGCACTTGCTGGTGGTGGCACTTGGACGACGTTCGCCAGCAAAGAAAGCCAATTTAACTTTGCTGTACTTGCTGATGCACCGGGAGATCGTTGGCCCACACTCACGCACACACAAACTCAAGCACTTCCGTTATTTTTTTTTATTATTTTGTTATTTTTTAAGTTTTTTAAGTTTACAATATTACAAGTTTACGAAATAAGTTGTAAGTACAAGCACCCGAATGAAATATGTCGCAAATTGAATAAAATGCAAATTAAATAAAATATTTGCGCTAAGACATGATCGAAATGTGAAACGTCAAAATTTCATCGTCAATTTGACACAGCAAAAAAGACAAATTTATTTCAACACATACAAATTTTATTCAACCTTATATTTTCTATCCTACCACGACTGAAAAGTTTCCTTTTGACACTTAGGCCTATTCCACACTTGGTCAACGCAATTCCAACACAACTTCAACGCAACAGCGAAAAAGTTGAAAAGCAATGCAACTATAAACCGAATGCTTTCAGACTTGCTTCGAAAGTCATGCAACATATAATAATTGTTATTATTTAATAACTTATGTTTTTCGACTTCATGCACTAATTCAATATTTAACACTTGCTCATTCATCCTGCAAACTATTTCTTCTTCTTTTAGATTCTACTAGGAACTAATTAATTAGCTTATTCACCTTGATTAATATAAAGCCTACTGCACTACAAATACTTGAATTCACAAAACAAACAAATTGATGCAACAAGTCGGCGATGAAAATTGCGGAAAGCCGCGTTGCGTGAAACAGGTTGAGAACGTGTCGAGAACTTGTTGCGTGCAAGTTGCTTAATCTGAAGGTTCCGGTATAAATACACAGGCTAGCAACTTGAGTTGGAGTTGCGTTGACCAAGTGTGGAAAAGGCCTTACCCTTTACACGGAGGTTACACGAGACAGTACTGTTAAGACAGTCGCAACACATTCACGAATTTTTACCCACACACACTAACTTTTGCTACTGTCTACTCTACTGTCTTAAGTTTTTTGTAGACAGTTGGCAGGACAGTAGCTTGGAGAGTAGAATGATATTTAGCATATCAAGTGACAGAATACGTGAAAATTTAATAGAATTAATGGAAAATTTGCAATACTTTGGCGTACTCGTAGTTTTAACAAAAATTTTCTTCATAAAATAGAAATTTTTTACTATTTTGTCTACTGTCTTGCCAACTGTCTTACCAACTGTCTGTACTCTTTTTCACAGACACAAAGTTTGACAATTAAAACGTATTTTTCACTGTCTTAACAGTACTATCTCGTGTTACCCCCGAAAAAATTTATTAACAAAACAATGATAGTTGGCAACTCTAAAAATGAAATGCCGCAGTGGTGAAAATAAAAAGCAACTTACAAATACAACAAGTGTGAAAATGTTCAGACTTCGTTTGACGATATATAATAAAATAAGAGCATGCATGTAGTTATTTGAATGTTCAACATATTCCTTTATCACAACTTAAAGATTAAAATGTTAAAACACTCAATCAATACATTATTTTTTCTTGTTTGCAAACGAAGTTCCAGCAGAAAAAATCAGAAAAAGAAGAAGATCGTTCCATTTTTAAATCTCACCATGCATAGCAGCTGTTTAAGTAAAAGCAAATTTTTCAAAAATGTTGACAAATACAACAACTGAAGAAATTGCCAAACTTTAAAAGCATATATAGACCAATATAAGGCAAATTAATAATAAGTTTTGGTTGTAAACATCTTATTGCAACCTAACTTAAGTATTTACAGGGTTGCCAATATTCGAAGCGCCCATCTGGCAACACTGTAACTTTCCGCAGTGATGCCAAATCGACTAATGACATACCGCGTTTGAAGCGTCATTCCTAGCAAATGTTTACAATGGAACAGTACACGCCACGCGAACGCTCTAAAATTGTTGAAATTTACATTCAACAAAACAAGTCAATAGTGAAAACTCAACGTGCTTTCAAAAAAATAAATAAAGTGAAAAGTGCGCCTTCCAAGAAAACAATTCATCGTTTGTATGAAAGATTTACAACTGGTAATACTCTTGGTAACCCAAAGAGGCCAAATAAAAAGCGACCAAGGCGATCGGATGAGAATATTGCAGCCGTACGAGCCAGTATTGAGCAGTCACCAACAAAATCCCAAAATCGCCGTTCTCAGCAGCTCGGCATTCCCCGATCCACTTTACAACGCATTTTACGTGTTGATTTGAATTTGTTTCCGTACAAAGTTCAATTGGTAAACAAATTGTTGCCTACCGATAAGCCACGTCGATTGGAATGGGCCCAAAGAGTCATCGAAATGGCTGAAGAAGACGAGCAATTTTGGCATAAAATTATCATGAGCGATGAAGCTCATTTTCAGTTGAACGGAACGGTAAACAAACAAAATTGCCGTATTTATGCCACTGAAAATCCACAAGAGATTCAAGAGGTACCTCTTCACGATGCAAAAGTCACTGTTTGGTGCGGCGTTTGTGCTAAAATGCTCATTGGGCCGTTCTTTTTCGAAGATGATAATGGCCACAGAGTTACTGTCAATCAGGAGCGTTATCGCGATATGATAAACAATTTTTTCATGCCAATCGTTCGTCGAAAGCGTATCAGGCACTACCGGTTTCAATAAGACGGCGCGCCACCACACACAAGCCGCACTACAATCGATTTTTTGTAGCAATTGTTCCCTGGCCGTTTGATGTCAAAAAATGGTGATTTCGATTGGCCGCCAAGATCACCAGATTTAACGCCTCCAGACTTCTTTTTGTGGGGTTATTTGAAATCAAAGGCTTACGTCAACAAGCCAAAGACCCTAGAAGAGCTGAAAACCAACATCCGTCAAGAAATAACCGCCATTCCCATCGAAATGTTGAAGAAAACCATGGAAAATGCTGCAAAACGGGCACAATATGTCGTAGAGGCCAATGGCGAACATTTTCGAGATATCATATTCAAGAAATAATGTAAGCAAGTCTACTTGAACCCAATTAAATGATATTCATGACGAACAGACAAAAAATTGTGGTTTCTTTGATTTATTTAAAAATAAAATGGGCGCTTCGAATATTGGCAACCCGTATATACTAACAAACAGATTACATGCATTAATTTCAGGAGTTGCCAAGTGATTTCTTTGTGAGCTTGAGGCCGATTAAGAACAAGAGACGATAATTGTTGATATTTTTATGCACAAATACATGCAAACATTTTTTGAGGTTATGTTTTCTAATTTTCCTATCTTGTTATCTTTGCTGTCTGTATTGATGGCGAGAGTTCCTCGGAAAAATACGATGACGCAAACCAAAGATTTACCCTCTACCAAAATCTTTCAACGCGCCTAAAGAAGTTTTCACTTCAAAAAAAATCTCAATGAAATTGTGGAAAAAACCAGCAAAAAGAGGTATTTTTTTCGATGAATCGAGATTTGGAACGCACTCGAAAGTTGGACATGGATGGTTTAAAAAGGGCTCAAGAACACAAGTTAAAGTAAAAATCGGAAGAGAAATTTCTATCTTTACAGCGCTATAAATCCAAGAAATGGAGATGATGCTAGCCTACTTGCTCCACATGTAAACACAGATTGCATGAACATATTTTTGGAGCAGATGTCGAAAGATTTGGGGAGTAGAGAAGCTTTTCTTATCATGGATAAGAAAAAATATATAAAAAGAAAATCTATTTACATTTACCTAAGAATTTTGATTATCGTTATATTGATAACATTTTGTAATTTTTTTTATTATAATTATTCAGATTATTGTAATGGAACATATGGTTATTGCGATTTTATTATAAAAATTCGTATACGATTATAAATATTTTTTTTTTTCTGTATTTTTACGATATTTATTACGATAATACGATGACTGATGTTGCAGATATTTATCTAAAGTTATCATGTGCTCTCTTGTCGTCGTGGACAAAATATAGATCACAATAAGTCCACTAGTCAGTCGTTCGATTACATCAGCCACGTACTTACCTCGTGCTCAATATCAATAATAAACTATTCATTATAAGTTACCATATTTAACAAAATTCTAGAAGCTCTTAGTGCAAGCGCTTGCGAAATTTAGAAAGTTTTTGGCTTCTCCTATAAAATTTTTTAAATTTAACTTACGACTTTTTTGATTTCATATAGATACGATATATACATAGTTATATATGAATAGTACAGTTATTAAATAAGTATTCAGTAAATCGAATCAACTGTGTTTGAGATTATAAAATGATATTAGCTGCGTTTTTTCCAACATCCAAATCGTAGCGTATGATAGTTAAGTGGTCAGAAAAAGTTCAAAGAAAAAAAAATAAAAAATACGTAAGCAAATGACAGCTGATTGACTGACTAACTGGCAGTTTTCAAAACAATTGGTAAAATTTTTAGATTCTCCAAAATTTGCAAGTATTACTGCAAGGATTCGCATAATCTTAAAATGTTAAGAAATAAAAAATAATCTATTTCAGTTTCAACAATACAACGTGCTGCCTTCATCGACAATCCCAAGGAAGCTAAGCCAGTTGAATCACGCTTGCAGTAACAAATGCCCGCATCAGTAACACCAACAAAAACAACAGTTTCAGTTACTGCTGCCGAAGCCAATACATGAGAAGGTTGAGAAAGTGAAGCCACTGCAGATAGATGAAAATATTAAGAAATATCGCCTTGGATGCCAAAAACCCATAAATATTCCAGTAAATGCCATTTCGACTGTAAGTCCGAAACATTTAAAGGTAGGCAATATATTTTTTAAGCTTTTATCAAATATATAGTGGCTCACAGCTTATTTTATGCAGTGCATACTTTCAATTTTAGGGCTTAATTACAACGAAATTAACAGGAATAGAAAAAAAAAATAATATAGTATCATTTAAAAGAACAAGATGTTTAAATATAAAAATATATATTAAGTTACCAGAAAATACTGCTTAATTTCATATAACAGCTTATTTTATGCAGTCACTTGTTACTTATAGATTTTTCGTATTAATTAATGATATCTGATATTTTTATTATTTGGTATGATAGCCCTTTTTATCCACAACAGATCTAAGGTGGTTTGGCATTGATGCGACCAGTTTTTGAGTGATAGGTGAAGAAATATTCGCCCACTTCGTTTTCAATATCTCTTTCAGGTGGTTTTTGTTTGAAATTTGATGTTTCCGGATGTTATTTTCCAATAAAGACCACACATTTTCAATAACATTAAGGTCTGGCGACTGTGCTAGCGGCGTCATCAATTGTGGGCAGTTGTATATTAGCCTGGTTTGCACAATACCCATTTTGTGCTTTTGATCGTCATCCTGGTAAAATCGGAAATTCAATTTTATACCCAGAACCTTTGCACTCTGCAACAAATTGTTCTTCAGGATCTGTAGGTACTTAAATTGTTGTTTCCATAAACAGCAACTTCCCAGTACCAGCAGCTGACATTCAGGTCCAAACCATGACGCTGCCACCGCCATGTTTCACGGTTTGTTTTAAATTTTTTTTGTTGACTTCGGTATTCGCCACATATAGCACATATCATCTGAACCGAATAAATTGATCTTCGATTTATCTGCAAAAATAACTGAATTCCAGCACTCTGGGGTCGTAGACATATGTTCTTTGTCATAGTTGAGTCTGCATAATCTGTTTTTGGGGCTAATAAACGGCGTGCTTCGTGTTACTCGGCCATGGAAGTTCTTTTTGCGCAAGACACGTCGAATAGTTTCAGCACTACAGTGTTTGCTCAGGTCAGTTTGAACTTCAAAAGCCATTTTCGGAGCTGAGAGTCTCGGGTTAGCCTTTATCTTCCGTACAATAATGCCGCTCGTCGGTTGCATTAAAAATTTTGTTTGGTGCTTCTTTGCTCTTATTGTGCAATCGATTCTTATGGCCGAAGCGCTCGATGATCTTTTGCACTATAGAGGAATTAATATTAACCATTTCAATCATTTTTCGCTGCGAGCTTCTATTTTTAAAATAATATATAACCAATTCTCGTTGTAGCGTTGTGCGCGCTCCCATTTTAAATAATCATAGAAGCAGACACTGGAAGCAAAAAAATCAGACTAAAAAGCTAACACAAAGCAATTATAGAAACAGAACGAAGGCATAGCTAACGAAAGTACTGTTAGACAGCGCAGCATTAGAGTACCGTAACAGACAGAAGTGACTGCATAAAATAAGCTGCGAGATGAAATTAAGCAGTATTTTCTGCTCTCTTATTTTTTAAACAACTAAATATATGTATTCACAATGAATGAAAAACCTTTATTTAACTAGATTTTTTGCTCTTTTAAATGACACCATATTTTTTTTGTATTCCTGTTAGTTTTGTTTTTATAAAGCCCTAAAGTTTAAAGTATGCACTGCATAAAATAAGCTGTGAGCAACTGTATATAGGAAAATTTCTAAACAGTATTGTCGCTCAATTCCAGCGAGAGCACTACTTCAAACTGATTCGCAAGAAGAGGATTTAAATATGGATACTGCAAACTTTGAGTTTTTGGAAAATATTCGGAATCAAATTTTTTTTTCTGAGTAGGTTTTAAACTTTTTCTCTAAGATACTGTTCCTAACTCATGATTTGTACATCCTTTTTATCGTTGGATATATCGATAATTTCACGAATTCAAATGTTATTTTCATTTATGTAATTTTTCGTAAAATTTCATGTTTGTTGCAGTGTTAAATAAAGTAAAAATACAATACTTTTACTTATTTGCATTTTAAGCAATAAAGACAATGGATTTTATTAATACGTATGTGCATATTTCTTCAAGATTCTAACATAATAATCTTAAAATTAAATGTGGAACACCACAATTACATAAATGGAAGTAAATATTTAGATAACATTTAGAAATAGAGTAAAAATAATTAACATTACAGAGTTAAAAATGTAAGGATGTAAAGGTAGGCAGCAGTTGGTGCTATACAAGTGATTATGTTATTAAAATTTTAAATGTGTAAATACTATAATTTTTGTAAGGCGTCAAACTTTCAATGATTATTGTAAACTTCTGCTTTAGAACTGTGGACATTATGTCTTTAATGGCATCGATACTTCTCTTCTCATGGCGCGATGTATCTAAAAAGAAAAACTTCTTATATAACACTGTTTTTCACTTAAATTCTTCAGCAAAGTTGTTGGTCAGAATAAATATGAAAAAATCGTTTCAAATTGTCTTGAGAACTTTGAAAAGCCACATATTTTTTGACCGCTTTTGACCCACTAGATAAGACCCCCTGGATGCGTTTTTTCATATTTATTTGTTCAGCAAAGTTGTTGGTCAGAATAAAAGAAACAAAGTGGCAAAACGAATGTCACGATGAGATTCTTCATACCAAAATTAAGGTGGAACTATAAAATACAGAGAAAAAAGGTTAAAAAAGCGCAGTGTAATTGTTGAAAGCCAACCGACATCCAGGGAAGCGCCAATCGAGAATACAAAGCGCAGCTTACACTATCGAAGATAAAGATTTATAAGTGTTAAATTATAATTCAGCTAGAACTCTAAAAAACTTAAAAAAATCCTAAGATTTCTTAAAAAATATTCAAAGATTTGTATAGAATTTTATTTGGCGTAGGTCAACGTGCATCACCGAGCGTTCCAGTTACAGGGCTTAATGTTTAACATTGATATGCTGATAATAAAATGGATTGTTGGCGTTGTTGTCCAATGAGCTTGAAATAGGAAAATAAAAGAAATTAGCACTGTCTTAATTACATCTACATACAAATACATACCTTACAAGTTTTTTTGTTTTAATTTTGCTGAATATTTGATGAAGCAACGACAAAAAACAAATGAAAATTTCTATATTAGCCCTAGAGCAACGAGCTCATTGAAAAGAACTTCTCGTCGATTGTTATTGACATTTACAGCCTGATCCTCATATAAGTTGGTCGTAATGATGTCATCAACTTAATTTTGCAGAATATTGTTGTTTGCTATGCACATGTTGTGCAAAACTCATACTGCCATAACGATATTCACAGTTTTTTCAATATTTGTTTGTTCTGTAAAAAACATTATCGGAAAAAACTAACGGAACCGGGTTTTCAAAAGTCCAAAAGCTTTTTCTGCTGCTATACGCGTAACAGAGTGCAGATAGTTAAACTTTCGCTGACTTTGCGTAAAAATAACCGTTGTCCTTATATGGTGATACTAGCCAATTAAGATACGGATAAGCGAAGTCACCAATGATAAAAATGAATTTGGGAAACCATTCACATGGTGCTGATGATATAGCGGAGATCTTTTTAGCAACCTGCTGTCATGTAGTGATCCCGGTTCACCACAATATATATCCAAAAAATGCTTTTTGGAGTCAAAAATTGCTTGCAATTTAACACTATAATAAGATTTCCGATTGAAGTAGTCTTCAGTGTTATTAACGGGTGCTTTTATTTTGATATTGCAAACATCTATGGCACCAACGGCACCTGGTATACCAGCCTTTTCGCAGAAGCCAGAAGATAGTATAATTAAATTGCTTGGCCATTTGATGTAATCTTCACCAATTGTAACGATGAATTTTGTTACCCTGTTGACAGCATACTAGCCAGCTAAGGAAGATCAGAGAAATAAATAAACTTCTGTCTGCCCTGATTTTAGATGCACCTCCTTTATTTATAATTTTGTTTGAAAAGATTGCTCGTAAAAATCTGATTAAATTATTTAATAAGAAAAGGAAATGCTTATATCCATTATAACATACCAATTATTTGAAGAGCAGTGCTTCTATTCAAACGGAAATGCTTCTTAAAGCCTTCGTTCGAGTAAGAGAGTATGGTGTCCATGAACGTATTTATTTTTTCATGGCGACTGACGTTATCAGAACTGACCGTATCAAATATGGACAATCCCGAAGATGAGGCTGCACTCGAAGAACTCGATGAATTAGATGAATTCAATAATTCGATAATGTCATCTTCGTTAATGTCCATTTTGTTTGTATCCGTTCTTTGAGAGCGATGGAAGTTGCTGGGCCTTAAATGTTCAGTTCTTTAAAATCATCAAAATCTCTAATGGTGATTATAACAATAGAATCAAACATATAAAAAAAAAATAAACTGGCCATTTCAGCCCTTGGAAGGACTTTGACCTAGCTTATATTGATCAATTGTGTTGTGCGTGTTATTAAATGTTTGATCACAAATGACCGAGAACTGGACCTACCGTGTTTAATGCCGACTCCGAACGGCTTATGTTCTCAAGAAGCTTTACATGGCAATTTTTACTCTCTGAGGTTTGCCATTGTCTGCAGAGAGGTGACGACCGAACAGAAAAATTAATTCAATTTAAAAAACTTTCTGTCTGAGCTGGAATTGAACCCGGGCTACGAGGTTCTTTAGCTTAGGGGCCACGCACTCTACCCACTAGGCTACGGCCGTCAATCAAACATATACATACAGATTTTGTTGTTATTAGCGGTCTTCTCAACTGCTGTTTATACTTGAACGAAATCCACAAAACAAAAGATTATCCTTTGAATAAGTTTGGATAAGGATTGCTACACTTTGTGGACGGCGTTTATAAAAACATACATTTAGTAGCTTGCAGGTAGTTTCTTGTTATAAATAAATACTTACATATTTTCATGGTTTCGTGTTTTTATTTTTAGTTTTTTTTTTTGCAGAAACTTTAAATTTGAAAGTAAAATTATTTTTCTGATTGCACATAAGAACGAAAAAATCACACACAAAAAAAGAAAAGAGGTAAGCAAATGACAGCACACTAACAATATGGACGGAAGAGGAAAGTAACTAAAAATTTTTGATTTTTTTACAAATTATTTTAAATTAGGAAACACATAAAATTAAATTATGTTTTAGGAAACGAATTTGGCAAGAAGGCGAAACAAGGGTATTTTTGCATTTCTGATGAATTCTAGCACACGAAAAAGAGGAAGGTGGCAATGGCTGACATGCTGGAGGATTTCTTGAGCCAAAATGTGTTGGTACGTATTTTTAACGTTTTTATAGTTTCTAAAAAATGTTTTGATGAAAAGACCGTTAAACATTTTTTGCGCAAAGCTTGAAGAATTTTTGCAAATGTATTTTTGAAAAAATTCATACATCATATGAAAGAAAATGCAATTTTTTATATGTCATGTTTTTATTTTTTTATCAAAAACTACTTTTGAGTCGTTTTTTGAGTAAAAAGTCAGTACTTTGGACCTTTTAAAATAAAAATATAAAAAAATTCACTGACTTAAAGGTGCAGTTGAAATTATTTTTATAAAGTGCTTTTATTGTACTTTTGAATTAAAAATTTGAATAAAATATATTTAAAGAGGGCGATTATATTTGCACCGAAAATTAAAACTACCATATTTCAGTATTAGCTCTGAAAACAATTTTTTTCAGACTCAACCAACTAATGAAGAAATGCTTCGCGCTAAAATGAAGAATATGCTGCAAGCATACAAGTCTGCCAAAGACAACAGCAACAGGACTGGAGCTGGATGTGACTACGGAGCTAGATGAATTTTTTGGAGACAGGCCGATAATTTCTCAACAGCATTGCCGCTCAATTTCAGCAAGAGCGCCACTTTAAACTAATTCTCAAGAAGAGAATTTATTAGAGAGAGAAAATATTGAGTTCGTCGAAAATTTTGATGAGGAATTATCGAAACCTAACGATAATAATATAAAAAGCATTAGGAAGGAACGGTATTTAAGAGAAAAATTTAAAATTTTACAAACCTACTCAGAAAAAGTAAATAAAATTGGCTGATAAATCAGAATACATTTTAAGAACGAAAAGCTCAGAGGCATAGTGAAAGAATGCAATTGGAAAGAGAGAAAGTCGATATTTTAAAAAAGTATTAGAAAAGAAAAACAAATGAACATTTTTCTTTCCTTCTTTTGTTATCTATGCAAATTTTTTTTCTGGATAGATTTTCAATATTTTTAATTTTTCTTTTATCCTCATGATTTTTACATCTTTTTTATCGTTGGATTTCGATTATTGTAATTTGCCAATCTAACTAATTAAAAAGTTGTTTATGTAGTTTTGCATAAAATTATGTGTTTGTAACGTTGTAGAAAAAATAAAATAAAAAGACAATACTATTAATTATTTGCATTTTGAGTAACAAAGGCAATGGATTTTATTGGTATGGTTGCAGAAAATATAGTTATTTCAACAGTCAATATTATATTCTTAAATTATCCTTCATATTGTAATATCGCACAAATATTCGGACGTAACTTAAAAAAATCTTACTGCTTTATCTCCAAATATCATTATACGTTTTGGAGAAAAAAATGTTGGTATATCAATGCAGTGTCATGCAAAAAATAAATGAGTTGGCCTTTTATTAAAAAAATGCTCTGGTCACTATCAGCCCTATTCTGAATAATTTTTCTAGCGGAATCGGAAAAGAGAGATTTAATTTTAAAGATAGAGTTAAAGAAAAGTTTGAAAATTTGTAATGCAAATTTGTTCATCAACAGTCAATATTCATGATTATATGCAAAAAAAGCTGATGTATTTATCTGCTATCTTAAAAATGAAAACAACTTTTTCCGATTCCCCGGGAAAAAATTATTAAGAATCGGGTTGTATATAATACGTGCGCTAAAGACTGAAGCTCATTTGACCTTGATAATAAAAATAAATGATTTAAGAAATCCTTCTCTTTTGGCTTTGCACATAGTTCGGCATAGTATTTGATCTTTGGTTCTGTACCGCTGGTACGCAATGTTACAACTAAACCGTTTTCAAGACTGAACGTTATCATTTGCATACTGGAGCTGATCGGGAGAATTATAACGCTTTATAACTGGTGCTTTATAGCAGAATAGATATGAACAATTTTTGCAATGATAGCCATACTTGTCGTATGTTCTACTCAACTGTTCTGTTAGGATAATGCCTTCAGTTGCCAAATGACTTACACCATCTTTATCAACAACATCGTCGGAGAACATGAAACCAATGCCTTCTTCAAAAGCAAATACTCATTTTTTACCTGACTTCATTAGTTCAAAGGCACGATTACCTATCCATATGAAACCAGTTATGGTTTCGATAAAGTTATAGCCATCTTGTTGCCCCATTGCGCGTAAAATTTTTGAGCTAACTGTGCTGGCAAGCAACATTCGGATATATAAACTTCAGGATGCAGAACTTTATAGTTTGGCACTCACCACCAACCAATGAAATCACCTAGTTCATTGCCGTAGAAAACCTATGAAATGCGCATTAAAGTTTTGATATCATTAGGAAATATTTTCGTTACCTTCTGGGTTCCGGTTGTTGAATCCTTTTCGGCACATGCCAAACGATCTGCATCCGGATCGTTGGCAAGAACTATCGTCACACCTTCGGCTTCGGATTTTTTAATGGACAGTTTCAAGGCGCTTTTACCTTCCTCGGGTTTTGGGAATTTTACAGTTGGAAATTCTGGATCTGGACCACGCTGTTCTGCAAGAGTTATGAGGGGTTTCAAATTGGCTATTCGAAAAGCTTCTTCCACGTGGGTGTAACCAACACCATGCATTGCTGTGTTGACAAAGCGCAACGGGCTCGCTTCGTTTGTCTCCCTAAATTTTTTGGGTAAATTATGAAGCAGTGCTTGGAAGTAGGCACTGAACATTTCTGAATATCGGTCTGCCAACAAATCGCTGTTTGCTAGCATGTCGGTCTGCTAAGAGCTCTCCAGTGGTGAGGTTATGCATTATCTCTTTTTGTATAGCCTTGTCGTGTGGTGATATAATTTGAGCACTATTAGCCCAGTATACTTTGTAGCCATTGTCCTCTCTGGGATTATGTGAAGCAGTCACCATGACGCTTGCTAAACAATTTAACTGAGAGATGGCAAAAGGCACGAAAGGTGTAGCAACCATTTTGCTGTAGAAACACACTTTAACGTAACGATTGATTAAGATACAAGCAGATAACTCTAAATCTTTATAGCGTCTATCATAGCCAAACACTACGCCGCGCTTCTAATTGCTGTGCAGCCATTTTCACCAAGATGCAATCGGAGTTCCATACTACTTGGGAACTACACCTTGTGAACTGCATTTAGGAAAACTTGTATATAGTTAGCTTGTAGGTAATTTTTTGTAATAAATGAATACTTACATAATTTCTTGCTTTTGTGTTCTTTGCGTGTTTTTATTTTAAGCTTTTTTAAAATATTTTCAAATTGTCAGCAAATTGTCAACAAAACTTTTTCTGAATAAAACATAATTTACATATGTTTAATAACATATGTTTTATGTTGACATTCTCATGTACGCATTCAACGCCATCTAGTTGTCAAGTACTTTTCATGAGTAGCAAATCAAAATCCAAATCCAGATTTGGATGTTGGAAAAAACGCAACTATTAAGTTTTCTTTCGACATAATTTCGATTACATTTTCGCACGTAACGATGCACGTTAAACAATGCCAACCCGTTCAATCGGTTTTCACTTGTTTTGCTTCGCAGATGGGCATTAGCCTGACATAAATGCTGTATAAAAAAATAAATAAAGGGAACACAATAGCTTGTACACGAGCTCATTTTGTGTGGTTACATTAAAAAAATGATTGAGCCAACATTTTTTTCCGATCGGAAAGGACCTATCTCATCGGCCCTAAAAGGGGACTTTTGAAAAAATTTAAAGAAAATCGTTCACAGCTCGCTCTGAATGACTTTTAGAGGGGTCAAATGTTGAGGAGGTCTTATTATTTTTTCACTTCCAACATTTTCTTTGAATATACCTTTACCCTATATGTCATATTTCTAGGAGCTCTTCTATAAAATTAACTTTTTTAAGAATCGCCCGAGGTTGCTCCTAGAAGGTTTACATGTGTGGACATGTTCTAGTTATTTTTTACGCCCAGCATTTTTTCTGAACTTTTCCCCTTTCTCCCCCTCTTCGATGTACCCCTACAAAAATATGGAAAAATGTAAAATTTTCGAAAAAATTCGTGATTACTACCTCGGGGTGATTCTTGGAAGTTTCAAATGTATAAGCAGGTACTAATTATTGTTTGCCTCCAACATTTCGTCCAAACATACCTACTTCCTATCTGCCCCCCTTTTAGTTGCTCCCATACAAAAACTCTAAAAAATCGGAAAAATTAGAAAATAAACCGATTTTATGTCCTCTTAGATGGTCGTAAATTATGGAGTCCCCTTAATTTTTCATAACCAACATTTTCTTCAAACATACTATACCCCCATCTGCCCCACTTCTAAGATGCCTCTTCACAAGAACTCATCCTTAATTAAAAAAATGCAATGAAAATAATTAGCTGGAATTCTAACGACTTTTTACGTTTTGCCTGCTATTAAAATTTTTTAATGTTGTTATCTCCAATGTTCATAAGATAACATAAAGTTTATAAGATAATATTCATGCAAATGATTATATCTTATATATCAACAACTTTTGTAAAATAAAGAATAAACAATAAATTTATCGTTTAATGGAAAGAGCAGCTACTAGGTGCGCCAAAGATCGCTTCAGGCAAGGGAAAAGGTAAGCACATTGCAGAAGCTGTTTACAATCTTCTTGTCGAATGGTATATGATGAATCACTTTCAAGGATTCTCATTCGACACAACAGGAACAAATGCAAGGAAGGAATAAATTAAAATTACCATGCAGGCATCATATTTATGAACTGGTTTTGAGGGAGGTGTTCGATACGAAATTTGGTACAACTACTGCACCAGGTGTTCTAATTTTCGACAGATTTAAGATAGAATGAGAAAATATTACCAAGGACGCAAGTCAACCATGTCATGACTTCGAAGAATTCTTGCAGCTCATTCTTCTGTTTCTTGGCCAAGATCTTGGAGTGCTCTTTGCCCAGCATCCTGGACCTATTTGCCATGCCCGGTGGATGGCTAAAGAAATTTACAGCCTGAAAATATTTTTATTTAGGAAGCAATTTAAAACGACGGCAAGCGAACAAAAGGCCTTAGGTGATGCGTGCTTTTTTAAAGTTCGCCTGCACGCCAATGCCTGATTCCGGTGCAGTCGTGTTGGGTAGGCTCCAAACCAGGATTTGGATTTTATTCAATCAATTCACAAGTATGCTACTGTAGACAAAGAATTGTCTGAGAAGCTTTTGTCTAATTCGTTTGAAGCAAAGGACATACATGGTATCTTTGGGATGAGTCCATTGCACTCGCGTTTTTTGATCCAAACGCTTCGACATATATTGAGACCAAAATGGTAGAATCCCTTTTTGCTCATTAACAAGATTTTGGAAAAGAAGAGGAACAAGAGCAGGAAGAAGAAGAGGAGGAGGAGGAAAAAGAACAAGAGGAAGAAGAAGAACAGCAGAAACCGACAAATTGGACGAACAAGCTTCAGTCGTAATAAACACATAAATTAAGTAATATACAATTTAGGACATAAATGGACAGTCTTCGACATGAGCAATACATCTAATTTTTTCACTCGTTTCGTTGTCCCAAAACTTCCTCGAATATCATCCAGATGAATTAGAGGACTACAAGGACGCTCAAGGAGCAGTAAAAAAATTGAGAGTAGTCAACGACGCTGCTGTAAGAGGAGTAAAAATGGTGCAGGAGTACAACGCAGGTCTGTGCAGAAACGAAAACGAATTTCAAGACTTACTCTTAGTAGTAACAGAGCATTAAAAAATTTCGCAACGACCAATAAAAACAAACTCATTTAATTTCACAATTTTACTCGAATGTGTTTTACTTTAAAATGTTTTCGTAAAAAACGACTTCCTAGAATTGGGGAAAATGGGGGTAAGGTATGTTTGGAGAAAATTTTGGTTATGAAAAATTAAGTGAACTCCATAAATTACGACCATCTAAGAGTACTTCAAAACTGTTTATTTTCGAATTTTTCCGATTTTTTAGAGTTTTTGTATAGGAGCACCTAATAAGGGGCAGATAAGGGATATCTGTTCGGACGAAATTTTATGTGTAAAAAATAATTTGTACCTGCTTATATTTTTGAACCTTCTAAGAGTCACCCCGAGGTAGTTATTACGAATTGTTTCGTATATTTTGTATTTTTCCATATTTTTGTAGGAATACAGCAAAAAAGGGAGGAGAAAGGGGATAGATATGTTCTGAAAAAATGTTGGGCGTAAAAAATAACTACGACTAGTTTAGCGTTGCCATCATATCTCTTTTAAAGAGGAAGTGTTCTCTTTTTTTTCGCAAAATCTTTTTATCTTTTTTTAAAATCAAGTCCTCTTTTTTTTGTTGGGGCAAAATATATCTATAAAAAAAAATTTACTAAAAATGCACACAAAGAAATTTGCATGACAAGTATCAGCACTGATTTGCCAGTTAATAGCTATATGGCAATGCTGAACGCCATCCCCGGACAAACGTAACTTAACACTAGCTGTGACTACTATATTTTTGCATACGTTATTTGTCTTCTATGACGATTTCGTCCTAGGTATTTTTTCACCTCTTTAGCGACATCGGTTAACCCTAAATTTGTTTTGAGGGTTTAGTTTTTGATTCAAATGAAAGAAAAAGAAGGTTTTGTTCAAAAGTATTTGTACAGTATTGCGCAATTAATTTTGGAACAGCCAAAAATGCGCATTTTTTATATTTTAGTAAAAAATTTATATCTCTGGCCCGAACTAATATTAAGAAAAACCGTTCCAGGCAATTTTACTTGATACATAGATCTTTCAAAAAAATCTGCACAAAATATCTTATGATTATTTAAAAGCATGGTCCAAATAATTAAAAAAAATTTCAGGTTTTGAATGGATAAATTTAAAAAAAATACTTAACTCTATCGAATTTATTCACTTTTGCAGAATGAAAGTTAGTAATATATTAATTTAATTTGCAAGCCAAACATTGGTGATATACTTTAAAATTTTAAAAAATTGTCAGGTTTTTTTTCGTGGCCTGCACAAAACGCTAACGTCGAAAGAATTTCTTCACCAATGGGCTTGAAGTGGTCACATGAAAGAAACAGACTGGACGCATGTTAAAACAGAAACGGTTATTAAAACAAGCTCAAGAAAGCTTTAAGTATGATTCTGAGGAGGCTTGATAAGTTAATCACAATAGTTAAAAAGACATTATAAAAAACCTCTATCAAATATGATTATTTATTTGGTCTCATTTATTTGAACCTAAAGTTTGTTTTACTTTTTGAAAAATAAGAGCAACATGTTTTTTATTTACATATATATTTACGTATTTATTTAATAAAAAATGTTTTTAAAACTAAAAAATAATATTTTACAAAAATGTTTATTTGATGTTTTTACTTTGCAATAAATTTTATTGAATTTTAAGTCTCTTTTTGCCCTCTTGTTTTTGTCAAAACTTATCTTATTTTGCCCTAAACTTCTGGTAACCCTAAACATGTTCATACATGTGAACTTTCTAGGAGCAACTCCTAGAGAGCTATGAGCTTCTAAGCGATTTTTCAAAAAAGTGAATTTTATAGTGAATAATTCTAGAAAAATTAAATATATAGGGTAAATGTGTATTCAGAGAAAATATTGGGAGTGAAAAATAACAGGACTTCCTCATACATTCGACCAAAGATTATATAGTAAAAAGATATGCCACCGTAGAACATTAAAAAGTAACAAATATTTTTCAGATCAATATGTAAGCTTTTGTGAGCGTGATGAAAAAGCTTTCTCGAGAGAAAAGTTTCCAATCCTTGCATGCACATTCTCTCTGCAATGCTCTTTCACTCTTCACTCCACAATGCTTCACAGCAGTGTCGGGCAGCTTTGCACACCTATACTTTCTCATCTTGAGTATGTATTGATGAGCGCTTTAATGCTCACACTGAAAACAAAGTAGTGCTAGCGCTTTTTGCAGAAATCTTACTAGGCATTATGGAACATTTTTTTTTGCTCGGATTAGTATTGCGAAATTAATTTAATAAGTAGTGGACGGAATGTCAAAAGGAAACAGACCGACAGACGGATAATGTGAAATAAAGATAAGCAGACGGAAATGTAAAAAGGCCTGCTAATAGTAAAAAACAAATATATTTGTAATTTTGCTTATGTTGCTTATTGTGTTTTGCCAAGGCTAAACTGACAGCGTAAGATGCTTTTATTATACGTATTTGGAACTGATCACTATATGATATGATATGTGGACATGCCGCGTTTAAACAATTAATTAATTTCTCCATAGCATGCCCCAGAATTACCTTATATTGGCCATGCAAATTATCGTAATGCCTTGTTATGCATAATTTTTTAATTTCACCTCTTTGTTGCCGCGCCATGCCGTTATTTTCTAAAAATAAAAAAAATTTTATACATACTTCCAAAAATTTTGCAAACACAATTTTATACAGTCTCATCTTACGTTATATCTGTCGATGTGCAATAACAGCTTAAGTCTTATTTCAAAGTTTCCAGAAATCTTGCTTCAAGATTTTCAATCGCCATATAAAATATATGAAAGGTTCTTTTGTTTTTACGCCATATCTTTAGCTAAGGTAATGCTAGAAGATCTAGATTTTGTGTGTTCATAATGATATATACGTGGAACACAACTATATCATAACTCAGTTATGTCTTAAATCGCTATTATTGCTAATCGACACAGATATAATATAATATATTCAAGGAACACGCAAGCGCAGATCTTATCTGCTTGACATTCGCTTGAACACTGAAGCTTTGATCGTTCTGTATGTGAGATAAATACATCCCTCCAGGAAAAATCGGAAGGCTTCCGTCTAAAAGTGATAAAGAAACATTCCCCACCGTATCTTTTGAAAGTTTAAGGGTAGTTTTGTAGTTATATTGTTTCCAAACCGTATCTTTTGGAAGCTTAAGGGTAGTTTTGTATTTATATTGTTTCCACACCGCTTCTTTAAGAATGCATTTGGAAACTTTTATTTATTGTCAAGCAATGACAATAGAAAATATTAATACATTGTTTTCTAACCGCTTATTTTAGAATTCGATAGTCTAGTGGTAGCGCGCTTGACTGTCGCTCAGGGTTTCCTGGTTCGAATCCTGGCCGGGCATTTTCGTAATAAGGGAGAGGATTGTTTCCACATTAATTCTTAGAACAGGGAAGAGAACTGCTTGTAATTCGCTTTTTAAGACAGCGGAGAGGAATGTTTCCACATTCATTTTTAACTCAGCTGAGAGGAATTTTTCTCTCTAATGACATGCTATGTAAAAAAAGCAATGGAGTGTGCAACAAAGGGGAATGCTTCCTACATTCCATGGAATGTTTCCTGGTAACATCCGGGAATGCTCACATTTCCTGGAGGGATATTTTACTGCACAAAAACAATAGGGGGTTTCGGATGATCCGACTTGTCATCCGACATATCCGACGACAAATTAACAGAGAAAATTTCTTTGAGCTTTCGAACAGTCCGACAAGTACGACGACTTCATTCCATTGCAGGCTCTTAAACTAAGCACATCAGCATAATAGCTAAGCAATTTTTAGATGCCCTTATAATTGACCAGTTATTTTCCATACTTTAGAAAAATTTTAATTAATTTTAAATAATTATATCCATAATTCAATGTTTCTAATGTTGT
The DNA here is from genome assembly GCA_963920525.1 of Dichetophora obliterata. Taxonomy (NCBI): domain Eukaryota; kingdom Metazoa; phylum Arthropoda; class Insecta; order Diptera; family Sciomyzidae; genus Dichetophora; species Dichetophora obliterata. The sequence goes on along the minus strand of OY986436.1, from coordinate 174,676,990 downwards.
TCACATTATTTTTCAATAATATATTTCCGCTTCGCCGCTGTTCACCCGCTGACGCTTTTAGTGAAATGAAAAAATACAGCAACCGACCGACCGGACCGACTTGCGTTCACATACCCAACATGTCGGTCCGACCGGCAGAAAAAGCAAAACTTTTTGATTTTCGTCCGACTTGTCGGTCCGACTGTCTTATTTGCTTTCGAATGATCCGACTTGTCGTCAAGCATGCCATATCTGTCCGACATGTCGGATCGTCCGAAACCCCCTAATCTCAAGTGTGCAAAACTGCATGGTTTAGGGCATGTCACACTAGCGCGGACACGAACAAATTTGTTGTTGTTTTCGCGGGTAAAATAAGAAACTGGAAATTGAGAGAGCTTCTTTTACCCGTGAAAACAACAACAAATTTGTCCGTGTCCGCTACGTGTGACATGCCCCTTTCTCATAGCTAGTGAGAGTCGTGAAATTTAATGTTGTAATTGTTTTTGTCCGTTGTTGTTGTTTTAACCAAGCAGTTGTGATCTCTGCTTGACAGCAAAAAATGTTTTTGTTTGTTTGCATTATTTTCATGATGATTTCCTTATTTTGTGCGAAGCAGATTTTTCTTATTCACTGCTTGCTATTAATATTGACTATTTTTGATTGACTCAGCCAGAGTAGTAAAATCTGCATATATATTCAGAGTCTTAAGGAAAACTGAATAACGACATACATATCCATCCAATGAATTAAAAATTGTTTATAAATAAAATTTTTAATTCACATTGACTTTTAAAAAATTGATTAGTAATAAATTTAAAATATTTTTTTTTCGTTATTCAGAATAATTAATAATTTTTTATTCATATGAATGCTATTTACAAAGAATGCAATTCAAAAAGAATTTAAAATTTTTCAATAATTAAATTTTTTTATATTATTATTTTTTGATTCATTGCCTATTCATGTGTTATTCATTATTAATTCTATAGTCATTATAAATTTTTTATCAATTATTAATTTCGTTCATTATTCAAAAGTGAATAACAAGATTTTTTTTCATTTTATTTTTTATTCAAAAGTGAATGAAAAATTAGAAATGAATACGAATTTTATTATGAAAAAAAAATTAATAATAAATAAAAAAATTAATAGCGAACATTTTATTCATAAAATAGTAGTGAATAACAAAATTTTTTATTCATTGTATTTTTTATTTAAAAGTGAATCAAAAATTAATAACAGTGGTAAACAATTTGAAAAAAAAGTTTGCGCAAAATAAACGGCACTGCTAGTTCGATTGAGTCTTTTTTCTAGATAATAAAAATCATGAAGACTTTTCAAGGTTGGCTGGAATTTTTCGACTTTTTTGAGTTTTGAAATATATTTTCCTAGTTATGATCCTTTAACTCCAAAGGTATTCATTTATTTTAGAAGTTGTATAAATATTTACAAATGAAACATTTATGCCTTTTATTTAAGCTTTTATTTATAAGATTATTTGTTCGATTTTTGTAGACATTTTCTGAATACTACATTTGTGAAAGAGTTTAAAGTATACTATTTTTTTAACATTTCCCCCATATTAAAGTGCGCAAAAATATTACTTTGATATTTAATTTGGTTTTATTTTTACTTTATTGTTAAAAAAATATTTCAACGAAAATATTAAGGTAAAAAGTATAATTGTAACAGGTTGGTTATTTACGCATTTCGGTTTTAGTAAAAATACTCAAAATTACCTGCATCAAAATCGACGAGGTGAGTTCGTACTAAACAAATTCTTCAGACTTTAAAAACTCAATTATAATATATTTAACTAAAGATTTTGTGTACAAACAATGTTCTTAGCGTTTTTAGCTAAATTTAACGCTAACCGCAATTTTACGTTATAATAGGATTTGCAAACTTTTTGAAACTCTTTGAAATGTAAAATGACAGAAATAACGTAAACAAAGTTATGTCAAAAATAAATCAAAACAAAACAACGAAATCTTCGCGTTGGTATAAATAACTAGCTGAAACACTGTGTGTTGCTGCCACGTCCCCGTTGCCAAACGCCCATGCTATCAGTGAAACGGCACGAGTAAATTGTGGTCGAGTACCGAATTCCGAGGCTGTGCGGCCGATAACTCCAAAGAAATTCGATATCGCAAATTTGGGTGGTGTAGGAGGTGCCACGCCCCCTTGACTAACGCCCATCACATGTTATCAGGGAAACGCTACCTGTAAATTGTGGTCGAATACCGAGTACTGAGGCTTTGCGAAATATAATGATAAAGCTATTCGATATCGCATATTTGGCCTGTAAAGGAGGTAATTTTGAGTATTAACCATTTTTTTTAATCTCTTTGAGAAATTTAGTATTTAGAAAATGTATACAAAAATCGATAGATCAATACAAATGATAGCTTAAATGAAAGATATAAACGTCTTATTAGCAAACATGTAAAAAACACTTTTGAAGTTATAAGATAACTGGGGACATATTTTAAAACTTAAAAAAATCGAAAAAAATCTTTGAAAATTCTTCAATTCTTTTTGAATTGCATTCGTTCTATAATACTCATACAATTTAACACAAAGTCTATATTAATAAAATTTATTTTCTGGTTTGTTTGTTTAATTGACATTTATACAAATCTAAATGGCTGAACTGACTTCGCTTAATTTGAGTACACATTTTGCGTGCATCCTAGATTAGATTGTAACATATCTTGTTTTGATCACGCTCAAAATTACTTACTTACTTTACACGTAAGTAAAAATGGGTGGAAATTTTTACTTACGTAAATTTTGATATTGAAATCTTTCTTGAAAAAATTTTTTCGCAAATTAAATTTAAAAAATTTCAGTAGTCTTAATACCAAAAACATTCACATATTTTTAGAATTTCAGAAATTTTTTGTACACGACTTTTTCATTAAACATCGTTCCACAAGAATCAGAAAAAACGACATGAAAATCAAAACTTTGACTTTTGATGCAAATATATCCGCTATTTTTAAATATATTTAATTCAAATTCTTTTTATCCAAATTTTTAATAAAAGCGCTTTACAAAAATAGTTTCAACTGTAGCGTTAGTTCAGTGAATATATTCTTGAATTTTTGTTTTTTCAAAAATGGTTCAAAATATTGAATTTTTCCTCAAAAAATGATTAAAAATGTTTTTCTTGTATAAATAAGAACAATTGAAAATTGTATTTCTAAGTACTTTTCATATAGTAAAGCATGTATTTGCAATAATATAATAAAAATATATAAAAGTAGATAAATAAAAACTTTTCTGCAAAGAAACAACTTAAAAAATATTGCTTACATTATTCGCGGCTAGGCTTCAACTGATGGAATTGCTCTTACAATAATATAACACTAAAAATATCATGTGACAAAACGGCAAGAAAAACCAAGACAACACACAAAAAATACTTAGATTATGTCATCTTTATGATATTATATTCTTGAAATTATATAACAAAAAGATAAGAGAAAATGCAAAAAAATATAATAACTTTAAATTATATAATGTTCGTATGGTAATTTAGTAAAAAAAATTGCCTACATTTTTTAAGTAAAACCTAATGAAATTCTACTACATTTTGTTGTCAGCTACATCGTTTATTCAGATGTTTCGTGGATCAAATCTTTACATATCATTTCTATTGCTTTTCAATATTATGCTCACATTTGCTCACATAGTTGCTTACTAATTCTCCCGCTCTCAAAAGCTTTAAACCCGCTCTCTAACTCTCATAAAGCTTTTTGTGGACTTAAGATAAATCCACATTCAAATTTTACTGTGCCATTTGCTTGTATGGCTGTGGCACATCTTTCTAATATACAGGGTCCGCCATCTAACGTTTTTTTTTTCAACTAGTGCTTATTTCGTGAATGGTAACACTTATCTCATGTCTGATTTAACAGATAATTAGTGTTATGGTCCAGTTAGCCTCGCATGGCACAGCAGCGCATGCAACGCAGATAAGCAGCTAGCACACAGCTAAATAAATGGTGATTATGCAAAGCATAGTCACATGGTCAAAATAAAACAATAAAAAAGAAGAATACAACGATTTTATTTTAATAAATTAACCGCACTTGATCAAACAATTTTACAACTTCACATCTGTTTTGCCAAAACGTCAAATACATAGAAGAATACACAGATATTAAAATGAAATAGATCTTCCATGTTTATCTATGTAGTCAGAGATGCATTTCTGTTTTTATCTGAGCATTGCCATGCGTTGCCATGTTGTGCATAATCAGATACACACAAATCCTTTTAAACAGATTTCGATGTGACGCTTGTTAAGCCATGCACTGCTATGCCATGCGAGGCTAACTGGACCATTATCCTTCCGCTGAACGAATATGGTTGTGTATACGCTTGAACAACGCTGGGAAATATTGCGACATTACTTTGAAAATCATGGTAATGTTGCAGAATGTGTGCGAAAATTGCGTACGGATTTTGGAAGAAGAGAAGCACCGTCAGCTCCGTATGTTCGTCATCTTGTGAAAAAAGTGAAAGAAACTGGCATCCTCATCGATAAACCAAAGCGTGAAAAGCCAAAAGCAGTGCGTACACCCGCGAATATGGCTGCTGTCAATTCACCATCGTTCTCAACAATTGAGCATTTCGGAGACATCATTGAGACGAATTTTGCATAAAGACCTTGGTATGACGCCATACAAAGTCCAATGGGTTCAGGAGTTGAAGCCATCTGACCATCCAATGCGTTTTCGCTTCGCTAAGTGGGCCTGCGATCGACTTACAGAAGATGCCGATTTTGCCTTGGCGGGTATGTAAACAAGCAAAATTGTCGCATTTGGGGCACAGAAAACCTGCACGCATACATTGAAAAGCCGCTGCACCCAAAACGAGTCACTGTTTGGTGCGGATTTTGGTCCAGAGGCATAATTGGGCCATTTTTCTTCGAAAATGAGCAAGGAGTGGCCGTTACATCGGAGCTGCGATTTGAAACCGTTGGACTATTATTTGTAGGGTGCCCTCAAAAATAAGTGTTACGCCGACAAGCCAGAGACAATTGACGCTTTAAAGGACAATATTCGTGAAGCCATTGGTGAAATACAGCTGCACACAATCGATAATGTGCTTAAAAACTGGACTAATCGTGTAGGCTACAGCATGGCCAGTTGTAAGGCCGAGGCAGCCATTTGAATGAAATTATTTTTCATTATTAACCGGAAGGATTGTACTTTCAAATAAAAAAAGAAATTTGAGAAAATATCCAGTAGTTTTTTTCATAGAATTTTCAAAAAAAAAAAAGTTATTTGGCGGACCCTGTAGTATCTATGATTCGACTCTTCTAAAAGTCACTTAGAGTGAGCTGTGAACTATTTTCTTTAAATTTTCGCATAAGTCCCTACCGTAAAAGCCGATAAGGCAGGTGTTACCCCCCTCCGATCGAGGGTCTGACTCTCGCACTACTGCTAGGCTAATGAGCATTTCCAAACTTGTGCTACGTACGATTTGTACGAATAAATATTAAAATATATAATTTAGAAGTCTAATTTTAAAATAGTTTTTTTATATTTTTGTAGTAACTAAGTATCACTTTATTAAGTAAAAACAATGACAACAATTGAACCCTAAGGATTTAAGGATATAAGCAAAAATATGTGCTGGCGTTACTTTTAAAAGAATGAAATTGTTTTTTGACTTGGATTGAAAATTTGCAAAACTCTCTAAATTGGGAAAGACTTTTTGGTTACAACTTTCTTTAGAAGGGCTTACAATAATATGAGTTCGTTTTCCAATTGACCAAATTTAAAATCTTCTCTGGTTGTTTTTATCAGGCTTTTTGATTTGGCGTTACGTTACCGGCGTTACGTTACTTAAATTTGCATTTTGGTTTGATTGTAACTACCCAATCGTAATTATGTAATTTAGAAATTAAAAAACAAATTTTATATATTGTCCTTTCCTGGCCTCAACCATTTTTGCATTATCTTTAACCAACGCCTTCCTATTTTACTAAAACAAAAAAGTTTACAAAATATTTACGAAAAAGAAAAACTACATTTATGAAACAGTGGAAACGATTTGATCATCATGGTAAATTAATTTATGTATAAACTGTTAAAATTAATAAAATTATATTGATTTTATATGATTTAAATACTAATTCTAAATGTTTGATAGTTTAAATCACACTTGATTTTAAATACAAATTCTAGTTGTTTGATAGTTTAAAATCGTTTATTGAGCTATATGTCAAAGTTACAACAATTTATTGTTCTAACGAATCTTTCCAAAGAAACAACAACAACAACATTTTCAATATGAAAAGGAAAAAATCACTAGCTGATTTTATTGCAATTTCGGCCATCAGAAATCTTTGTGATGCCCGTGCACCACAGAGGCGATGAGATTTGAAGTGTCAATTTCTCAGTTTTTCTCCCATTTCACATGCTCACATTTGCTGTTGTATTTTTGATTTACTTTAGTCATCAAAAGTGATTTTTTCCTTTTCATATTGAAAAAACTTTGTTGTTGTTGTTGTTGTTGTTGGAAAGATCCGTTAGTACAATTAATTGTTCTAACTTTGACCTTAAGCTCAATAAACGATTTTAAACTATCAAACAACTAGAATTTGTATTTAAGATCAAGTAAAATCAACATAATAAATAACAAGGTCATTTAGAAAAAACATTAATTAATAAAATTAAAATATTTCTCTTAGATATCATAATAAAGTAATAAGTTTTTAATAAGTTTTAATTTTTTGGGAACGGTAACTTTTCCGTGTAAATGCCCAGATATGTTTTTAAACTGTGTAGAAATTAAATTTAATAGTTTAGAAATATAAGTTACGTACCTTAAATCGCTAGAAGGCAAGTTACAAATATTATGATTTGCACAAAGTCACAAAAAGTCCTTCTGAGCGTGTTTCTTCCTTTTTCGTTGTGGCTCGCACGGTGGCTGTTGGAGTTCGGGAATCTAAATAATTCCTCTTCTGGCCATGTCTCAGTAGGAGATTTTAATTTAACTAGACTTGGAAGCTGCTGTTCAACTTGTTCATCAACGCCATATGTTGGCGAATCGCTCTGTGCAACTTTGTGCAAAGACAAACTACAGGGTCCGCCATGTAACGTTTTTTTTCAACTAGTGCTTATTTCGTGAATGGTAACACTTAGCTCATGTCTGATTTGACAGATAATTAGTTTTATCCTTCCGCTGAACGAATTTGGTTGTGTATATGCTTCAACGACGCTGGAAGTGGGCCTGCGAACGACTTACAGAAGATGCCGATTTTGCCAAAAAAATCATCTTTTCAGATGAAGCTCATTTTGATCTTGACGGGTATGTAAACAAGCAAAATTGTCGCATTTGGGGCACAGAAAACCTGCACGCATACATTGAAAAGCCACTGCACCCAAAACGAGTCACTGTTTGGTGCGGATTTTGGACCAGAGGCATAATTGGGCCATTTTTCTTCGAAAATGAGCAAGGAGAGGCCGTTACAGTCAATGGCGATCGTTATCGGGCCATGTTGAACGAATTTTTGTTCACAAAAATTGAAGAAGAGGATGTTGGCAACATTTGGTTTCAACAGAACGGCAATACGTGCCACAAAGCCGAAGCTACACTCGATGTTTTGCGCCCTGTTTTTGAAGATCGCATTATCAGCCGCAGAGCTGATGTCGTTTGGCCACCTCGGAGCTGCGATTTGACACCGTTGGACTATTATTTGTGGGTTGCCCTCAAAGATTAGTGTTACGCCGACAACCCAGAGACAATTGACGCTTTAAAGGACAATATTCGTGAAGCCATTGGTGAAATACAGCTGCACACAATCGATAATGTGCTTAAAAATTGGACCGATCGTGTAGGCTACTGCATGGCCAGCCGAGGCAGCCATTTGAATGAAATTATTTTTCATTATTAACCGGAATGATTTTACTTTGAAATAAAAAAAGAAATTTGAGAAATATCCAGTAGTTTTTTTTAATTGAATTCTCAAAAAAAAAAAAAGTTATTTGGCGGACCCTGTATTTTCAACCTAGACGAAAATACCTTCAAGTATTTAAATTGCTGTTGTTTTTTTTTTTAATAAAACCCAAAAAACATAGGTTTTTTATAACATATACAAAACCTGTTATCGATGCACAAATTTGTTGAATACATAAGTTTTTATGTAATTTAATAACTCCCAAAAATGATGAAACAACTTTCAAATGAAGTAGATCGCAACAAAAGAGATAAATGAAATAAGTCCAAAATATAATGAAATAAAACTCAAATGAATCAACTCAAAAAAAAAAAGAGTAAAAAATAAGTCCCAAAGTACATGAAATAAGTTCAAAAATGTATGGAATTTTTCTGCGAGTTTTTTAAGTTTTTTAAGAACGTGGCGCCAATTTAAGTTTGTTATTTTTGTTTTAAACAAAAATGACAAGGGTTTTATTAAATTTTTTGTTTAGGTCCATATATCTTGGTGTCTAATTTCATAGTACCGTAAATTTGGGTAAAATCGATTAGTGTTAATGACATCAAAATATTTGAGAAGTCATACAACATTTATGGGACCAATAGACCTTCCCTTCACACAAATAATATCTGTCCAGAGAGTATCTTACAAGAATATCGACATTGAAATCATATTTCTATTGATTGTATGCAAGAACATAAAAAACAAGAAATGTGTGTTTTTCTGTAACGCTTTATTCATGTTATCATTTTTAAACATTTTACATTTTTGAAAACAACAAAAACAATGAAATTGTCGATCAGAATATTGGACCCATACCAATTAAGGCATCAGCATCTGGAGTATCAGCTTGTGCATTAGCTAAAGCACCAAGTCGAGAATCAGGATCATCATTTGTGAGCCAATTTGGAAGCTCGAGAGTGTAAGGAAATATTATTTGCAACCAATACTGCGAACCCGCAAAAAGACACATAATCGTTATAACTGTTGGACCAAGGCCACCGACCGCCTGAAAAGAACCAATAGCATGAATCTTAAAGGGTCAAATGAGAAAAACTATGTTAAGCCAACCATGTCCTTGGTGCGTACATAAGTATACGATGAGATGATAGCATTTGGGGGAGTGCTAACGGGTAAGAGGAAGGCAAGGCCACAGCCCAGACCAGCGGGTAGTGTTAAATACAATGGATGAATTTGAATGGCAATGGACTGAAAACATGAAATTACTTATATAGCAAAGAGTTTCATCGAGTTATACAGATAGGTTCTACCAATTCGTTAAGCACCGGTATTAATATATTGCAAATGGCAACATTTGAGCTGAATGCGGTTAAGCAAGTGGCGGCTATAATACATAACAATTGGATGAGATATGCTGGTAAGGGTTTCATAATCGACAACGAATTTCCAATCATGCGCGCGAACCCGCTAACCTCGACACCTCTAGCCAAAGCAAATCCACCACCTAACGAGAAAAAATAAACATGTTGCAGTTTTGCTGAAATTGACAACAACTTAACCGCTTTATTTTGTATAACGGAAATGCACACCAATGACAAGTAAGACACGAGAAACAATACTTTTTTCTATACGAAATTCTATTGCTTCTTGTGTCTTGCTTACCAACGACAGTATGCATTTTCGTTATACAAAATAATGCGGTATGTCTTACCGAGTAAGAACATAAGACCCCATGGTAAATTTTCCTGCACATAGCTCCAAGGTAGTAGTCCAAATTTAACCCCTTCTGTCTCAGGACCTGTATGGTAAATAAAACATGTAATTGAGATTGTTTTCTCTCCCATATAAACTAATGTGATGTACATACGTTTTCCAACTAAGTACCACAGAAATGCATAGTTTAACGGTAACAAAAAAAACAAGATTACAACAAACGTTATTGGAACCGAATTCCTGATTTTTCTGCAAAGTGATAGAAGAAAGAAAAAAAAAAATAAAATTAAAAAAATTATTTAAATATATCATTATACCACGTAGTCTTTCAATTGGCCTGCGTGGCCCTTCATACAAATTGTTTGTTTCTTAATTTTGTCTTTACGTTAAGCCAAAAACAAAAAACACCTGCACAAAACAGCAACACAAACCGCACTCGTTCACTGGTCAGCACATTTTTCAATGCGCTTTACAGTAAAAAATGCATGAAAAGACAATATAAAAAACCCACACTTGAAGATGTCGATGCTTAACCCTGCTTTGATAACCACGTCTGCGAGACGTATACTTTCTAAATGTTTTGCTCTCTCTCTCTCTCTCTCTCTCTCTCTGTGAAATGAAATGCTTTCACTGAAAGTTTTTAACCTTATTTTTAAATAAAAAAAAAAATTATTATAAAATGTGTTAGAAAAACAAGGGAATATGTAATAAAGTCATGTAGTACAAAAAAAATTTTTTTACCTGCTACTAACATATCATAAAGCCACGAACACAATCACACGTCTGATAGACGTATGGATTATAAGTTTTGAGCGACTTCTAATAAGGTTACCAAAGCAGGGTTAGCTGATTTTCCCGTTTCTTGTCTGTTGAATAATTTTTGCATTCAAGTTTTGTTATTGTAATAGAAATTAGGTCTGATCGCAGTGCACTGGCGTCTTAAATGTGTGGTCATTGTTATGCCATAACTGCAGTTAAGGATAAAAGTGACATATTTGTTTTTTAATATATGCATTTTATTTTCGAAAATATATTAATATAAATATAAACCAAATCTAATTAGAGTGTATCTTATGACTTGTGATTTTATTGCATTCATTTTTGTTATTTGTTTTGTTTCAATTTTTGACAAACGCAATGATGTGCAACATTTTGTGTTTGTTTTTTGGATTTTTAAAGCATTGGCCCGCGCTTAAAATTTCTTAGGCTTCACTGATTTAAAGGATCGTGAGACCCTCAAATGTCCAAAATAAATCATGAAACCGGCCAAAATTAGTATTTATTACATATTGCAAGCCAAAACAATAGGAATAATTTATTTATTAATATTGCTGTCAAACAATTTAGGTCTTTCTGAATGCTTGGGTATTAGAGAGCTGCACGAATCTGTTCGAACTGCGCTTTACAGTGAGTGCAGTTCTGAAGTGTAATTCATTTATATGACTTATGCAAAGAAGAGTTCAGTATAACAAATATTCACTATACTTTAGAGTGTATCGACTAATATGGGAAAAATCTGACCCCCGGATTCCGGTACCAAAATAAAACAGTATATATATATAAAAAAAAAAAATCCTTTTGATTGGTATACTTTTTTTTTTGATCTGAACCAATTTTGACGTCCCCTGAAATGCATTTTTGTGCACTTTTGAGGAAATTTTGTACTGGAGACCCACTTGTTTATTTGAGAAGAAAATCAAGCTTATCAATCAATTCCTTACATTACTTACTTACTTAGTTAGTGCTACAACCTTATGTCGGTCTTGGCCTCATCTAAGAATTTGAGAATTCCTTACATATAAAAACATATAACGGCTTATTTTTATCGCATTTGACAAATGCTGTAACAAGATTTGAAGGTTCTTTCAAATTGAATCTACTTGTTATTTTATTTTTATTATATTTTTGTCTCTTTTTAAGAAAGTATTTGAACACTTTTAGGTTTATTTTTGTTTATTGCATAAGAAAATACATATATTTTGGAACGTTGATTTTCTATGATATAAATAAAAATTCTAGTTGTTTGATAGTTTAAAATCGTTTATTGAGCTTTAGGTCTCGTTAGAACAATTAATTGCTCTAACGAATTTTTTCCAAAGAAACAACAAAATCAACATTTTCACTTTGAAAAGGAAAACATTACTAGCTGAATTTATTGCAATTTCGGCCCTGCTACAGGCTTCTATAGAAATTTTTGTGATGCCGGAGGGAATCGAACCAGGGCCATGCTCGCCGTGTGCAAGCCTATTTTAGTGCACTACATCACAGAGGCGATGAGGTTTCAGTGTCAGTTTCTCAGTTTTTCTCACTTTCTGGTTGTTGTTTTATTTTTGCTTTACTTTAGTTTATGCTTATGTTATTATATGGAGTCCAACAGTCTGTTCGAATTTACCACTAACAAAGCATGGTTACTGAATTTGTTTTTTTTTTTTGGATTTGCTGGAAAATTTTCAGGCTGTTTCAGTGTGTTTTTGTCTGGCTCTACCATTTGATTAAAGTTTGCTATATGGCCTTGTTATTTATCATGTTGAGTTATCATATATTACCAACTATAAAGCATTATTGGTCAACTGAAATGGATATGGCATTACCTTACATTGCAAATATTATGCCTTGCACTCAGTTCGGGGAAATGCGCAGTTACTTACATTTTTGGAACAATGAAAATAAATCTGAAAAAAATTCCGCCAGTCACGATGGGGCATATAAGGTCAGACCCATAATAACACATTTCAATCAATGTTTCAAGCAATAATGAATAAGTAATACCAATCTGGTATCTAGTATTGCTTGGTATCAATCGATGAACACATGACAAAATATAAAGGCCATAATGTATTAAAACAATAAAAAAAAACAAGCCGGCAAAATGGGGTTTCAAAATATGCTGTAGAGTTGATTCAGATCCGGGAAATTTGTTTCAGTTTGATATGTACACAGGTAAAAAATAACATCTACTGAAATCGGCTTAGGTGAGTCAGTTGTCTTAGAGTTCACGGATTCAATTGCATCCTTGGGATGTGAAATATATTTCAACTTGAACTTATCAAGCGGAATGTAAAAGCGTGTGGAACAGTCCGAATGAATAGAAAGAATCTTTCAAAAGACATACCATTAGACAAAAACATCAGGAGTGGAGACTTTTTTGCAGTCAACTCACAAGGTTTGGTATTTATGAAGTGGATGGACAAAAGAGGTGTTTATATGTTGACAAATTTGATATCAAGATTTGATTGCTAATTTAACATCCCGTAAAAGATCAGCTGCATCTACATCTGTTTCTTTGAAAAAATGAATTCAAACTAATATCTATACATAAAGTTTCCGTAAGTGATGTGTAAATTGTGCCGAATCGGGTATTGAAAATCGCTCTCCAAATGTTTGTAAAAGGGTTAAAGATCGTGTCTTCGCAAAACAGCTGCCTCTATTGTTAATTTCTCATCATTAAAGATACACGGGTTTCCCAAAGTAAGCGTAATTTTCTCAGTTAAAATAAATTTTAATGTGTTCAAGAACTTTCATATAAAAACAAAAATGTAATTAATATTGATTTACTCGTTAGAGCATGTGTCAAATGGAGTGAAAATTTGCAGTTTTATGTTCTTGTAGGTAAGGAATTTTATGATAAGCATAATTTTCTTTTTAAATCAAGCATAAGTGGCTCTCCAGTACATAAGTTGCTTAAAAATGCACAAAAATGCATTTCGGGGGACGCCAAAATTGGTTCAGACCAAAAAAAAAAAAAATACCAATCAAAAGGATTTTTAATATACTATTAAATTTTGGTTTCCGAATTTGAGGTCAGATTTTCTATACACTCTACTATATTTAAGAGCTGAAGAGTATCATAATCTGAAGCATTTTCGGTGTATCTCACTCTATTTGCCTTCTTCATGTGTTTTTTTAGTATAAATCAAAACATGTGCAGCTTTAGGCGTCTAAAATTGCATAGGTACAGCCAGTGAAGTGAGAATAAGGTGAGCTAATTCACGAAGATGTTTTGATATTAATTCCAAATATTTGGCTGGTTTACAGAAAATAAGGAAGAAATGTAGACTATTTTCGTGTCATAAATTATTTATTTTTAAATTAAATATAGACATTTTAGAGAAATATTGTTAGTTCCAACCCTTAATAATAAAGTTATCCAAATTATGTTTCTACATGCCATGATATAAGGAACCAGAAGGTGGATTCTGAAAAACGCGATTCTAAAACACTCCATCGCTTATTTTCGTGCTAAAAATTAAGAGACTGAATGAGCTTTCAACGAAGAATAAAATTTAAGCTGTCACTAGGTGTGTTTCCGTACACATTGTTGAGTAAAAGTCGAGTAAAGTTCAAGATGAGAGATTAAAGGAAATTTGATAACAGTGTCAAGAGTACGAAAACGACTTCTAGCTAGTTTCAAGCACAAAAGAGCTGAATACCTATCAGACGTAAACAGCGCCAGTTTAAATTTCAGCCTCTGTAGCGCAGTTAAGAGTGCACTTGACTATTAACTCAGAGGTCCCCGGTTCGAATCCGAGTTCGGGCATGTTTTTTTTTCTTTCTTTGTTGTTTACAACATTTATGAATTATTGAAACAAAAAATCCACATCTTACTCGTGGGAAATGCTTGCCGAGGTTAAGGAATAACACTAGCCTCGGTTATAAGCAATTCAAATTGTCTTCCACGTTTGTTCCGCCTAATCGATAATTCACGTATGGTTCCAATCAGTTCTTCCTCTAATAATCTATGCCTTACCTCTCAGGTCATTAAAAAAAATTTGTCAATTTGCAGAGCTGTAAAAGAATGCAATCATATATTCAAAAAGCAATAATTTTTCTAAATTAGTGATTGTGATTTGAAATTTCAAGTCCCAATCAATGATTTGAATAAGTGATTGCATTAATTTTTTCAAATCATTGATTGAGATTTAAAATTTCAAGTTCCAACCAAAGATTTGAAAAAATGATTGCAGTCATTATTATTATTGACTGCAATCACGTGATTTCATTCATTCATTTAAATCATTGAAAATAGTCACTGTAATCTCAATGTTTTAAAATATCAATGTGAATTAAGTAAGATATTTTTTATTAAACAGTGTGTTTGGATCAATGCTTCAATCCGGCTTCGGTTGATTCCTTGGGACAATATGAGGAAAAAATTTTATAGCGGGGGTTCATGTTTTTCTGTAACATATCTTATTATCAAAAGTATCTCTGTTGAACCGAAGACTGATTACTGAAGCAACTACTAATTGATTACTTAGAATTAACATTACAATCTGATTTGAAATCAGTGACTCCTTAATACTGGCAGCACATCTACCATTTCTGACATGGATTTATACATGAGTTAAAGCTCAGCAGCTCCAAGATCCTGTGAAAAATCCAGTAACTCAAAAATTATTTGATACTAAATAAAAGATGCAAATTGTTATGTAATCGCTTAGTAATTGGTATTCAGCTAAGAAATAGCTTTGGTTATCAGTCTTCGGTTATGTAATAGCTTAGTAATTAATTTTCAGCTAAGTAATCGCTTGGTAGTCGCTTCAGTAATTGGTATTCGGTTATGTAATCGGTCGTCGGTATTCGATGTGGTAACCGGTTTCTATGGAAAAAAATTCTAAAAAGAATGCGAATATAAAAACACATCTTTTTAGGGTCCACCACGGTCTCAAAAAACTTTTTTAAATTCTCACATCACGACGATGACGTAAAATGATTACCCCATATCGACCACGGAAAAGATGTGTGAGTCCATCCCAAAAGAAAGATATTTTTTTCTTGATTTTTGACACTAATAACCGAAACAAATTTTTTCTTAAAAATAACAATTAATTATAAAAAAAAATATTTTAACACATTTTAATTATTAATTTTAACCAATTCCAAAAAAGCTGCATGCAGTTATCTCCCTGATATAATTCCTAATAATATCGTAATACGCGTTTTTTGTTTACGTTTTAATATACAAACGACTTAAAAGGTTAATAATTTTTGTACACCATTTATGAATTCTACTCAAATATATCACTTTGACAATAGAGCATAGTACTATGTTTGTTTACGTGAAATTTTACTATATTAATATATTTATTGCGGAAAATTTCTAAAATATAGTTTGTTGCGAACAGTTCCGTTTGCACCGTTTCTCAGAGAGTGAGTTGAGAAATTTCATATGATCTCTCTCTTTTCATTTCGAAATAAATAGGCAGTACAATTAAATTGTCGTGAAAAAATGTTGCTCAGAAACATGTTGCGATAATTTCACGCAGCGGAACAGAGTACTGCCCTGACGAAAATGTTCTGAAAATTTCCACGCTTTAAAAATTTGAATTTTGTCACTTCTAACAAAATATTTTAAATTAAAAAAAAAAATATACAAAAATTATTTAAATGAATGAATGCACGCATATGTGATTTAAAATCATTTAATTACCAATTAATGATTTGAAAGCACTCTTTCAAAGTGATTGCATTTATTTTTTCAAATCAATGATTGTGATCTAAAATTTAAAATCCCAATCAATGATTTGAAAAAGTGATTGAAGTTTTTGAAGAATGCAAATAAACTTTCTGATAATTTGAAGCATTGATATTACTTTTATTAATATTATTTAACATTTAATAGCGTATTTAACAATTTGTGCATTTATTTTTCACCCCACAACATAAGCAAACAAAAAATAGATGCGTCGCTGGATACACGAGAGAAGCGAAGCTTTTTCGCAGTTTTATACGTTTCATAATTTAATGGTTTTTTAATAAAAAATTTTTAAATTGAAAAATTTCAAATACCCAATGTTAACTTAAAAAATAATTTCCCACCAGTCAATTTTATTACCTTACATTATTATTTTACATTAGTTTTGAATTATTTGGGTTTTAATATCTAAAATATCTGACGTTAATGTCCAATTATAATAGAATAACGTAATGTGATCTAATGTCAGTTAAGCAGTGCGTTCTTTCACTTATTGTTTGAATCAATGCTTTCTTATACAAGTGGTTTTAATAAACGTAACGTAACGCGATGGGACGTATAAATCCGTGGATCTTAGATTACTACGTTACTTTACATTACGTCTTGTCAAAAAGACTTAATATTCTATTTTCACTTCTACAGCAGTTTTAGTAGGTGTCGAGCCACAGTGTTTCGTCTACATTCATTCTCTTCATACGCATTTATCACGAAACTACTTTTTTCGGCATGGTGTTGTAGAAAAAACAAAAACTATTAAGCCAAATCATCTGAAATTTAAAATTGATATTCATTACAACGGTGGCTATCGCTGGAACTAGTATCAAAGTTTTAATTAAAAAACATCGTATATTTTACACTTAATAACCGGTAGAAAACAAGCTGTTTTAAGAACTTAATTTTCATTCTGTCAATTTTTCATATCTTTTTTTTCTAATGCCAGCCATAGCTGCACTCATAGTGATTAATAATATTCTAGGTTTTCATTTTTCAGATAAATAGAACTGTCAAAATGTACAACACCGCCCATGCCCTTTTTCCTTGAGAGCGTCTAATTGACCGCCATTTTGAACAAGATCAACAATTTTTTATATTAAAAAAATATTTTTTTTTATGATGAATGAGAGTTACAATACACCTTAAAAGTTTAAATATCGTTGTTCAATATTTTAACTTTATAAAAAAATCCTAAATATACCTAAAATTTTCGAGCGCTAGACCACCATCCTTGCCTTAAGTGCCTAAGAACATTAATGTGTGAACTCGCAATTAAAATCCACCCGTTCAATGGAACCTTACTGCTTTTGTTGTTTGAATAGCTAATGCAAAATGCTTTTTACTACGTTTCCATGGCGATTTGATCCTAAGTTGGGTTTTCTCCAAGTTGACATATTGGCGTTTCTAGTTCGATAGTGCTTCCATGCACAACATTGAGTCAAGTTGGACTTCGGCCATTCTATTCGCCATTTTTTCTTAGTATAAATATGTGCGTTCAGAATGTGCAAAATTTACTAAACATATTGAGTCTTTGATCAGTATTAGTTTCCGCTACTTTGTGTGCCTGCTGAACGGTTTGTTACATTTTATGTCAACGCAGTGGCAGAAATAAAATAAAATAACAAATAATCAAGAAAGCCTCACGCAACAGTTGAGCAACTGTTTCATATTCCGAACGCATTCAATCTAACTCAGTTAACAGTGCACCCTAAACAAGTGCGTGTTGCGCTGCGTACCCAAGCGCCACGCAACTTTATTTTACGCTTAACCTAAACAAGTGCGCTGCGGAAAGTACTGCTGCTCTCGAACCAGCTCAGTCTGATGGTTTAAAAATCTTAAAAAACTTTTAGTATTGTGTAAAAATCTATTAATATTGCAAATACTTCCATTTGCAATTGAGATTAATTAATTAATAGCAGCTGATTTCTCTTTGTTCTAATACTTAGGTTTTATGCAGCCAACTTCACATCCGAACGCACTGTCAAAATTGGAAATTCGATTCATGTTGCGGTAGTCCGCAACGCACGCGCACTTGTTTAGGGTGGACTGTAAATGTAATAAGTAGTATTTGATCGTTAATTGTGATCTGCTGCATAGCTTCACGCATTCACAATTGAATATGTAGGGCAGCTAATGAACAATCCCTTTAATAAATTCCTGTCATCTACTGCAACATAGCTTCCGTTGATATTGAATGAATCACATTGTTTTAGTAATGGATGGTTTGGAGTAGTGGTTAGTGTGTGGTACTCTCGATCGGAAGGCGCGGGTTTTTGATCCTCACGCTTGCAAAGAAATAAGTTTTATTTTATTAATATCCTCTGCTGTAATAGACGCAAGTAAAAAACAACAACAATTCTAAGAAAAAGGTGTATGGAAAAAAGTGTCGTTTTTCAGATTTCACTCAAGCAAAAATCACAAAACAATGTAAACTTGTCATTTTCTTGTTCTTCTTGATGCTTATTATTTTTTATGCTTGTTCTTATAGTGTTGGAAGAAATTTTTCCAGCACACTTTGAGCAACTTTCGAGCTCGCGAGAGCGATTTTATGCTTGTTCTTCTAGCTAATTTTGAGCTTGAAAACGTACGGAAACACGCTCTAGCACATTGCAAGTTACTAAAGGGTGATCCAATAAGAGCTTCCTACTTTGTTTTCTAAATAAAATACATAAACATCAATGTATTAAAGCAAATATTTATTTGGAGTGAATGTTTAAAAATTATTTCGTTCAAATCTTGCCCACGACTAGTTCTTAAATGGTCCGTCCATTCTGTGGTCCAATTTTCGACAATCCATAAGAGATGCCCAAAGCCTGAGATCGGCGACGAATCGATTGTTCACGGTTTCCACGAACACTCTCTGCTATTGCAGCAATATTCTCAAAATTACGGGCTCTATACACTCTGGTTGAATGATGAATGTCCAATAAAGTAAAATTGGTTTTACTAATAATGACCAAAATGTTGTTGAAGAACTCTATAACATTCTCTGACGACTGATTTTGGTAGAAAGTTTCTACAGTTAATAAACGTTGTTCCGGATTAAGTCTATTCATGATTAAGTCATATTGAGTATTGAGCACAAACGTCATATGGACAAGCCATTTGACACATAACAGCTGTCAAAACAACCCAGTTAAAAAGAGACCTCGTATTGGATGACCCTTTACAATCAAGTACCGAGACACACCTATTATGTTGAAAATTTAATAATGCCGTAATATAGCTAGACAAGGAAGAGTTAGAGCTGAATGTGCTCTCTTACGTAGTGACCATAACTGTCAAACCCAGCGATTTTGTTATTTTTGCCTATTTTGGCTTTTTTATTGCTTTCTCATTGGTTGCAGATTTTGTATGAGCTTTCAACTTAATTTTGACAGTTTCGGTCATCGGTTCTCCACCCTAACACTACCTTGCCTAGTTTTACCATGAATAAAGCCTTTCGGCGTGTACGAAATTCACACACGCGTTCCTCTGAACTTGCTGCTACTTGTTTTATCTTAATTACGTTTTTTCTGCCGATACTTTGAAAATGTTTTATTAATAAATGGAAAATGATAAAATTCAACTATTGTTAACTTTCAAACTACGAAAACAATTGACAAGAGCTGGGTGAGTACAAAGCACCGCTCAAAGAGAAGACGCGCCAAGTGCGTTTGCAGCGATTTCTATGTTAACGATTGGCTTTTAGAAATTTTCATAATAGTAGACTCTAAATTTGTCCGACAGTGCAACAGCTACTGTGACTACTGTTAAGTTTATAATATTGTTGCTTATTTATTTAAATCAAATAAATTAAAATTATTTTAAATAGGGCCGAATAAAACAAAACCTCCCCAACTTACTCTCTCTACTTACCCAGGCAACAGTTCGGTCCAACCCGTGAAAAGTCCAGGCTTGGATGTGAAGAGCAGTACAATCATAAGTACAAATAAAATCGAGACCTGTATTTCGTGCAGACTTGGGGGGCCGAGTTCCCTGTACTTCTCTAGGATCACAGCTCTTGATATTTTTTCACCCGCCTCACCGATATTTATAGCCTTTGCGGACTTGCTGTTCGGACGCATTAGACCCATATAAAATATCTCCAACCAAATGTATACAAGAAAGATCTGAACCAAAACAATCGGTGCGGAAAAAAGCATGAAGTCCACAAAATCAACGGTAGGAGTTAATGGAAAGCGTCTGTAGAGATAGAAAGAAAGAAAAAGAGAGGGATAGAAAGATTGTGATATCAATACATCAATATCACTGATAGCCTAAAGTCCTCGTACCATACGCTTGTACTTACGCTTCGTAGATGCCTTTGAAGGTCAAGTTAGTGCCGGTGCCTATCAAGGTGCCACAACCACCAATAGTTGACGCATAAGCAACGCTTAGATAATAACAAAGAACTACTCTCGATGGCAGCGGATCACTGAAAGAGTTCAAACGATACAATATCAAACGAAATGCCTCTCTGACAAATCTCTTACTTACTGGCCTTCTTTTACCGGCTTGTCTGAGTACATTTTTATTAATCCTTCCTAAAAAGGGTAAAATATTTAGTAAGAGTTGTAATAATATTTTAAGCGTTACTTACAGCTTCCAACTCCACTAGCAGCACTTTAATAATGGGGCAGAACATGGCCGCCGTAGCTGAATTAGATATCCACATGGACAAGAACATGGTGACAATGACGATTACAAAGTGCAGTCTTGAAAATTAATCTTAGCTGATCAAACAATATAAACCACGCAGTCAAGGTGTTAATCTTACTTTCTCGGACTACATCCAATAATTAAAATACTGCCAAAGGCAATACGTCTATGCAAATTGGAGTACTCTATGACCAGCGCCATTACAAGACCGGACCAGAAGATCAATAGTGTGTTATTAAAATAGGCCTTGCAAACAGATATTGAGTCCTGTACAGATGAAAGATTAATGTTTTCTAATACTTGTATATTTTGTCACACATCTACCAGTATGTTCATTACTGGAAATGCTACCATCGGTATTAATCCGGTAACATAGAGCGGTAAGGCTTCTGTTATCCAGAATAACGACATCACAACAACTACGTACATACAGCGGTACTCCTGTTGATCGAAAGCGTTGAATGATTTTCACTGATTGATTTGCATTTTTATCCATTTACTTACTGTCTTAGGTTCGAGGAACAGGAGTGGTAAAAATACTATAGGAATTACGAAGATAGTCATTCCATCCAAATGATTCTCAAAAAATTGAATAAAGCGCCGTCCACATCCGTGCGTCTCTGTACTATTAATTGAAATTGAATATAACATTTAATGGTAATGATTAAGCCATCCATGAATATTTAAGGTCTTGAAACTTACTCTGTTGTCTCATCTGGTGCTGACATTGTTGACAAAAGCAAAAATTGTTGGTAGCTGCCCGCAATAAAAACAAAAAAATTATGCTTTACAAATCGGCTGTGATTTTAAAATTTTAAAAAATTGATGGAAAAAATACTTTTTTTTCAGAGAATCTGCTTGAATAAAAAATTAACAAGTAGCTTTAAACGAAAAAAATTCAGCTTGTTTCTTAAAAAAACCAAATGTAATGGAGTTTCACTTGAAAAAAAAAGATTTGTTAATTGTTGTTTGACATGTTGTGGTTTCTTGAATACATATACAAAAGTAACGTTTTTGAAGTCAAACTATTTAAGCCAGCTGCAGTGCAATTTCCGCACGCGTTAACGAGGATTTTCGATATCGTTAGTTAGCGAAAACTGATAACGACAACGATTATTATCGTTAAATTATTAGAACGAATCGCTTAAAGGGTTCGTAAGCGATTCGCTGGGAAGAGTCACTAACGATTCGCCGAGAGGGGTCTTAAACAATTCGCTGTAAAGAGTCTCAATCGAATCGCTAAGAGAAGTTTTTAGCGATTCTCGAGAAGAGTCGCACACGAAATGGCAAAAGGGGTCTTACGCAATTCACTGACAAGAGTGGCAAACGAATCGCTTTTAAGGCTCTTCAGCGACTTGTAGTGAAGCGTTTTTGTTGAACGTTACAAGCTGTTTTAGGGGGGATATTTCTTGTCAAATCGGTCAACAAAAAGATCGACCACTGCAAATTGTGTTGATATGAATATTTTTGGTTACCATACGGCAATTCAAAACAAAAATTCATTTTGTAAAATTTTTCCGATAATTATTTTTAGTGGAGAAGTATATAGAATAGCCTGCTTCATATTCCAACGATCAATTATGAAAATATTCCAAAAAGCCATCTTCCAACGATCGCCCTAATGAGCGAAGGAGGGTTTTGAAGATTTTTCTGGAATCGCACAATCATCGAAAAGCAATCCATCTTTCAAATATTTCCAGGGTGGTAGAGACACGCCCACTAACTGAATCATAAAAAGATTAAATGTAAATCGATACAGAATTTATAAGTTGGAATGTTGCTTAAGAGTTAATCTATAGATTGCGGTGTAAGTTTATTTTCAACTTTTGAAAAATACACGCAAACTTATTTTTTTGTCGTAAAATTTAGTAGCATACTCAATTCTTCCTTTCAGGGTTAATTCTCGAGATATTTTCATTGAAACTTTGTCACTTTTATAGCCTTTTCTATATAATTTTTTTTCTTATTTTTAGCGAAAAAGGCATCTAACATATCTTTTCAATTTCTAATTTTTTTTTATTTAAACGGGTCTCATAACCGGAAATTACGCGTTAACGAGGATTTTCGATATCGTTAGTTAGCGAAAACTGATAACGACAACGTAATGTAGGTTGCCTAAGCCTTCTGTATAGGTATTACCATGGGAAGTGTTCAAGGGAGATACATGGCCTGACGCCACCAGCTCGTGTGTTTCCCAGGTCCACTCGGGCAGCTGTCCAAGCCCACCCCTTTACCATTGCATCGATGCCTAATAGAACCTCGTATTACCGCGATAATTCGTTCTTTAGTCGCGCGGTTAAGTTGTGGAATAGTCTCCCTGCGAGCGTGTTTCCCGGGAGTTTTGAGCTGTGCAAATTCAAAACAAATCTTCACCGACACTACTCCATCTATCCACCCTCCAACTAACTATCACTCATCTTCCGAATCAACACAATGCTTACGCATTTATAGGGGGCATCCCCTGAGCGTTGGTTCAGTCTAAAAAAAAAAACAACTTTCAAGATAAAAATAACATCTTTCCATCTACGCCTTTTTTTATCATAAAATAAAAACGGCAAACGATTTTTAAAAAAAGCTTTTTTCTGTTTTGAATCATTCAATAGCTTCAGAATCGTATTCGTCTCTAACTTACCATTTGTGTAATGGGTGTTTAACCGACAGGTGAAGAAGGTACTAATAGAGACCTCGTCAAAAATACGCAGTGCTGAGACTGGTGAGGCAGAATTTTTCTAACCTGCTTACGAACGGTGATGGTGGTGTCACACATTTTGCCCATGCAGAAGTTAATTAGTACAATATGGTTAGCGGAATCATATACTTAAGAAAGGAGGTATCAATGATATTTCCATCGCATACAAGATTACCTCAAGGTATTATGTAAAAGGTTGAATGCACTTACAAATGACCTGGTTAGTCCACTAAATTTTCACACTGTGCCAAATCCTGAAGAAAACTCACAAAAATCAAATCGACAATCATCATCTCTTTATCCATTGTAAGCATGCACTCGATACTCCGAGGCAGGACTGCCTGCACGCAACAAGAACGTAGGATCTAGCTCCGTTAGATTTTGAACCAGGTCTCCGATAATACAGTCCACAATCTTGGGATCTCTTTAACTTTACCATGGAGGGAATCTTACCAGAGGCTGGTGCGTATTGCAATGGCACTATTTTCTGCAACGTTTTTCAGCGATTAAACCAAAAGAGATGCAACTGCTGTTGTAACCACTATCCAAAAAGAAATCAGCAAAAAGTGGGTTTGACGATTAGCGAGGGCAATACGAAGTATATACTGCCTGCAAACAGGGGAGCATAGCGACTAGGTTTTCATGTTACAACAGGTAACTTTGAAGTCGTCAAGGATTTTACATATCTCTGCGTAAACTTATGACATCATATCTCAGCGATCGTACACAATTCGTTTGTTTACACAATAAATGTTCGTGAAGTCTGAAGGTTTTATCTGGAGTATCGCAGGGCTCTGTTTTAGGTCATCTTTTATTTATTACTTTTATTAGTGATATTGTTGATTGTTTTACTATGTGCTAGATTATGTAAGAACATAGCTGGAAATGAAGTCAATTTGGTGTAGAACAGAGTTTTCCTGTGTTCAATTGTTAACGGGCTTAGTCTCAATCCCATTAACTTTAAGGCAATTCTTATCGATAGGCGAACAAATTAGTGAAGAATGATCTCCTCTTTTTCTTTATAATACCTCCATTGAGTATGTTGAAAGCTTTAACCGTATGGTGGCAAAGATTTATGTTGTCTTGTGTGTGCTTAGTCCTACTTCTAAGTTTCTGTCTAAGGAAGTAAAACTTAGACTTGTAAAGTCATAAAATTTACCCATATTTATGTATAGCCGTGAACTTTTTTCAAACATGAATCAGGAATCAAATCGTAAGCTAACAGTGGCTTGCAATAGTTGCGCGAGATTTATATATAACATTGATAGACAAACTCACATCTCCGCCTTCGCAAATAAAATTTCTAATTGCTCGCTAAACAATTTTTTAAATTATCGCATCATATTGTTGCTCAATAATATAATCAATACTAAGGAGCCTGCTTATCTTTTTGAAATGGTAAGATTCGCCAGAACTCAAAGAACTGCGAAAGTCATTTTACCAGCGCATAAATACTAATCCACTTCCAGACATTTATATATTCATGCGATAAATCTGTGGAATATGCTTCCCACCCATATAAAAAGATACTCTAACGCAAACACATTCAAAGAAGAACTATTTAAACATTTCACCAGTAACTTAACTTTTTTTTAATATTCTTGCTGCATTCGAAGCGCTTTAGATTTTGACAAAAATAGCTTACTTCGGCGCCGTTTGTTTGAAAGAACTAAATCTTTTGCGAGTTCTTTAAAAAAATGTCTTTCAGGAAATTTAGCCCTTAAAAAGGTTCACATATCATCTCGACAACTTGAGTACACTCAGGGAAAAATACTCTTACCTGATCCAGGTTATTTTTATCTGGCGAATTTTGTTAGGAAAGTCAATCACATCGTATTAACTTGATCCAAGTTACTTTCTTTGTAAGGCTTACAAAAATACATCTAGAAAATAGCGGAAAGGAAACGATGGCTTATGGTGGGAAAAATAAACCTGCCATCTAACGAATTCTGCTCTAGTGATGCAGAATTTTTACCAAAGGGTACCTCGGGATAAGGTAGGTAAAATTAACCTACCTTTTAGTTTTCGATTTTATCCGACTGTGGTCATTTAGGCAAAAAAAATAAAGTGCCAAAAAATTCATTTGCTCTAGTTCTTCCTCTGACCCTCGTTGGGGGCAAAAATTATGTTTTTTAGTCTTAGTTTTATTGCTCATGTTGTGATTGTTAAAAAATTCCTACATGTTCATATAGGTGACTGAGGTAAAAACATGTTAACCTAGCATTTGGTTAAATTAACCTAATTCAATACGATTTAAACACAAATACTGGCTAAAATTCGGTTAAAATAACAAAATTTGTCAGTTTCATAAGACCACGAAAACATGTTAAATTGACCTGAATGACTTGTGGTTATATTAACCGGACAAATCATGTTGGCAAATTGTTACCTGAAATTTAGATAAAATTTTACTAAATTAACTAGATTTTTTTTCTAGGTGTATGGAATGGAATGTCATATGGCGGGTAACTGGTGCCGAAAAATCGAATATCCACCAAATTTTCTTTCCATATTACATACTCCTTATATGCTTGTGTGGCGGCCGTAGCCTAGTGGGTAGAGTGCGAGGCCCCTAAGCTTAAAAGAACCGAGGTAGCCTGGGTTCAATTCCAGCTCAGAAAGTGTTTTCAATTGAATAAATTTAACTGTTTGATCGTCACCTCTCTGCAGACAATGGCAAACTTCAAAGAGTAAAAATTGCCATGTAAAGCTTCTTAAGAACATAAGCCGTTAAGAGTCGGCATAAAACACGTAAGTCCAGTTCTCGTAAGTCCAATTTAACCCCACAGGTTAAATTGCCAAAAGCGGACAGACTGTTCCCCACCCTTACTCTTTGAGACCTCCCGGTTAAGTAATTATATATCAGACGGACAGCTGAACTAGAAAATCCAAAACTGTTCACAAGTTTATGACAAAGTATGGAATGATCAACAGAGTCAAAAGCTTTGGAAAAGTCTAGCGGACAGAGTAAGCTTAAGTGCCCCAGATCATATGATATTCTAATGTCGTCTAAAATCTTTACTATGGCTGTAGAGCAGC
This sequence comes from Dichetophora obliterata, assembly GCA_963920525.1. NCBI lineage: Eukaryota > Metazoa > Arthropoda > Insecta > Diptera > Sciomyzidae > Dichetophora > Dichetophora obliterata. The sequence goes on along the minus strand of OY986436.1, from coordinate 174,650,542 downwards.
TGTGGCCAGGTCTAAAGCCAGACTGAAAAGGGGACATAAGGCCATGTTCTCTGATATGAACAGAGATTTGCGCAGTCATGAGCGACTCAAATACTTTTGACAAACATGATAACAGACTAACAGGATGAAAATCAGACAGTTCACGTACATTGCTATGCCTTTTTAGCTATGGGGATAATTGTTGCTGCTTTCCAAGCATCAGAGAAGCTAGAACTTGTGAAACAATAATTGAATATATGCGTTAAAGGACTTAGAATAAAAGGTAAGATAATTTTAATAAATTTGATAGATACTCTATCCTCACCCACGGCATTCGACTTAATCTTATTCACACAACGAGCAACATCACAGCCACAAAATCAAAGTTAAATGGACATTCAAAAGTTCGAACATACATATCATAAGCAGACGAATTAAAAGAATTAACTGAGCTTGCAGAATATTTTATTCGTGTAGACTATTAGCATCTATACAACATTCATTTGACGTTACTTTACAAACTCTACCTTGTCTCAAATTACTCCAGAGCTTTTTAGTAGATTGTGATAAGTTTAGTTTGGACATAAAGAAAACACGTTTCAAAGACTTAACAGCAGAATTTTCTTCATTTCTAGCCCTTTTGTACTGTTCCCAGTTGAAATTTGATGGGTTTCTTTTCCAACGATTATAACATTTATTCCGGTTTTTTAGAACCAATTTAACAACACTAGTAAACCAAGGGCAGCTTATGTTGGAGACACGGCGAGTAATTAAAGGTACATGCAAGTCATATAACGCCCTGATTAAATTATTAAAAAAACTCAGCTTTTCATTTGCTGAGCTAAAAAACCAACACTCCGACCAATTCATATTTAGAAGGTCATTGCACAAGGAGTCATAATTTATACTTTTGTAATCCCTGTAAGTGTAAGAAGTCTCAATAGCATTTGGTGACAGATTGATATTAAAAGTACAAAACAGAAGATCATGATCGGACACAAACGATAATTGATCAACAAATAAACCAGAGGAAACATCAGAGACAACAAAGATATCCAATAAGCTGGCAGAAACATTATTCGCATAACGAGTGGGTAAACTAGTGTTAACTAAGTGGTGACCAGCCTTGGAAAGACGATCATAAAACTGATCAACTAGATTATCTTGGGCTAAAATGTTTATATTAAAATCTCCTCACAGGATGAAATGATCGTACTCATTGCACAATCAGACAACGTATACAGACAAAGAATACTTTGGTAGATATTCTTGATAGATTTATCAATACTATGTGTAATTAGTTAATATTATTAAAGCATAATAAAAAATGTATTGTTAAAAAATGTATTGCCCAAAACACCTGTTGGGCAATATGTTGAGCTATTTGCTGAATCGAACCAATTGATTAAACTAGTAAAGGAACCCATTTTTTTTCCTCAAAGTGAAATGCATAGCCATAATACCCTTGATAATATTATTAAAGCATAATAAAAAATGTATTGTATATAACAGTAACGTAGTAACCAATGATAAAATGATTTAACTGATTTTGCTATAAAACGTGTTTTAAATCTTTTATATTCGTTCAAAGTTCAGTAGTGACTCACAGTCACAGCCTGGCAGAAATATGACAAAAGTTTTTTTTTAAAAATTAAACAAAGTAAGTAAGTAAAATTTATTGAGACGTCAGATCTTTTACAATAGTACATATATAAAGTTTATTACAGTGAAGTTAATACATAGAATTTGTAAGAATTTATTCTATTACGATTTTGTGGAAGGAGCATTTAAAGAGAATAAGAGAAAATTAAGTTTGAATAATAAATGTGTGCTCAAGACATTTTAATTTAACATTGATGTGTTATCGAGATATAAATTAAGAGATGCTTAAAACTAATGGATTAAATAATTATGTACATTAAAATAAGAGAAACAAATAATAAAATAATAAAAATTATTTACATATGTACACTTAAACAAAAATTACGATAAGTCGGTTTTAGCCTCTGTGTATACCAGGGCTTGTTTTGATGAAAAATTCTGGCAAAAGCAATGTGGGGTGTATATCTAAATTTAAATCAATATTTTCGTTAATAATGCCAACAGGCGAAATATAATTCGTATTTGACCAGCTAAAATCTTTTTGTGACAGGTAAATCAAATTTATCAAATTGTTTTCAATGAAGGGTAGTTTGTTAATACATTTATTTAAGTGGAAAAGTAGGTATTTGCAAAGAGGTACAATGCGAGCTCTGTTATAAATATAAAAATTAGAGAATCTTTTGGTTGGCGATTCATAGTTACGATCGATGCAATATCGCAAAACTTTACGCTCAAGTTTTTCAAGTTTTTGCGCAATGGTAGGGGAGATTATGAACCAAACCGGAAATCCATACAATATAACCGAGCGAATGCTTATCTTGTAAATAAGTAACTTCGTATTGGTTGGCAAAAATTTGCTTTTTAGAAGGTTGGCAAATATAGCTAGAATTTTTTTGCATTTTTTGAAGATATTATTTGCATGGAAGTTAAATTTAAGGAGCTTATCAAAAGTTATACCCAAATATTTAATTTTATCTTTGAATGGTATATTAGTTCCGTTAAGTGAAAGTTTTAAGGATTTGCTCGATGGTACAGTGTTCCAGTGACACTTTCCAGATGGATTTCTGATACAAATGGCCTCAGATTTGGTTGCATTAATTTTAATACCCCAACCTTTGTAGAACTCATCAATTTTCACCAAGTGCGCCTGCACTAAACTCATGGCCTCATCCGGGGTGCTGCCATGAGCATAGATAAGTGAGTCATCCGCGTAAAGAATGCCGGTTGAGTCGCTATTCACATGCGGAAAATCATATATAAAAGTGTTATATAAATGGGGAGCCATGATTGCTCCTTGAGGGACACCACTTCCAACCGAGCCACACTAAGAGGAAACATTGTTTATGCTAACGTAAAACTTACGATTATTTAAGAAGCTGTGTAATAGTTTGACAAATGATGGGTCAAAACCAATTGAAATCAGTTTATAGATAATACCATTGTGATAGGCCTTATCGAACGCTTTCTCTATATCTAAAGACACTGCTACCGTACATCTCCGTTGTCTCAGGTTCAGTATTAAGTCATTTTCAAATTTAAGCAGGGCGTGTACAGTAGAGTGTTGTCGCTTAAAGCCGAACTGGAAGTCCGGAATGTATTGGACATTAACACCAAAGTCAATCTTATCATGAAGTACCCGTTCGAAAAGTTTGCCGAGATTTGATAGTAAGGAGATAGGCCTAAAATTGTTAACCTCATAGCAATTAGCCTTTTTTCTTATAGGAATTATTTTGGCAATTTTCCACGAATTGGGAAAATAACCATTATTTATGCAGTTATTGAAAATAATCGCCAGAAAGTCAAAAACAATTTTAGGAGATTTCTTTATAATAAAGTTAGACAAAGCATCTGGGCCCGCAGATTTCTTAGAATTAAGTCCTTGAACATATGCACATATGTTATCAGAGGTTGTGAAATGAAGCGTGTCTGAGTTGGCTAAAGAGTTGAAGTCTGAATTGAACTTATAAATTGACGTCGGAAATGAGGCAAGAGTGGAACGAATGTGCGATTCTATATCGCCGATATCAGGTCTGTTCGGGGTCCTTCTTTCATATACCTTTTCTAAATGATTTTTTAAAAGATCTACCTTTTCAGAGTCATCAGTGATAATACAGTCATCTTGAATGATTTTCGAACAAGACTTTCCTTCACCTTTTTTAACCAAATTAAAGATTTGTTTATATGCGAGAGGTCCGGGTTTAATGTGTCTTAGCTTTTTGCCAAATTCGCGGGCTAGGTGTACTTGAACCTGATCCTTAATGATAATTTTAAGAAGGGAAATTTGTTTAGCGAGTAGATTGTATTCAGGTGAAGTCCTGTTATAATTTGAGTTAAAGATTTTTTTAAGTCTTCTCTGCCATTGCTTTTTTATTTTGAACAATTTTTTAATGGAGTCTGGGAGTACAGTAAAATTTAAATTTTTCCTTTCAAATGTTTCGCAATGAGCGTCTTCGGTGGAATTAATAGCCGTTGTAATTAGTTCAATATAAGAGTCAATTTCTGAATTATGAAGGTTAACATTACTAGGAGGCAAATTGTTTTCGACCTTTGCTTCCAAAGCAGTTGTAAAGTCATTCCAGTTTGTATTTTTGAATGATTTGTAATAAATTGGTTGATTTAAAGAAAAGGTTGTACCATTAAGATCTAATTGAAGCAATAGAGGAAAGTGATCTGAAAAGGACGGGAGACTTGATATTGAGTAGTTTACATTGATATTATCAACTAAGTTAGTGGATAATACAAAATGATCAAGGTGGGAAGAGCCATTTGGGAATGAAGGGTCTGAATCACATATTCTTATAAAATCAACTGGGTGGGAGTCTAACCAGTTGTAGAAAGCATTTCCATTTAAATTATTAATATCATCATTCCAAGTGCGATGCTTTGCATTAAAGTCGCCGCCAATTATTATGCCATAAAAATTAGAGGCGAAGGTTGCTATAGCTTCCAATCCGCTAATAAGGTCTACCGGCGAGTAATTGCAGGGAATGTAAATGGAGCCGATTAATAACTGCTTTGGCAGGCCATCGACTAACATACGCAAATAAATGAAAATATGAGGAAATAGAACATTTGATATAGTAACAATGGAATATTTAAGGCGACGGTTTAATACAATGGCTACTCCTTGTGAGCTATAATCCCTGAGGAAATTATAATTTTGAAGATAAATGTTGTTAAAGCTTGATAGATGGGTTTCCTGAAGGAAGCCGATATCAATGCGATTGTCTACCAGTGCCCTTTGTAGTTCTATTGCTCGGCTTTTATCCACCAAAGATCTGACGTTATACGTTATAAAATTTGACATATTATGATCCATATTTTTCCTTAACTTCTTTTAAGAGTGCTATGCACTCCTTTTTAATTTCGTCTTTAGACAAATGATTGACATTTCTTAAAAAATTTTCTATTCGTTCTTCAAGTGATTGCTGGTCGGGTTCAAGAATTTTTTGGGCAACTCTTAAAAATGTATCAATTATAGAGGGCTTGCCTAGAGTAGCAGGTTGATTTTGTCCGTGAAAATTATAGAAATTGCTTGCGTAGGATTTTCCCTCTACAACAAGCGATTGTTTGTTGATAGCTCGCTGAACATTAACGAGAGCCACCTGCTTTTTGTTTTTAGCCTCATTGATTAAGGTTTTTTTCCTTTCAGTGTATTCCTTGAAGGAAGGGCAACCCCTCCAATTAGCAGGATGACCATAATTGGCGCAATTAATGCAAAATGGATTTGTATTAGCATTTTTAATAAGTGAACACTCCCCTGGACCATGCGATTTATCGCATTTGACACAACAATACAACCTATTGCAGTTCTTGGCTATGTGGCCCCACTGCTGACAGCGCTTGCATTGCACCTCCTTGTGACGAGACTTAGGAGCCTCCTATGTAATTGTTTGGTGCATAATATTTTTAATTTTGGTAATGTCTTTGGGAACCTTTCCTGGTAGAAGGGTGACCAGAAAAAGGCCTGTATCAAAATTGTCTCTTAGAGAGTAGGGCGTTGTAAACTTTGAGACTTTGTCTACTGTATCAGGAGTAAAAACATTTAATTCTTGTTGAATTTCAGCGGTATCTGAAAGAAAATGTAGGCCCCGCAAAACCAGACTAATCTTTTTCTTTTGCTTTGGGGTGAAAGAGAACGAATCGATTTTTTTTTCTCTGAGAAGAGCCATCATTTCGTCATGGATTTGCGGGTCCCTCAGATAGAGCTTACTTTTATTTCGCGATTTATTAATTATTTTAAATTCTATTTTAGGCAATTTTTGATTTAGCTGGTCAATTAGGTGTTTTATATTAACTTTATATAAAATAATAGGTGAGCAAAATTTTTTGGTAATAATAGGATCATCTACATTGCTTTTGGCAGAACTTACCACTTGTTTTTTTGACGACTGCGTCATCTCAATTGAAATATCCGCCAAAGCTGCAAAACGATTACTGTTGAGCGAGTTAGACATATTGGGAATGTCCACTTGTATGAGTTCGCCAGCATTGGACCTCTTGGATCTCTTGTTGGTGATTGTGGTAAAGCCAGAATCCTCGAGCGACTGAGAAATCGACGAAGTGTGTTGTTGCGACCCCAATTGAGAAGAACACAGCATGTCTGTAGCAATAATATTGTCTTGGGTGTTGTTAATAAAATTGTTTTTAAGCAATGTTAATTGATGCGCCGCCAGAAGAGTACTCGGCGAGTTTGGAATGTCCTGCTGCGACAAGATAATGTTGTTGCCCAGAATGCGGGGTGAATGGCAAGAAGTTGCGTCCATTGAAAACTCCCCAGGCAAGTCAGGTAAATCAGTTAATGCGGCACCAACAGCTACCGAGATATTTCTGTTGTTTTCACCGGGATCCAGGTGGTAATTTTGGAGATCGATGTGGTCCATATTTAATCAATTAATTGTTATTGTCAATAGCTGCTTTAATTTATATAATTTTTAACTAGGCGCACAATTTAAGTTTCGGCGCCAAAAGAAATTCGAGAAGTTTCTTTAACCTCAAAATCGTGCTTCCTGATGTGTGGTGAAGAGCAAGTTGAGATTTTTGGAATCTTATTTTCAATTATTTTTGCAAATCTATGAAATGTTTTAGCTCCAATTTGAAATGGAGGCGGCAGTAAGAATGTTTTCACAATTGCAATCAAGTTCATAAGCATTCAAAAGACAAATTAACAAGTCAATAAAAGATAACTTTTGCAGCCAAAGAAAAAACGATGCGACCATCACGAAGTATCAACGAACAATCAAAACAACAAACAACAAAACAAAAATTAAACAAAAATATACTTCTTTCCGACAGATAATTGATGAAATATTGTGTGAATGATATTATGAAATTGATTCTCTCTTCTGGTATTTTTATGGAATTTTTGAAAGTTGAAACTTTTTTCAAACAAAAATTACCGTATTCAAGCTAAAAAAGTAAGGCAATTTGAAGCGTTTATTACTTAGAAGAGAGAGCATATATTTAAATTTGGTTTTTTTTAGTATTTTTTATTGACTTAACCACCATTGAATTCGTAAAAAACTAAAAAAATATTAAAAAAATATTAGAAAAAACGTGGCAATATGCCTCTAAAAGTATTAAACAGTTAATTAAACTAAACTAAATAAACTAAATTTACTCTTTAAAAATACAAATAAGCAAATTTAAGCGGGTTTTTTATTAAAAAAATATAGTTTGTATGGGAGGTTAGCGATGCAGTTGACCTAGAATTTTTTGTGCTGTTACTTAGTTTAGACTTAAACTCATTTGAACAACATTTCATGAGCCTAGCTTTTACAGTTTCTGATATAATGCAAATGTCATGCTAAAATCGAAAAAAGCGCACTGTACGCCGTAAACAGCAATAACTATGTCAGCCTTGGGGTAAAGCCAAGATTAACATTTGTTAATAATGCTACTACGGACTCTGTGAGTAATTTAGGTTCAGAGCCTTCTCCTGATTGACAAAACTTATACTTTACAAGATTTTTGTTATACATGAGCTTATTTACGACACTGAGGCATGGGTGGTGTTGCTCTGGAGTAGGCGTGTGCAACTGCCAGCAAAAGTCGAAGTCAGCAGTTATAATTGGTAAAGTCGATTCATCGACTTTTTGAACCTTTAAAAGTAGACTTTTAAACTTTTTTCGAATGAGTTTTGTACCGCTTTTGATCGGCAGTTAAAAAGCAAATGATTCAATAAGAACAATTTTTTTATTGTTAGAGGCCTCTATCCAGATCTCAAGTAATTACTTAAGAAATATTTGAATATATTTCTTAATCAGAAAAAGTAGTATCAAGGTATATTCAACTTGGTAGTGTTGTCCCAGAGAGGTGAGTACCGTAGCTGTCAAACATAAGAAGAGCGTAAAAGACAATGAATAAGAACTTGAACCAGGGATGGAACTATAGCCACAATTGTGCTATTTTTCGTACTTTCGAGATCAGACGAGAGTTTAGGCACGTACGTTTTCATTTCGGACTATTTCAATTTATCAGAGTTAAAAAAACCAAGTTGCATGTAAATGTAATTAATGTAATTTTCGATTTTTGATGCACCTTGTTGCTTTCTTTGACATTTCGTTATTCTTATCAGTGCTAGTAAAGTTACTTCAACACAATTACACTACTCCAAAAAGTTTGGAAATTTTCACTATAACACACAGCGATAACATTTTTTATAGTGAATTTTTTCGTCGAATCCAAATATCGTAATATTTATTTTCGATTAGCCAAAATTTTTGATATTAATTGGCAAAAATTAAAAAAAAATCCACTGTTGAGAGCAATAATTTACATAAACGCTTGTAAAAACTTTTATTTTCTTTCAATGAATTGTTGTTTATTGAAGAGTATAGTCAAACCAAAAATTTTAAGGTATCAAATGTGCCAACAGTGTCAGTAGTACAGTTGTTATGGTCGAATTTAGTTAAAAAAAGTTTTTTTTCGTTTTTTTATAAACAAATTTAAAGTTTCAAGACCAATATCTGAAAATAGTTTTAAGGGTGATAAAAAGTTAGCTCTTCAATCTGATTTCATTAAAAAATTTAAAGCATACATATTAAACCGGATCGCTTTTGTATGGGGAAAAAAAATCATTCGATCGGGGTCTTAAAGTTAGAGGAACTCATAAAAACGATTTCTGCATACTTTTTTCAAATTGTTTTGATCCAGTCTAATATAGAAAAGTTGTAATTTACAAAATTATAGCATTTGAAGATACACATTTTAAAAATCATTATTTTTTATATATTTAGTATCACTAATTTGCAATACATGAATAAAATTTTTAAATGGCCTTTTGCCTTGTTTTTAAAATAACTCGATTTAAAAATGTATTAAAAACTAATTTAATACAAAAAGCATACACTAAAGGAAAATACATACACATCTTTTATGCAGATGAGTTTTTTTTCAATTTTATTACTGATTCCACCCTGAATCGTTTCAAGTGGAACCACGGTCTAACGGAAAAAGAAAAAATTAAAAATTTTTTTGTTGTCTCCAATAACGGGACATTGAATATAAAAATAAACTGGCCATTTCAGACCTTGGAAGGACTTTTACCTAGCTTCTATTGATCAATTGTGTTGTGCGTGTTATTAAATGTTTGATCACAAATGACTGAGAACTGGACCTACGTGTTTAATGCCAACTCCGAACGGCTTATGTTCTCAAGAAGTTTTATATGGCAATTTTTACTCTCTGAGGTTTGCCATTGTCTGCAGAGAGGTGACGACCGAACAGAAAAATTAATTCAATTGAAAAAACTTTTCTGTCTGAGCTGGAATTGAACCCGGGCTACCGCGGTTCTTTAGCTTAGGGGCCACGCACTCTACCCACTAGGCTACGGCCGCCACATGGGACATAATGGGACATTCACATATATTTTTTTTTAGCTGACGAGACGACAACCCTTGGCGAAATTATGCCCTGGATCAGTTTGTGGATAATAGTAGCAATTAGTCAATTTTTAGTGAGTCATTATGTTGTTTTTTTATATGCGTTAATAAATTGTCCATGGACCATAAAAATCATTCAATCTTACCAATAATCTTCCAAATTCTTACCAATACATTGCATATTGGATTATTTATCAATAAAAAAACGAAAACTTTCAGCAAAAATGACAAACAATTTTTCAAAGGCCACCATTTTATTATTTTTTGATCAATTTCAATAAAACTTGTCTTTTCTATAATAACACTCTTACTAAACAGGAACATTTTTGAATTTTGGTTTCAGCTGACGCTCCTTTTTTAGTGTAAGTAAATTTTTTTTAAAAGGTACTATTTTCTCTGCAATTAGGCACAATCTGAAAAATTCCACTTTCATCCCTGGCTTGAACACATTGAAGACAGAAGATAGACAACTGATTGTAAAAATATTGTGGAACGTTACAGCGATAGCGTATTTCTTCACGAGGCACACAAAAAAATGTTCCAATCTCTTTTTGAAGAGGCTTTCCATAAATTGCACAATTTTTTTGAGTTTAATTTTATTAATTAAATCAATTTAAATCACAAAAATTCACAACACAATTTCAATTGACAAGTTTAAGTTGTTTGCTTTGTTTTTTTTTTCGTAAACAACGGAATTTGACAGCTAAGTTACCCACCACAAGAGACAATTGTGTCTACTCATGATACAAAGAGCTACAGGTAAAGTATTCCCGGCGCAACAAACAAAATTTACTGCGCACCTCGTCATCGGTGCTCGTCAGATGTGACACTTGATGAATACATTCAAAAGAAAATGTAGAAAAGTGACGAAGATAGCAAAATGAAAACGAACAAACAGTCAAAATTCTGTCAAGCACATCAAGCAACGTAGCCGCTTTTTGTGTAAATCGGTAAAAAGAGGAAAAAGCACCCCTACAAAATATGCAAATTTTTCTTCACAAACAGTACTAAAAAATATATTTACTTTATTTTGGACATGTGCTTTATATAACAATATTTATTTCATTTCAGTAAAACAAGTTTTCATAAGAAAATGTATGTATTTTAAAATCTTTATACCCTAGGAATAAATTATGACTACGTCTTAACCAAGGAGCACCTTGCACGTCACAGCAAAGATGGCGGACATGCGCAATACTTTATCTGTAGTTCTTTGTATCATGGTGTCTACTAACACTACCTCATTAAATATACCTTGAGTAGTATGAAAGTAAATATGACATCTCACAAAAATAAAATAATTTATTTTATTTGGTCGGAATATTTTAAAACAAAAAGGCTGTCGAGCCGTTAGCTGATGGTTGCTTTATGTGAATGGTGATCAGAGATTCGCATGAGAACATTCGTATTTTTTGGCAAACAACGATTTGCGAATCAATACGAAGGCAGCATTCAGACAGTGAAGACATTTGGATGCTTCGCTGGAAACTCGAGTGTCTGCTGCTGAATGTATATGCTTTCATACTTCCCTGCGGTTCTCTAGGAACGCGTTCCTCTTTGTGCAGTTTGTTTTCATTTAGTTAATTGTTGCATAGCCATTCATATTTAATATCTAACTAAATATCCGCTACAAATAGGTCCATTTACTTCAAATGTCGCACAGGAAATAACGTGAAAGCTGCAATTCGTTAGAGTGATGCAATTTTTTTCAACACGTTCAGATTCTTTCCGTTCTTCCGCCATCCACGAAATGAAAATGCAATAAATACGCACGTTACATTCTTGTAAGCGTCTTCTCTTTACTTTGAGAGCTGCAGTTAAAATTTTTTCCTGGAGCAAATGGACATAAAAGCATGCATTTTTTTGCGAATATTACTTATGTCTTGCCTTGTTGTGCATTCTTATCTCGTAGACGTAAGCTATCGCGAGCGCTCTTATGCTATGGCATTTGTATCCACAGCGATTGACTCATGCATTTGCGCAGCCTTACATGTAGGCAATTCGGATAATCTAGGAAAATTTTTGTGCTGAATGCACATTCGTAGCTCGTTTACTGACGAGACACTCTGGATGTCATTTGAATGCAATCAGGATAATCTTTCTCTGATGGTGATACTAGCGATCAGCAGTATCTAATTAGCTCTATTGAGGTGTTTTGATACTATAATCTCCAACTACCCATAAGTTGAAGTGTGTGCAAAGACATGGACACATGCAAAGACATGGACACTTCCTCCAGTGCGGTTAAGGAGAGTCAGTAGGTTGTTTAATTTGTAGTAGTAAAGTTCCTCTAAATTGCTGAAAAAGGCTTACCTAGCGTACTCAATCAGCACCTTGATAGGGAGAGGAGAGTGCATAAGCAGTGGGTAAGTGTTGTTTTTTTCATTATGGTCATTATTATTGTGATTACAATACAATGTAATTGTTCAACAACAGTAAGTACCTCATGTGGAAACTCTACTTAAAAAAGGCTTATTCACAAGCCGGAAAAAATTCTTATTAACTGAAAGGATCCACAGATGGCTACAGTATGTATCTAATATAGAACCTCTACTTAAAAATGGATTATTTTTTGGCAACTCGCGACCTCCAAAAAACAGTGCTTAGTGCTCTTTCTAGGACCCTTCATCAGAGTTTTCCCTTTTTTAAATCTCAGTTTTAGTACATTTAAGCAAAGTACCGGTTAGCATTCTATAATATCAGAATAATTCAGAAGAAAAGAAGCATTCGTTATTCCCCGAGACGATGCATGTTAAGTTAACTAGGGAATGAAAGTAAACTAAATTGAGGATGTAATTACTACTTTACACTATCTTCTTTGTTGTTGCATTGGCAGCCTAGGCTACTGGACCAAAGACACATAACTTTTACCATATAATGCTATGGTATCTAATTGATCGATATAATTTCCGTTACTGCTAGACTAGGATGCAATTTTTGTTTATGAAACAAAGATTATATTGAAGGATTTATATCTAGGACTAAACATGCAAATTAACCAATTTTAAACATTTTTCTAAATTAATGGATTTTAATAAAAGAAAAAAAAAAATGGATTTGTCCAGTAAGGAAGTAAGGGACATTTTTTTCTGTATCTTTTATTGTATTCAAACTTATTCCTGAATGAGCATAGGATTTGAATAATTTTTGAGTTTAATAAATCTTTTCATTTGCAAAGGTTTCATAAACTCTGCGTTATCTCTACCATAAATGCATTTACAACGTAGTTTTCATAAACAATCACCAACCTATAGCTAAAAAAATTAAAAAAAATGTATCTGCAAAGATACTTCTCACAACTTTACTTAAAGAAACATTGTCTGGAGAATATATTTATTTTCATTCACAGTGTTTCCGTGACTGATTTTTATTGAAAAAAAGTAGTTAAAATACAATTTTTTCTTAAGAGCTGGATTGACTTCTAAGTAAATTTGAAAAAAGAAAATTTCTTTTTGATTAATTTTCAGTTTTTTATATGGAAAATATGCTTTACTTGAGAGCTGGAAACAGGCCTTAAAAAATAAAAAAGTTCAGTTAATAAATATAAAAAAATATTGCAATTTAGTTCTTGAATAGACAATATTTTTGTGCATAAGTGCATGCACAATTAAAGGAGCCACCAAACATGTTAAGAAATTCTGGTGAAAGCCTATTTCGTAAGTTTTTCGCTATGAGACCAGCAAAAAAAAATAACATTTCGAATGACAACGAAGTTGCAACAATTGATAAACATTTTTGGGCGACGACCCAAATAAAAATAATTTTTTTGCAAATAAATTCCTATTTCTAAAATGTATTATTAAATTTTTACATTTATCGACACAAGAGTTGCCAACGCATTTATTTGTTTTTGAACAGCGATTTCGTTTATTAATTTAGAGAAGAGCAGTGTAGCTAGTATATTTGAGTAGAATTTCTCACAAACATAAGAAAAAAATCCATATTTCCCCCTTTAAAATTATGAAAAATCTCTACAATATCTTTATATCAAAAATCTAAAATATCTTTCAAAAAACATAACTCATGTTCGTAAACATAAACATTAGGGATATAACTATTCGCAATTTTTTCATATTGAAAATATTGTTGTTGTTGCTGTTTCTTTGGAAAAATTCGTTAGAGGAATTAATTGTTCTAACCTGACCTAAAGCTCAATAAACGATTGTTCAGGCTGATGTGAACCAACCTTAAATTTGTTTAATTTATCTTTCACTGCGAGGTGGCATCTTTTCTTAAATGTCAAGTTTTTTACCTTCTTGCTTCACACACTTGTTCTAAAATTCTATTGTTTTTCTTATCCCTTTAAAACACTTCAGCATTTGGCTGATTGGTTAATTTTATATTTTTTATACATTTTGTAAATAAATTAAAGGCTCCGGCATTTGGCCGGCTTAAATACTTCAATAAATTGATAATATTGTAAACTGCATTTGAAGGCAGAAAGCTACGTATCAGATTTTTATTTGGAAAAAGTCAGTGCAAAGGAGCTCTGACTCAAACATTGGTGACCCCGACGTGATTTCTTCACGTGCATGTGCGGTGGTGCTGGTTCTTAGCAGTTCGGCTAGGATAAAAGCTTGTGGAGTGCTTTCATCGTTGGATTAATCATTGTGGAGCGCCGGCGTCATTGCATTTTGGTCTATGGAGCGCTGGCACATACACAATTAAAACACATAGCCGCCGTTATTCTTAATTGGATTCTTCAGGTTTTCGCAGCATACCTATTTACATAGTTATATGTATGAAAACTGATTTCGTACATGGTTACGGCTATAAAATTTGTAGTCGCGCTGAATTTTTGTGGAAGTTGCAGTTACATATATATTAGTATATATTCTTGCTCGAATTGAAGCATAGTATGCACATCATGTGATCGATAAACTGTAACTTTGTCTTAAGTAAATAATTTCTGCTGTGGTACCGAAGAAATCAAATCTGCTGCATTGGCTGCAGTACAGTTTCTTACATACACATTATCAGAGGACTTCGCTAGCTGTGGGCACACGCCAAGATTAAGCATTCGTTATAATGCCTGGAAATTCAAATAAATCTGAGAACAAAGACTCTGTTCCTGATGCAGCGATTCTCAAAAGGAAGAGTGGAGCTACCATTAAGCAACTGTTGCAGTTAAGCGATTCCTGCACTTCTCAGGCACTCACCTCATTTGATGAATCCGATATTACCGTCAGGTTAGAGCTAGTGGAGGGACTCAACATCACATTTGATAAATTGCAGTCTTCATTGGAAGACGTTGATCCTGATCAAATAGACAGTACTACGCGTATGGACTTCATAACAGCATTTCTTGCTACAAAATCGAAGCTAGTGAGAGAATTAGGTTATCGCAGGTCCTCAGACATGCCCAGGACTTCGACTATAAGGCAGTTTACACTTGAGGATTCACAGCCGTCAGCTTTGCTAGCGCACTCAAAGACACGACTTCCTGCGGTACAGATAACGAAGTTTTCAGGTGCATATTCAGAATGGCAGGAATTTAATTCAGTTTTTGAAACCATTGTGGGTAAGGATGCTAACCTGACCAAAATTGAGAAATTTCAGCATCTTCGATCTTGCTTGAAGGACTCCGCTTTAGACGCCATACGTTCCTTAGAATTAACCGATGAAAATTATGAACAGGCTTTAATTATTTTAAAAGAAAGATATGAAAATAAACGATTAAATTTTCAGGCTCATGTTCGAGATATTTTTGACCTTCAGAAATTGGATCAAGGTGCAGTGCAAAAACTTCGGACGCTGAGTGACGGCTTGAATTCTCATCTGCGGGCGCTAGCAACTATGGGTTCAAAGGAGCAAATAGCAGATTGTGTATTAATTCACCTCATGTGTACCAAGCTAGATTATGAATCTCGGGCAAAATGGGAAGAGTGCACGCCTGTTACTGAAATACCAACTTTAGGCATGATGTCAACATTTTTAGAGAAGCGCTGTCAACTATTAGAAAGTATGGAATACGCTTTGGTAAATCAAACACCAAGCAAACAGGTGGGCAAACAACCTTTTTCACTTTCCAAGAAAAGAAATGTATTTGTGGCATATAGCAATAGCACTTCCAATTGCATGTTCTGTAACTCGTCCGAACATATGATTCAGAGCTGCCAGTTGTTTCTTAACTTATCTCCCAACCTTCGTTATAAAGAAGTCAGAAAGCTTCATCTTTGTTTAAATTGCCTAAAAATTGGGCACTCTGCCAAAACATGCAGGTCAAAAACATGTCAATACTGTGACCGCAAGCATAACACACTGTTGCACATGAATTTACCCATTTCTGGATCCAACTTTATGGCTACACCGACCTCAGCCGTTCCACTAGCCACAGATATTACAAGCTGTGACCAAAGCACTCTTCCACTTCCTCAAATTTCATTAGTCTCATCAGCCTTAGATAATCAGCAGCTTAAGTCAAATAGTCTTACTAAAAATTGTGTTTTTATTGCTACTGCGATAATTCTCATCAAAAACAAGGCCGGTTCTTATGTACCATGTAGGGCAATATTAGATTCTGCCTCTCAACTTCATTTTATCACAAGCCGCATTGCTAGTCAGCTTCAGCTAAATAAATCAAAAATTGTTACCTTAATTTCTGGGATAGGACAGACTGATTTCAAGGCTGATCAAATGGTAAATCTATATATTAAGTCGCGCGATGAGTCCTACACAAATTCGTTTTCTGCTGTTGTTGTACCTTCTATCGCTGATTGCCAGCCGAGCTGCACATTGAAAACTGTAGAATGGAATATACCACCAAATTTGAACTTGGCAGACCCAAACTTTTTTGAATCGGAACGTATAGATGTTTTGCTGGGCGCAGGTCTGTTTTATGAATTAATGTGCGTTGGCCAAATTCGTTTAGGCGATGGAATGCCGCTTCTCCAAAAGACAAGGCTAGGGTGGATTGTATGTGGTGGAGGCCAAACATTTATTGAAAAATCTTGTTGTTTATCAGTTACAAAAATGACTCCGCAATTTGAGGAGGGTGAGATTGGTTTAAATGAACTTGTAAAACAATTTTGGGAGATTGAACATACATCTGATTCCTTGCCCAAAATTTCAAAGGCTGAACAAGAATGTGAGGAACATTTCGTTAAAAATTTTACACGGCTTAGTACTGGTGATTACGTTGTTCGATTTCCACTCGCAATGGACACAAATAATCTTGGCGAATCTTATCAATTAGCTTTTCGTCGTTTTTTAAATTTAGAGAAAAGACTTATTCGTAATCCTGAATTGTATCGACAATATTCGGCGTTTATAAAAGAATATCTCGATCTTAAACACATGTCTATGGTGACTGAAGTTCCCACTGGAGTAAAATCATATTTTTTACCTCATCACTGCGTCTTTAAAAACGACAGCACTACTACAAAGCTGCGCGTAGTATTCGATGGATCCGCCAAAACCACTTCTGGTTTTTCATTAAATGATGTACTTTTAAGCGGTCCAACCATTCAACAAAAACTATTTGAAATTTTACTTCGCTTCCGCTCTTTTAAAATAGCACTCACAGGTGATATTTGTAAAATGTATCGTTGTGTTCGTGTGGCAAATCCCGATAATTTTTTGCAATGCATTTTGTGGAGGAATAATATAAAAGATCCAATCAAAATATTTAAACTTGACACCGTTACCTACGGAACTAAACCAGCTTCATTTCTCGCTATACGATCCATGCACCAATTAGCTCTCGATGAAGAAGAATTTTATCCAGTCGGTTCGAGCATTGTTCGGAGAGATTTCTATGTCGACGATATGATTTCTGGAGGAAATTCAATTTCTGAGGTAAAGGAAATTCTGACCCAAACGACAAATTTACTAAAAAAGGGTAATTTTCTAATTAGAAAATGGTGCTCAAACGAGCCACAAATTCTGAATGACGTTGAAGATTTTGATAGAGAAAAACTTCTCGAATTTCATGACGGAACAAATGTTACTAAGGCTCTCGGACTAGTATGGAGCCCTAATAAAGATAGTTTTTTATTTTCATTTGTTAAGCCTTTCGTTCACAAGAAAATCACCAAACGAGGAGTGCTTTCAACCATAGCCAGATTTTATGATCCCATGGGCTTAATTGGTCCAGTCATAACAAAATCAAAAATTTTCCTGCAGCTCTTATGGAAGGAAAAGTTGGATTGGGATGAAAGTTTGCCTCAGTCAATGCATTCAACCTGGAAAAATTTCTGCGCTGAATTTGATTATTTTGATGACTTAAGTTTTACAAGATATGTGTTAGCTTCACGATCGGCACTACAAGTGCACGCCTTCTGCGACGCTAGTCTTTCAGCTTACGGAACTTGTATATACATTCGAGCAAAAAGGGGAAATGAAGTTATCATAAATTTACTTTGCTCTAAGTCCCGAGTTTCTCCACTTAAAACGCTTTCTGTTCCAAAATTAGAGTTGTGTGCAGCAGACTTGCTCTCTAAGCTTATAACTGTAGTTAAGAAATCACAGTCTTTTAGCGCAGAATTTCATTGCTGGTCTGATTCAAGTGTTGTATTGTCTTGGCTTCAAGAAGAACCATCAAATTACAATGTATTTGTCTCGAATCGAGTTAGCAGCATTCAAACCTTAACTCAGGGTATGATATGGCACTACGTGCCTACTAAACTTAACCCGGCTGACATTCTTTCAAAAGGAGCAACCCCAAGAGAGCTGAAGGATTCAATGCTATGGAAGCACGGCCCCGATTTTTTAAAAAGAAATTCAAGTGAATGGCCTCACTTTCCTGGGTTAATTCAAGATTTGCCTGAACGAAGAAAGCAAGTGCTTATATCATTCTCAAAGCCGTTAGATTTGTCCATCGATTGCAAATTTGTTAATTCTTTTGCGAAAATACAAAGAGTGTTTGCCTACGTCCACAAATTTATTCATTTAAAGCGCTATCAGCCTCAAGAATCGCCACAAGGTAGCACGACGCCTAAGTATCTCACCGTAAAAGATATTCAACAAGGAACGTTTTTATTAATTCGTATGGTACAAATGGCCACTTTGACTGATGAATATAATGCACTTATCAATAAAAATCTTATAGCTGCATCCAGTAAAATTCAGTCGTTAAATCCGTTCTTAGATGCTTATGGATTAATCAGAGTTGGAGGCCGCCTTCAAAATTCGTTGCTAGATTTTGAATCAAAGCATCCGATAATTTTGCCGAAGCGACATCCATTAACAGTTTCCATAATAAATCATTTTCATAAAAAATTACTGCATGCTGGACCACAATCGCTGTTGTCATCAATCAGGTTGCAATACTGGCCGATAGGCGGTCGAAAAACTGTTTCAAGCGTACTCAACAAGTGTATTAAATGCTTTCGAGCCAAGCCAAAGGTCATTGAACACATCATGGGCAGCTTACCGAAGGAAAGGGTACAAGCCAATCGGGCCTTTCTCGTGACTGGAATTGATTTTTGCGGACCTTTTTTTCATCAATCGGAAATAAGAACTAGATCACCATTAAAATGCTATGTTTGCCTTTTTATCTGTTTCGCGACCAAAGCTGTACATTTAGAGTTAGTAAAGGATTTGTCAACGGACTCTTTTCTTGCAGCGTTAAAGCGGTTTGTATCCACCAGAGGAAAGCCCAGAGCGATTTGGTCAGATAACGCCACAAATTTTGTGGGAGCCAAAAATGAATTGGTGGAACTAAAGAACTTATTCTTAACGCAAGCCCACCAACAAGCAGTCCAACAGCAGTGCCTTGAGGACAACATTGATTGGAAATTTATCCCTCCTCGTTCGCCACACTTTGGGGGGCTTTGGGAAGCCTCCATTAAAACAGCAAAGTATCATTTTTGGCGTACAGCTGGACTAGCTGTCTTAATTTTTGAAGAGCTTAGAACCCTTGTATGTCAGATATCGGCCATAATTAATTCCCGTCCTCTGTCTCCTCTTTCAGAGAATCCAAACGATCTTGAAGTGTTAACGCCCGCGCATTTTTTGGTCGGAGCATCACTCTCTTCAGTGGTTGAACCAGATGTTACGCTATTAAATATCAACCGACTAAGCAGATGGCAACGAGTAAGCTTCATGCAGCAAGTATTTTGGAAGAAATGGAGTACGGAATATTTGACTTTGCTTCAGCAACGAACAAAATGGTGTTTGCATAGACCAAGCCTGTGTGATGGTGACATGGTTTTGCTAAAGGATGAGAATCTGCCACCATTAAAATGGCCCTTAGCAAGGGTTATCGAAACAATAAAGGGTAAGGATGGCGTCTCCCGTGTAGCTGTGCTGAGAACTAGTGGTGGTACGACCAGACGCGCAATTAACAAGCTGTGCATTTTGCCAATCGATGATGAAGGATCTTTGAAAGCTGGAACCTTCCAACGCGGGGAGGATGTTCAGGCTGATGTGAACCAACCTTAAATTTGTTTAATTTATCTTTCACTGCGAGGTGGCATCTTTTCTTAAATGTCAAGTTTTTTACCTTCTTGCTTCACACACTTGTTCTAAAATTCTATTGTTTTTCTTATCCCTTTAAAACACTTCAGCATTTGGCTGATTGGTTAATTTTATATTTTTTATACATTTTGTAAATAAATTAAAGGCTCCGGCATTTGGCCGGCTTAAATACTTCAATAAATTGATAATATTGTAAACTGCATTTGAAGGCAGAAAGCTACGTATCAGATTTTTATTTGGAAAAAGTCAGTGCAAAGGAGCTCTGACTCAAACAACGATTTTAAAATATCAAACAACTAGAATTTAAATTTAAAATCAAGCATTTAAATCAACCAGACATTTAGAATTTGTATTTAAATCATAGAAAATCAACATAATAAATAACAAGGTCATATAGAAAACTTTCAATTTTAAACAAGAGGTAGAGCCAGACCAAAAAAACACTGAAACAGCTTGAAGATTTTTCAGCAAATCTAAAAACAACTTCAGTAACCATGCTTTGTCAGTGGTAAATTCCAACAGAAGGTTGGACTCCATAATAATAACAAAAGCATAAAACTAAAGTAAAGCAAAAATACAACTACAACAGGAAATATGAAAGGGAGAAAAACTGAGAAATTGACACTGAAATCTCTTCGCCTCTGTTGGTGTAGTGCGCTAATGCGCTTGAAGCGGTCACGGCCTGGGTTCCATTCTCGCCGGCATCACAAAGATTTCTGATGTAGATTGTAGCTGGGCCGAAATTGCAATAAAATCAGCTAGTGATGTTTTCCTTTTCATATTAAAAATGTTATTGTTGTTGTTGTTGTTGTTTCTTTGGACAAGTTCTATAGGGCAATTAATTGTTCTAACCTGACATAAAGTTCAATAAACGATTCTAACTATCAAAAAACTAGAATTTGTATTTAAAATCAAGTATGATTTAAATTATCAAACATTTAGAATTTGTATTTTAATCATAGAAAATCAGCATAAGTTTTTGCAAATGTCTAATATCAAAATCAAAAAACGGCATAGCAGCGTGTGGGATGAAAAAATATTTAATAACATCATGAAAAAAGTTTCCGCACTGCTGAAGTTTTGTTTTTATTTATTTATATTTTTTTGCATTTTAACAGTTACTCTTGTCTTAAATGAATTATTTTTTGTTTAAATTCTTATATAAATTTCAATACCAAACCATTTTTCATAAGTCTAATGCAAAAGTTTGATTAAATCGCGATATTTTAAGCAGAATAAGTACCTTTCTTTAACTTCTTTAAATTTATTTTTCTTATGTAAGAAGGTAGTGAATTGTATCTAAAGGCGAATTTACACAATTCACTATCATTGTTCACTTTGGATGAATCATCTGCTTTGAAAAATTTAAATTGAGTTTCATCTTTAAAATGAAGATGATGGTCATCCACATTGAACAGTGAAAGAAGTAGAAGGTCTTCCTTCCTACTTTTGATGAAAGTGAAAGCAAATTGATCTGATGTGTTATTCGTTCTGAAACACAATTGAAAGGTGTTAACATAATATTAAGCAGAAAGTTTATATATTTTTATTTAATTGCTGAACGGCTTTTATTTATTTAATTTTTTTAAACGTCAATAAAATTAATCAACCAACAAATCTATTTTGACATTCAACACCGAATTATCCACCAAATTTTAAATTTACACTCCGAATAATGTAAATTAAAAATTGATTCACTGTCATCGTTCAACGTTCACTATCATCGTTTTGAGTGAAATGTGTAAATTCGCCTTAACATATAAAAATTTCGTGTCACGGTGTCTGCTACAGAACTCCTCCGAAACGGCAGGACCGATTTTCATAAAATTTTGTATGTTCATTTGGTACGTATGACAATAGATCGTAAAGTATATTTCACCCTCCTACCCCCAGTAGGCGTGGCACCTCCGATACAACCCCCATTTGCGATATCGAATAGCTTTGGAGTTACAGGCCGCACAGCTTCGGAATTCGGTATTCAATCACAGTTTACACGTGGTGTTTCACTGATAACATTTTAAGGGAGTTGGAAAAAGGGGCGTGGCACCTCCCATTCAACCCAATTTTTCGATATCGAATAGCTTTGGAGTTACAGGCTGCACAGCCTCGGAATTCGGTATTCGAACTTAATTTACACATGCAATTTTACTGATAACTTTGTATGGCGTTGGACAAGGGGCGTGGCTCCTCCCAAACAACCTAAATTTGAGAAATTCAACAGCTTTTGAGTTATAGGTCTCACAGCCATGGAATTCAGTATTCGACCACAATTTACATATACAGTTTCACTGATAACATTTTATTCGCGTTTGGCAACGGAACCGCGGCAGCAACGCGCCGGGTTAAAGCTGGTATTATAATAAATCTAAAATGTTGTTCATTATTTGTGGTGCTTCTCAAAATGAAGTATAACAAAAGCAAAATATCTGTTATAAAAATCTGTTATCATCAGTGTTGCCGTTTGGATACTTTTTTCCTTCCAAAAATTGATGGATACTTTTTTAAGAATCAGAGTAAGTTTGTACCGTGGTAGAATAATACGGGTAGTCTCGTGGCTAATCGTGATCTGTTTGACAATACGACCAGAATTGTCAAAATCAGTTTTTCTTTTTAAAGAAAACAAAGATAACGGAGAAAAATTAAATGACTATTTTTGTGTTGTGTTTAAAAACTTGAATAAAAGTGATTTAATTATTTATTTTTTAATTAAAATGAAGTACGTGTTGTGCCAAAAACACTTGGGCAAGGAAAATGGGCCGAGTTTGTGTGTTCCAGCTGACGAGCCTAGAAGACAACGATGGAACATGGTATGTGCCAAAAATTTTAAAAAAGATTCTCGTGTTTGCTATAGACACTTCCACGAAAATGATTTTTTGGAACCTCATATGAATTAAATTCAACAGCTGCAAACAATCCTATTTTAATTGATTGATCAATAAAAAATTAAAAAGCAAAATAGTTTCAGCCATGACATATTCTTTTTAATTTTTCCTTTCTCATCGCATTCTCATCGGTTTTAAATTTTGCATGAGCAGTCAGTTGCCTTTTTACAGTTATGGTAGTTCGCTCTCAGCCGTGCGACTACCTCTTTCCTTCTACCATGGTTTGTACGTTTCTTGTAAAATTTTTTTTTTAATTTAAAATGTTAGCAGTCTTTTAAATTCGACAAAAAAGTTAAGATTATTGATGACATTGAGACATTTTTGGGCAATATTTTCTTATCAAAAAATACATTAAAGCAACCTCTTTAAAAAGTGCTTTTAAATTTTAGGAATATTTTAAGATTGCCAACGCTTATCTACTGCTGAACGTATTTTTTCCAATTTAAATCTAACGAAAAACGATAAGACTAATAGATTTTCTTTGAAAATCGTAGACAATATGTTGTTTTCCAAAATGCGTATGAATGAATATATTCGAACTTCTAAATTTTAGATGATATTGCATGTTGAAATAAATAACTCAATGTAAGACATTTATTGTGAGTTTGGCCTAATAGTAAAAAATTATAGCGACTTTTTAAAGAAAATGTGTAATTTTCAACTCTTAAGATTCCCGTAGCATTTGCAAATTGTAATGAAACTAAATAATTCTAGTGTGGGATGTAGCGATAAGTACCCCCTTGTTAATAAGCACTTTGATTTTTTTGTTTTCGATAAATTGGGACGAAAATATCTTGACCCTGTCAAAAATGACTACTTTTTTAAGCCACCGGGAATATTGTTTTTTTTTTTATTATTTATGTAAAGAACACTTCACGTCCTTAAGATACATTTTTTAAATTATTTTTATTTTAAATCAACGTGCAATTATAGCTTAATATAATTAAAAGGCAATAGCAATATTTAAAAAGAGTTGTATTTTGGGGAAGAAAAAAAAATATGTTATTGGTTATTAGATTTTTCAAAAATGGATACTTTTTGGACCTTTTCATAGATACTTTTTTAAGAATAGTCGCGGCAACACTGGTTATCATTGGGTAAGAGAACCGTCTAAAATTAAAGAACATCAACACAGCAACATATTCGCCGAGCGTGCGATTAAGGTGGTGCAGGACATATATCCAATATGTAAAACCATACGCATAAAAAACTTAAAGTTTATATCTTAGAATTCCTAGATTTTTTCGCTTGTTTTAACTTTAAAAAATACATATCGCTACCTTAATATAGAAAGGCCCTAACTCATTTCTTGTTTTTACTTTACAGGAGAAGGAAAAACTTGATAAAAATTAAAATTTTGCAGCTGCAAATTTTTTTAAGGGGGGTTTTTTATTTAAGTCTCTTGCCAATTTAATGCTGTAGCAATTTTTTGTAGCAATTTCTTTTCTGTAACAATTTTTTTGCAAAAATCTCAAAAAAAAAAAATCGATTTTGAAAAAGTTGAGCCTATATATGTTTGTACAATAATAAAAAATCATATCATTTTAATATAAATAAAATTTAAAAGCACTTTAGAAATTGATTTCGGTGTGGAAACTTTTTTCACCGAACCAATTGTTTTTTATTATCAGAACATTTCCCAAATGGTACTGGACTGGTATTTTGCACTTAAAAATAAGTTATATCCCTAATAAACATACAATATTTGTTATAACTAAAAGATTTATAGACTCTGACTCAGGGCCGTAGACAAGGGGGAATTTTGGGGGTTCGAACCTCCCGAGGACCAACATATTGACAAAAATTAATTCATTTCAGCAATTATTTCATTGAATCACTGTAATATGTTCTACAAAACATAAAAAGTCATTTACTGAAGTTGCGCTTACGTGTTATGAGTTTAATCGTCTAGACAATAATAGTGAAAACCAATGTATCGTTATTTATCGGATCAAATGTGATTTATTAACAATTGTCATCACTACCCTTAACATCGGCAGTTGGGGATGATGGTAGTGATGATAACAGTAAAGCCAACAAGAATTAATTTTTCCTCGAGCGGTTCCCGAAAATTTAAATTTCAGCACTCATGGTTTTGTCGCTGGAATTTGTCGATACAATTTTTTTTCAGGACGATATTTTGAACAGATTTTAGAAAAAAAATTTCAAAATCATGAGAATATCGCACTTTCTGAAAGAGTGAGCCAAAAAATGATGTTTTTAGTATAAGTTTTAGTAGCACTATTAAACACCTTCAATTTACAAGTTTTTAGAAGTCTCGAAGTGCTCTGGCATCAAAGTTATACTATTTTGAAGATTTTGTAATTCTAGAGTTTTCAGATCTGCGAACATTCATTTTTCATCTCTGGATATTTCAGATCCAGAAGTGCGTAGGATTTACGATTTTACAAATTTTATCGATTTTAACGCAATATTTTCGAATAAATATTTTTGAATCTTACTCCTATTTAGAAGTATCGAATCTAATAGTATTTAGATTATTATGATAATTAATTGCACAGTGCTACAGTGGAAATGTACTTTTACACTTTTTTAAGTGACATAGTCTAGGTTATAGGTCTGGTTGAGTACAACACGAAATCATATTTGAAATTCATAATACACCCCAAAATTTAATTTAACCATTAAAAAACATTTTTTTTTTGGTACTCAACACATTACTTAGCAATTTTTCAACCCATTTTCGATTTAAAAACAGTTTTGGAAAGATGAAATATATCTTAACGTTTAATAGTTTAAATCATTCTTGATTTTAAATACAAATTCTAGTTGTTTGATACTTTAAAATCGTTTATTGAACTTTAGGTCAGGTTAGAATAATTAATTGTTAATCAAATGAATTTTTTCCAAAGAAACAACAACAAAAATATTTTCAATATGAAAAGGAAAACATCACTAGCTGATTTTATTGCAATTTCGGTCCTGCTACAGGCTTCATCTGAAATCTTTATGATCGAACGGCGGGAATCGAACCTTAGCCGCGATCGCCGTGTGCAAGCGCATTTAAGCTAGAATTTAAGCTAGAACAACTAGAATTTTATTTAAAATTATTTTTTTTTTATTTAAGCTGATTTTATTGCAATTTCGGTCCTGCTACAGGCTTCATCTGAAATCTTTATGATCGAACGGTGGGAATCGAACCCTAGCCGTGATCGCCGTGTGCAAGCGCATTTAAGCGCACAACTGTCAAACAACTAGAATTTTTATTTAAAATCAAGAATGATTTAAGCTATCAAACATTTAGAATTTCTATTTAAATCATAGAAAATCAACATAATAAATAACAAGGTCATATAGAAAACTTTCAATTATTATTTTATAATTATGTTGATTTTACATGATTTAAATACAAATTCTAAATGTTTGATAGTTTAAATCATACTTGATTTTAAATAAAAATTCTAGTTGCTTGATAGTTTAAAATCGTGTATTGAGCTTAAGGTCAAAGTTAGAACAATTAAGTGTTCTAACGAATCTTTTCAAAGAAACAACAACAAAAACAACAACAACGTATTTTCTATATGAAAAGGAAAAAATCAATAGCTGATTTTATTGCAATTTCGGCCATGCTAAAGGCTTCATCAGAAATCTTCGTGATACCCGTGCAAGCGCGCATTAGCGCACTGCACCACAGAAGCAATGAGATTTTGGGTGTAAATTTCTCAGTTTTTCTCTCATTTCATATTTGCACATTTGTTGTTGTATTTTTGCTTTACTTTAGTCTTTATGCTTATGTTATTATTATGGAGTCCAACAGTCTGCTGGAAGTCTTCCACTAATAAAGCATGGTTACTGAAGTTATTTTTAGATTTTTGCTGATATGTTTTCAGCTTGTTTCTGTTTAGTCGTGCTCTACCATTTGATTAAAGTTTTTCTAAATGACCTTGTTATTTATTATATTGATTTCATATGATTTAAATACAAATTCTAAATGTTTGATAGTTTAAATCATACTTGATTTTAAAACTGGAAGACTTCCAGCAGACTGTTGGACTTCATAATAATAACATAAGCATAAAGACAAAAGTAAAGCAAAAATACAATAACAAATGTGATACAATGAGATACAAAATTAAATAAAAAAATCTTTGAACAAAAATACACAAAATATCCTCAAAATAATATATATGGCGAATATGAAAGGTAGTTTGCTTAATTTTGGGCATTGGTTGTTTATTAGCCATATCCTTTATTTAATAATTTTATTAAAATTTCTTGTGCTTCTCTTGATTTTTTTTTAATATTTTCTATTTTGATTTTTCTAATACACAATGCAATCCAATCGTCAACTGAGTCGGTTGTTGCTCAAATCAAGCGTGTATTGCTTTGTCAATTAATGAGTTTGGCAGTTGTCGATTTGGTTGATGAATATCAAAAGATTTTGATTTTTTCAAGTTTCCTGGCAAGTCTTTCAATTCGATTATGCTGTGTGTGGTCAAATCGTTTGATAAGCTGTCAACATACATATTTTAAGCTATCGTTTGTAAAGAAAATTTTACAATTATTTCTTAACTAAAATATATATATTTGACAGTTGAAAGAAAATCTTTCAATTAAGTTTTTACAGTGTGTGGCCGAGAAAAAATTCAATTGAAAGAGTCAATTGACAATTGGACTGTATTGTGTATCGCTCACATAACATTGACATCTTTTCAAACTCATATTTTATTTTCTCCAACTCCAGAACAAAGTAAGTTGCACAAGTATATCCTTCGACATATAGATTACTGCCACAGTCGAACGTTCTTTAAGGAGGCAGTTTTGTACATATTTAATAGCAATTTATACTTTAAAGCCGCAAATAAAGAAACTTTAATCGCACACACGCACAGAATACTGCTAACATGCGCGCATACATATTCACACATTCTCATACAAATGCTGACTATTAGAAACTTTTGACCAATAATCTAAGTCGTCCCTAAATTTCAAATAAAAACTGAGTAGAAATGAAAAAAGTAACAAAAAAAGTCTTAAACCATCTGCTGGAAACCAAATAGTAAAAAAATTAAGATGTTGGTATACTATATATTAAAATAAATAGACTACAAAAAAGTAAGATGGCAAAAAAAACCAAACACACACACACACACACACTAGCTTCGCATACAATGACGATGGATCACTCGGATGTAAGAATATCAATCGAAATTAAAATCGAAATGAATGCGTATGTAAGGCGGTCGGTCACTAGGGTGTGAAAATAACTTACCGCATGCCGATTATAGTATGGGTGTTTATGTATGGCTCTGGATTTTGAAGTGTGATTGTATGTGTGCTCACATAGGAATTGTGTGTGTTTTCGCAGAAAACCTTTTTAGTTATTTTTGTGATGGTCTGTCTCATCACAAAATGTATTTCTTATTTATTTGTTCATTTACTTTTTCCATCACATCAGGACTTAGAGACATTTGAGACTATACAACTGGGTTAAAACTTTTTCGAAATTTTTAGCTCTTACAGCAAAACATGTGGTCAGTCTTATATTTCGAGAAATGGAAAGACTATAGAAAATAAAAATTGTCTTGTGAAGGTAATTTGGAAGAACGTTGTAAGTGCAGTGTTGTTTACTATTTTTTATTTGGCTTATAGACTGGCGACTTCGTAAACGTAATTACAATGAACAGTCAGTTTATCTTGCCAATTTAATAGAAGTTAAAGAACCTCAAAGGAGACGACTAGAAGAGGGTACATCTTGCCGCAATACAACAGTGAACTACTTTTTGTTGGGTTCGAATGGAAAAAGAGAGCGGGTATGTAAGAAAATGTTTGGCCACATGTTCCAGATAACTCAACGCAGAATTCAAATATTAGTTGAAAAATTAAAAAATGGGAACAATGTTTCCGATCTGTGAGGAAAACATACAAACCGTCCACACAAAATTGTCGACGCTGAGAAAAAGAGTGTCATGGAACACAAGCAAGCTTTCCGAGCCAAGAAAGTCACTACGGTCGTTCAACATAGAAAAAAAATTGTTTAAGTCCTGATTTAAATCTACTCAAAATGGTTAACTTATACAAGATCAAAAATATCCCGATTCTTCTATTAGCTACAATACGTACAGACATACATATTTATCATACTGAGTTTCAAAATCGTTTTGGATTTCCGAGATGCGACACATGTAAAACCTGCGATAAGTTTTTTATTGATATGATAGCAGCCGAAAATACAGAAAAACTGCAGTCTATACAAAAGTTAGTCGAACTTCTTCACAAAATGCAGAAAAGGCTTATTTGCAACTTCAATATGATTCTAACTCAGCCAAAAATACTAATAATACTGTCATTATTTCTACTGACTTGCAGCAAGTAATTTTAACTCCTAATCTAACACACTCTGACGTTTACTACTAACGTTAATATTCAAATTGCAACAACTTTGCAGTTCATAATATGAGACAGAACACTGCCAAAATATATGTTTGGCATGAGAGTGTTGCAAAAAGAGGTGCTGCTGAAATTGCGTCATGTTTATTAAAATACATTTCGTTGAACATTCTACAGCTTGGAAAAGTAAGAAAACTAGTTATTTGGTCTGATAGATGAGTTGGTCAAAACAACAACTGGACATGAGACCAATGTGCCAACATTTTATAACACTAAGATATTTCACCGAAGTTAATCAGAAGTTCTTAACTAAAGGACACAGTTTTTTGCCATGCGATCGTGATTTTGCCTTTATCGAGAAAAAAAAAGAAGACAGCCCAACTATACGTGCCTGAAGATGTATGCCGTTTAATTCAATCTGCAAGGCCATCAAATCCATTTAAGGTGTATCAAATGCTTCAGCAGGATTGTAAAAATATATATGCTCTCGCTGGAAATTTCAATAAGAATAAGTGCAAAATAACTGAAAGTAGATGGCTGCAAATTACTAGCGACGATCCAGAAGCATTAAGACTAAGGCAGAGTCAAAGTATCTCAGAAACTTGGGTTTGTTACAGCCTGCAACCCAAGAAACTTGGCTGACAAACAAAACCCAGTCCATGGGCATCATTCGAGTTGCAGCTTCTTCGAAACGAATTAATAGAACTTAGTGACGAAAAGAAGAAAGATCTTCAAGCAATGGCATCTTTTCTGCCCGAAGAATACGCCGAATTTTATAAAACCTAGTGCTGTTACTGTTAGAAAGGTCGATACTTGTTTTTCGAGTAATATTATTTTAATATTCTATGGAGATAATTTTCGTTTCATCTTTTTTTAATTGATTTCGAGTTAATTTTTATAAAACGTACATATTAGGAGTGAATATAGTTATTTTTGAAGCGAAGCTTTTTACGCCTCGTTTTGTGATTTGCTTGAGTGAAATCTGAAAAACGACACTTTTTTCCATACAGTTTTTTCTTAGAATTGTTGTTGTTTTTTTTACTTGCATCTATTAAACAAGAGGATATAAAATAATTAATATTTCTTTTCGCAAGCGTGAGGATCGAACTCGCGCCCTCCGACCAAGAGTTCTACATACTAACCACTACTCCAAGCCAAGCATTTCTGATATGATGTGATTCATTCATTATTAACTAAAGCTATGTTGCAGTAGATGACAGGAATTTATTAAAGGGATTGTTCATTAGCTGCCAATCGCTGTATTCTATTGTGAATGCGTGAAGCTATAATTCAGCAGATCACAATTATTGATCAAATACTACGTTTCCATGGTGAGTTAAGTCGAGGTTGACTCGGGATTAATTTCCCATGGAAACTCGAGTTGAGTTGAATTTCGTTAAATCCACGAAACTCCGCGAAAATTAATAGATTTAACTGAGTTAGATTGGATGCGTTCGGAATATGAAACAGTTGCTCAACTGTTGCGTGAGGTTTCCTTGATTATTTGTTATTTTATTTTATTTCTGCCACAGCGTTGACATAAAATGTAACAAACCGTTCAGCAGGAACACAAAGTAGCGGAAACTAATACTGATCAAAGACTCAATATGTTTAGTAAATTTTGCACCTTTGATCCAGCACCTTAGAACAGATGGTTCTAAAAGTCGTAGACTCACATCAAAAACTGTTTCCTTACAGAGCAACTAAAAAGAACATCATTACAAATTTGCGGAAACCAAAATAAAAAAAAAATCAAATAATCGACCTTACGTAAAAAAGTTATTTCTTGTGCAAATATGTTCCGAATAAAATTTTTTTTTTTAATAAACTTCATTAAATTACTAACAATTTGATAGCATTTAAATTTAAAAAAGGTGCATTCTTTTGTTCGTGGGGAACGAATGAATTTGAAAAATAATGAAAAACTGTACTAAATTTATGGTTTGGGATGTGCTGTTGACTTCACTTTCACATTTATCAAAAATCTCATTTCGAAAATGAATTCAGCGACAAATTTAACATACACATAAAATACTACCGTTAATTTTAACGTGGCATAAATGGTTTAAAAAATCTGTTTTGAAGCGATTAAAAAAAAACCTCCAAAATCACGTTTTTACGAGTAGCGCATTCAGTTTTTGCAATTTCTTCATTTTTATTCAACCTGCCTATGCCTATTGAATGCCAGTTAAAGAATCAGCAATTGCAGGGAGGATCCAGAATACTTTTTGCAGAAAAGGTCATCTAGTGCCCATCTGAAGCTCTGAGTGCAATAATCGGGCTACCCCTTTTACGATTATTATCCAAAAAGTGGCATGTCTTAGTTCACTAAGAATGAATGAAATAGGTGAGTACAAGGCAGATAATTTAACGGGTTACATGAAGATACTTAAAACAAAAATTACCCCTTTTTAATATCCCAGACAGGATGCTGCCGAAGCTAAGCTTCTCAAAACGCTACAGGGTCAATATGCAACTATGGAGGGCTGATAGCTTCACAGTTGATGCTGGCTCACAGATATGGTAGACTGATTGGTCAAAATATGAAAATGGAGTAATGAAAGCGGGGATATATGGTTTCAATTTCCAAAAAGTTCTTCCAATGGGATACATACACGCCGACAATATTCCAGGCGGAGGTATATGTCATCGAAGTATGTGTCAGGGAATGTCTCCACAGAAAATTAAAGGGGGCACACATCTACATACTTTCAGATAGTCAAGCGGCCTTAAAAGCCCATCAAGACGAACTTGAATCAAGACTAGTCTCCAACTGCGTCGAATTATTAAATATGCTGGGACAAAGCAATAAAATAGAATTATGGTGGGATCCAGGTCACCTTGGATTCGAGGGAAACGAAAGGGCGGACTGCCTTGCCA
Source organism: Dichetophora obliterata (assembly GCA_963920525.1). Taxonomy (NCBI): domain Eukaryota; kingdom Metazoa; phylum Arthropoda; class Insecta; order Diptera; family Sciomyzidae; genus Dichetophora; species Dichetophora obliterata. Next base: position 174,618,546 of record OY986436.1, on the reverse strand, counting down.
AACGAGGAGCATTTCGAACTCTTACAGGACCCGTAGAAAAGCCTAGATAAAGGCTACATTCTATAAAAAAATTAGAATATAGGAAAATGAGAAATTTCAGTGCCACTGAAACGACACTTATGGACAGAGGCAAGATAAGAAATTACAGTAAAGCATATTCCAAAGATTTACTCATGCTTACCAAATCAGACCTTAGAATTCTAATTAGCTACTTCACAGGCCACTACTCACTCAGATACCATTTTAGAAGATGGGTCTTTTTGAATCAAACGTCTTCAGATTATGCGAGGAGGGAGAAGAAACCTCTGAGGTTGTCCGGCAATCTGCAGTCTATGAGGTCTCCATTTTGGAGGGCAAGTAGTGCTCCCTTCAATAATTTGGAACACTAAGCCAGAGACAGTGCTAAAATTTATTACAAACCTAAATCTGGAGAGTTAATCAAGGGCATGCGAAATAGATCCTATGGGCCGGGGTGCACATGGGCTCACTACAAACTAACGAAAACATTAGTAAGTACTACGAATGTAATGAAAGAAATAATGAGGTAATGAAAGAAATTTACGAATATTATTATCCCTCTAACTCCCCATTTTTTGATCTTGTTCAAAAATTAAACCTAGGTCAAGAATACTAAAAAAAATGAATCTGTCGTCTCAAAATTTCGATAAGGTATGTATTTTAGACTGTGCATCCAATAAACTGCACCCCGCCTGTAGGCGGACCTGGGTCAGTAGTAGTAAAAAAATATGTCACATTTAGTGAATTAAAAATATTTTATTGAATAAAAAGTAATATAAATATAAAGAAACATCTATTTAGTAGTATGAAAATTTAAGAAGCAAGACTTTGAAGTCGAATTGCAGAGGTTCAAATTGCAATTTGTGCAGTACGCTTGAGTTTCTGACTTGCATCCCGGTAGCTTGCACATTCTTTTGCCTGATCTGTCGGCAAACGCACACCAATGACTCATATTGTCATAGCGGACGTCGTCTGGTAGAGTGTAAGCCTTCTTTGCTTTAGGTGGTTGTGTGGTTACTGGGCGGCCCACTTGCCGGTTTTCTGGATACGAATTAATTGAACACAATGATTCAGCCACTTCTGTTCGAAATTTTGGTAACTGAGTAGATCGATCTCCCTTGTTCAAGCGATGGAAGAGAACGTAGGCATTCACCATTGCAACATCCAACAAATGAAAGAATATGCGATTGGTCCATTTCCTAGTCTTGATGCGTATGTGATATCGACCTATTAGCCCATCCATGAGGTCGACTCCACCCATATGACGGTTATATTCTTTTATTATGAATGGACAGTCAACTTCCGTCTGCTGTTTTGTCTTACGATCCCAACGTTTAGCTTTTTGCTGTTGTTCGTCAATATTTTGGGACACAAATGGCTTGATACCAACGTAAGTTGACAGCAAACGAACAGTTTTGTTGTCCTTCCATAAAACATTGCTTATGTCGATTCCATATGCACTGGCAAAATATTCCTCGGAATAGCCTCGCTGAACCTTTTTTCTTGCCAACTCTACTTCACTTGACAACTTGATATTTGGAACACGATTCGCGCGTACTGTACCCAAACTATAAATTCCTCGACTTTTGAGATACGTCACTAATCCCAGCGATGTATAAAAATTGTCGAAGTACACAATATGATTGGCATTGTTCACAATTTTGCTGGACAAGCGAATGACGACATTCGACGAAGCGCCAAGATCTGGTGCATTTTCTGGAATCACGTTATCACCAGCACCAGTATAAATTTCGAAAGAATATAAAAAGCCGGTATAATCGCAAAGAGCAAAAAGCTTGGTTCCCCACTTGTGAGGTTTATCTGGCATATACTGACGAGTCGGATTACCTCCCATTTTTGTTCCACACATTTGTTCGTCAACACAAAGTCGTTGTAATTTAGGAACAGATCCAAATCGTTCATTGAAGTGCTTCACCAACGGACGCACTTTGAATAATTTATGGCATCCAGGATCTGATGAATTGTCATTGAAATGCAGCATTTTCCGTATTTCGTCAAATCGTTTGCGGGTCATTGTCTGTCGAATTGCCTCAAATGAATGGCGTGCCCAATATTCACGAATGCTTGGATACCGGTATACTGACATAAAATAAAATATTCCAATAAATTTACGAACCTCTGCTGCATTTGTGGTGAACCGAGATTCAATGTGTCCTTGACGGGCATACAAATTGATTTGTTCAGCTAGGAATTCAAGTAATTCATCGGTAATAAAATAATGCAAGCATTCGAATGGCGTTTTTAAATTATTCAATTCTGCGGGCATTTCTCTTATGCCACGGAATACAACTTCATTCACATTCAACTGCAGATTTTTTTTCTTCCAAAGCATTGATTTGAACTCAGATGAGTCATTCTTCATATCGCTCACGATGCCAATGAATTGGGTACTGCTAGGTATAGATGAACCACCTGTTTCTTCTTGCAATTTATGTGAATATTTGCGCTTCTTGCAGAATAGTCGATTTTTAGGAGTGGATTTAGGTACACAAATAGAATCTAGCTTAGTAGCAAAAGCAGCAGACGAATTGCATGGCAATGCTTCTAAGCTATCGGTAATTTCGTCTTCGACTTCACTGACATTGATATTACTGAGGTTCAGGGTTACAGCTATTGCTTCCATAGTTTCAGTCGAATTCAAACAATCAGTAATTATATTGTCAACATTTTCTAAAGCGAAATTCGGGTCAGCAATATCATCATCACTATCTAAATCGTCTTCGCTGCCAGTGTCGTCCCCTTAGTCTATTGAATCCATCAATGCGTCAATTTCCTCCTCCGACATGGTCGATAAATTATAATATTCCTTTCGGAGTGACATGACTAATAATAACAAAAAAATTTACAAATTACAAATGAAAATTACAAAAATAGCCATATAAATGCTGTTGAATCTAAGATGCATCGCAAAAAAATTTCACTTTAGTGCCCAGATCCGCCTACAGACGGCTTCATGAAATCTAACACTAAAAATTGCTAAATGCACTTTAGTATACAAATTGGATATTTTTCTGAAAGAGAATAGTTTTCCCTACTCACAGATAATTTTTTTTACTTCGATTGGATAATTTGTCGATTTTTTTATGAATTTTTTAAAAACTTATTATTCACGAAAATTAAAAAAACACCTTTTTTTGGCAAACTTTCACTTTCAACTGACGTAACTGCTCAAAAACACGTGCTAGAGCAAAGACAAGCATAGCAATAGATACACACACCGTGAAAAGAAAAGAATTAACCCGTGTGTGCTAAAGCTCTCCAGAAAAACCCCGCCTAGAGGCAGACTGGGGAGATAGAGGGTTATTTATATATACACTATCATTCGTACAATGCACTAATACGAATCACTTTATTTTTGATATTAAAACGGATTTTTTTTTAACAATTTAATCTGTTAGCTTTTCATAAACTTTTTTATTTTTATTATAATAAAAGTGTCATCTCTAAGTGGGTAATAAAAAAAAAAATAAGCTTTAATAAATATGTACTAAAAACTTAAATATTTTTTTATTAAAAGAAAAACTGTTTTTAATTTCTTACTTTAATACAAAAAAAAAACTATTGTTCTTTAGCTTAGGGGGGTTGGAGTGGAAGGAAGTAACGGCCCAACAATACATATTGTTGGTGTTGGCTTGTAATTTTTAAACACGGTGTAAATGAAACCTAGTAACTAAGTGTAGCTCTTTCTGTCTAAGTACCAAGGTATAACTGGACAACGGGCGTCAATTATTAAATTTTGCATATATGATTCCAAAAAATCAGCAAGGAAGTTGCTGATCATAATAATTTTCTTAATTTTGTTGTGACTGCTACTACTGGAGAACCTTTAAGATGTGTGCACTTCAAGAACTGTCAAGGCAGACAATTGAAATTTACTTCAGCAATTTACCACATCATCAGAAAATTCACAAATACATATACATACACACACACACACACACACACACACAAGCACAGTTGAAAAACCACACACAAACATACTCATAGTATAGTTATGATGATAGCTGCTTTGTTGTCAGACGATAAAGCAGAAAACACAAAGGAAAGAAAATTCAAAGAAAAGCTACTCTAAATGCTTTCAGTGCTGTTAAACGATTTCATCAGTAATACACACTCACACACATGCACACATGCACATATAGCACCGCACTTAAACTACATGCTGGGCTGTCCTTTGATTGACTGAACTTTCTGCTGATGTTGCTGCTCCTGTTTGATTTGCGTCTTTTTTAATGAAAAGCTTGCTGTTGCTACGCCCAAAACTGCTCATGCTGTGGCTTATGAAGCGTACTCAATGTCAATCAATAAAACATCTATATAAATAAATTGTTATTTTTTTCTAGCATACGTTGACTTTCCAAATATAAACTGTGATAAGCTGTGTTTTATAGCATATTTCTTATTAGTACTTTCTGTACATAATTGGTCAACATTGATTTCAATGATGCGCTTAAGCTCAGTTTTTTTTTTCTTTTCTGTCTGTTTAACCTCTGATCAACCGCAAAAAATAACAAAAACGTATGCAGAAAATGGAACAATGGCAATAATAGAATTTTTTATATGCCTCTTCATGTCTCGTTATGCTCTTATTTATTGCCTTGCACTTGATGTTGTTGTTAATGCTGCCGGCAATGTTTGGCAGAAGCAAACAATAAATTATACATTGCTACTGTTTCATTATAATTTCATATATATGCTAGCACGAACGTGCACATAATTCGTAGGTGTATAGATTGTTAAGTACGCAAAAACCACTCACATACATTCATACTCAGCTAACAAGTGGGTGCAACCTGTAAGGCTTTAAAAAGCTTGTTAGGAGCACTTACGTTACTTATAATAAAAATACTTGCTTTTTACGACTCGGACGTTTATGAAAATAAATGTGCTTTAAGTACAAAGAATTGCAAATCATGAAAAGTAAGCTTAATTTTCATTCATTCCAATTTAATTTCAACTCACAATATTGGTAATAATTAGATATGGCTAATGGGAAAAATATCGCATCATTACATTTGTTTTTGTAAAACTTCACAAGATTTTTTTTTTTTGATAACGGCAATTCGTGTTAAGCCCAGCAAAAAAAGTGTTTCCAAAAGAAGGTAAAATGGAAGGGAAAGTATTGAATTCCATCCCTTTCACTTTCATACCCAGAAAGCATTCTTTAAACATATGCATGTCATTGGGAGGAACGCTCTCCTTAGTCTTATGTAGAAGTGCTTCCAGAATTTTTTCAATGGAAGATTTCTTTGAGCCCTTTAATGAAAGGATTCTAGTAGGTGTTTTCCAGAAGAACTTTAAGAAGGCATTCCGTAGAATGGAATGGTTTTTGTGGTTTGGGGGTTAAAAAAAATCCCTCGGAAAATATCGCTTTTCCCGGCATTCCCGCGATTTTTGTATTGGAAATGAGAAGTGCTTGGGTTTTGTTGGGGGTTTAGAAAGATTCCACTTAAAATATAATTTTTCCCGATTTTCAAAGCATTTTGGTGTTGGAAGTAGTAAGTGGTTGGGTTTAATTAGGGGTAAAAAAATCCCACGAAAAATATCTAACACATATATTATAATTGTATATAATTCTTTTACTTTAATTGAATTTAAATGCCATTTGAATGTCTTCCGGAAGTAGGTTATAAGAATGCCTCTTGAAAGAAGTTTTTTATAAGGCTAAGAAGAAGCTCAGTTTGATCTATATAATGTCTTCTGGAAGCAATGTACCTAAGAATACATATCACATTTGCATCAACAATTTTTGACAATTTTTCAACGGCCCTTCGAGGCGTTCTTGCAGGGGCGTAACTAGCGGGGGGTACGGGGGTAGACTACCTCCTTACTTTTTTAAAGTCGGCCTAATTGTAATTTTTTACTAAAAAATTTTTAAAATATTGATTTTTATACACAATAATTATGAAAGCATCAAAGCCAGCCGCACCTTTTATTACCATTTTTATAACAAAAACCAACTCTAGTCGGATATTTCATTTTAATTCATATTCAAAACTATCTTCAGTCGGCCAATTCACTTTTAGTCGTACCTTAAACGAACTTCAGTCGGCCAATTCAGTTTCAGTCGTACCTTAATTAAACTTCAGTCGGCCAACTTATTTTAAGTCGTATCAACGTTGTATTGTTGTAAACGAATCCAGTGTTCCTTTGTGACAAAATGCAGAAAAAGTTCAGAAAAGTAGTATTAATATTGTTAAAAAAGTGCAACCGTGTGCAACCGTGTGCTTGACTAAAAATAAAAACCGAAAATTATATTTTTGTTTGACCAAAAAAATATTAATGATTTTTATTTAAGATTTAAAAGATAAAATCAGATTACTATTTTTATATCTGAACAAAAACTTTAAAATAAAAAATAATAATTAATGCTTAGGTTTTCGGATATAGCTTAATGGTAGCAGTACCTGATACAAACACCTTGTCAAAAAGTTAAAAAAATAAGTGGAATAAAACAAGCCCAAACGAACAAAGGTTTTCTCAGTCTCCACACATATTCCCCTTTTTAAAACCTAATTAATACATTTTTGTAGAATTTTCTGAAATTGAAATTTTTATCCAGAAATACCCAACATTTGTAATAAAAAATTTAATGATCTAAATCAGCCAACATATTTAAAGAAATCTTCTTAGCTCAAGAACTATGTAAAATCTTTGATTTCATAGACTTAACATTTTAATTTAAATACAATTATAATACATAAATAAATAATGAATTTAAAGGATTAAGTCAAACTATTGAAAAATGGTCCGTTTTAACTTTTAAACTCGAGGTGATGGCAAAAAAAACACCGTTTCAAAAATTCTCTTATTATAAAAGCATCGCTCTATGTCATTGTTCATGTTCTAAACGAAATTTCTGAAAGCTCTAAGAAAATTGATCAATGCAGAAATAATGCGAGTTAGTGGACTTGTAATATGCGGTATATTAAGATTTATCAATTTTACGGGAGTACCATCTTCACCCAAAGCAAAGCATTTGACTTAATCTGCATCACACAATTCCCAACATCAAGTTCACTAACAGGTGTGAAATAGGGAAGTCAATCCCGGGATCCCGGATGATTTAAGCCTCTTTAAATCCCGGGATTGTCTTTCAGGATCCCGGGATTTTTAAATAAAAAATTTCTATTACAAATATTCATGTAAATGAAAACATTTCATTTTAAGTTAATATGAATATAGAATTAGAAAAAGCTTTTATTGTGGCTGAAAAAGATTGTTAGGACGATGAGTGTGAATCACTGGTGCAAAGACTTTGCCAAGTTTTAGAAGAAATGCAACATCGGGAAGTAGGCTTTGTATTTCAAAATTGTCAAATATTCTGACTTAGGAAATAATTTATTTTTGTGGTGAAGGCAGTCGTGATCGAAACTTATATATTGCTTACGATTATCGTACAAATATTTCTACAACTAGCATAGAATCAGAACGGTGCTTCTCATAAGCGGGTTATATTTGTAATAATATCCGAACAACACTCTCAAATAAAAAATAAAACGCGTTGATCAGATTAATAATTACTTTAAAAATAATTTAAACAAAAAATTTAATTTTGAAAAGTCTTTTCCAAAATTAATATGCCTTAAACACAAAAAATCATGAAGACGGTGTAAAAAAAAGTGTAACATGTATATAGTAATACCTTAAACTATTTTGTATTATATTTTTTTATATAATTTGTTCTTAAACCCTTTCAATAGCTAGGCTAAGTTAAGAACAAAATAATTTTTTGAGGTAATTTTCTTATCATTTAGGTCCTTAAATGATGAAAAAGCATACCTTTGATTTTAAACTGCACTACTTTCGTTTTGCAAGCTTGTACAAAGAAAAAATTATTTTGCTCCGTCGGTCGGCACAAAGTCTTTTTCTAATCCCTAACAGGTTTTTCAATCCTTTAGATCTTTGTTTCTTATACTCTCTTAATATTCTTATCATTAAGATAAAAAAAAAAAAACATAGATTTGATTTTTTCCGGTTCATTTTTTCTTATAAAATAGACCGAACAAATTTTGTTTTGCTTTTCTTCGGCACAAAACCGAAAATCCAACCGACTTTTATGTCAAATATCTTTCTAAATTTAGTTTTATCATGTTGGTTCCTTTTTTTTTTCATAGTACCAAATAATTTGATTTAAACAAAAGCTTTGCAAAATAAATACATATACAAATTACTTTCTGATGTGTCCATATATTGGGCAAATCCACTGAATGGGTTATATTAATACAATTTACTAGTCAATTATATAAGTTAAGTTTTGTGTGTTTATTAACAATAAGGGTATTCAAAATTGTATTGCATAGTTTAATTGTGTTTTTTTTGCCATATTTGAAAATCACAATTATGAGCACCCTCCTCCCAAGATAGCTTTTTGTTACTATGCAAAAAAATTAACTATCCAATTTGGTATATTTTATTAATAAATGGCATAAAAAAGTTTAACTTGCTTTTTGAGCTTCTCCCATTTTTGCAATTAGAAAATAACTGGCAACCGTTTGTGGAACCTTAAAAACCACGTTCGATAAACATATCGTTGTGCTACTTCAAATGACCACACTTTTGGTTTTTAGAGATTTCACGTAAAACAACAAAAAATATAAAAACCACTAGGTAAAGTGTGGTAAAAACAGATTTCAATGCAAACTAATAAGAATAGAAGAAAAATGATCCCCAAATCTGATGACGACTTCCGCAAACGAAAAACTCATAACGATTTACGGATATGCACCTGGAATGTCCGAGCCCTTAATTGGGAAGGTGCCTCTATCCAACTGACTGATGTCTTGGAAAGATACAAAGCTGATATCACTGCTATCCAAGAAATGCGATGAAAGGGACAAGGTTGCATTCGGCATGCACCCTGTGATATCTACTACAGCGGCCATGCGGAGAAGCACGAGTTTGGATGCGGATTTGTAGTTGGTCAATATTCATAAAGCCACCTGGATGTCCCCTGATCAAAAAACCAAGAATCAAATTGATCACGTTTTGATCGACGGAATGCACTCTTTCAGTGTATTGGATAAACGCACGATCCGTGTTGCAAACATGGACTCGGATCACTATCTTGTTGCAGCCAAGATCCGTACACGTCTGTGCGCAGCTAAGAATACACGCAACCCTACACAGAGAAAGCTAGACGTCGACAAGCTGCAATCGAAACAGACAGCCGATGCTTTTGCCACTCGACTCTCACTCCTGCTTCAAAGCACTCCTCCAATCGATGATATATGCGCGCAGTGGACTCACATTTCCAACTTCATGCGTGCAGCTGCTGAAGAGATGATTGGCTAACACCTTCGCGACGCCACTGCAGAGAAAGACGCCGCCTTCAAAGTCACCCTGCAGTCGGTTGTAACGCGCGCTGCTAAGGAGTGATACAAAGAAAAGAGGAGGGAAGAGAGACGTATTTTCAGGAGGGAAAAAAGAGAGAAGATTGAGATGTATGGTGACAGGAATGAGGCCCGAAAATTTTTCGAAAAAATAAGACGCCTTGACGATGGTTTTAAAACGGGGCCTCTTCTTGTAAGGATGAAAACGGGAATCTAGTGACAGATATCCAGAATACACTGACGTTATGGTGGGAACACTTCTCTAAGCTTCTAAATGGCGACGCTGACAACAATCCCGACAATAGAGATGATATTCCGGAAACCCCAATTACGGATGACAGCGTCGAGGTTCCGCTGCCCGACTATGATGAAGTTCTGACAGCTATAGCTCGGCTTAAAAATAACAAAGCCGCGGGAGCTGATGGCTTATCTGCTGAGCTGTTTAAGAATGGAGGTGAAGCTCTACTTAAATGCATTCACGAGCTTCTATGCAGAATATGGTCGGAAGAATGCATTCCGAACGATTGGAATCTCAGTGTGCTCTGCCCAATCCACAAGAAAGGCGATCCCACTATCTGTGCCAATTACCGTGGGATAAGCTTTCTTATATCGCATATAAGGTCCTGTCGAGCGTTTTATGTGAAAGATTGAAGCCCATTGTAAACGAACTGATCGGACCTTATCAGTGTGGCTTCAGACCTGGAAAGTCCACCATCGACCAGATTTTCACGCTACGACAAATCTTGGAGAAGACTTAAGAAAAACAAGTCGACACCCACCATTTTTTTGTCGACTACAAAGCCGCCTTTGACAGCCTTATAAGGAAGCATCTGTATTTCACCATGTCTGAATTTGATATTCCTGCAAAAGTAATACGACTTTGCAGAATGACACTGAGCAACACCAGCAGCGCAGTTAAAATCGGGAAGGACCTCTCCCCACCATTTGTTACCAAACGAGGTTTCAGACAAGGTGATTCCTTATCGTGCGACTTTTTCAACCTAATGATGGAAAAGATCATCCTAGCTGCTGATCTGAGACGTAGTGGCACAATATTCTACAAAAGTGTTATGCTGCTTGCGTATGCTGATGACATCGATATCATTGGCCATAATACGCGCGAAGTCAGTGCAGCATTTTCCAGATTAGAAAGAGAGTTAAGTCGAATGGGTCTGTCAGTGAACGCAGATAAGACGAAATACTTGGTGTCAACAAACAAACAGTCCCAGCGTCTTGGAACCCACGTTACCGTTGACAATACCTCCTTCGAGGTTGTGAAGAACTTCGTTTATCTGGGATCCAGCATTAACTCAACCAACGACATCGGCATTGATATTAAACGAAGAATAACTCTTGTTACCTTGGGCTCAGTGGCAATTGAGAAGCAGAGCCCTCTCTCGACGAACGAAAATCACGCTCTATAAATCGCTCATCATGCCCGTCCTACTTTATGCATCACAAACCTGGACGCTGAGCAGTTTAGATGAAAAGACTTTGGGAGCAATCGAGAGAAAGATTCTTCGTAAGATCGACGGACCAATCTGCGTCAATGGCGAGTACCGAATACGGTGGAATGATGAACTGTATGAGCTGTACCCTGACATCGACATAGTCAAGCGCATTAAAATCGAGCGGCTTCGCTGGCTTGGTCATGTTCAGCGCATGAAAGATGATGCTCCAGTGAAGAAAACATTCGATTCGGTACCCAGCGGCGGTCAACGCAGAAGAGGACGACCGCATCTTCGTTGGAAAGACCAAGTAGATGACAATCTGATGAAGCTTGGAATTTCCAACTGACGCCAGCAAGCGAAAGACAGACATGGCTGGCGCAAATTCTTAGATGAGGCCAAGACCGACATACGGTTATAGCGCCAACTAAGTAAGTAAGTAAGTAGGTAAAGTGTGGTATCAATACTAAGGGATTTTTTAACTACACTGAAAACAACGCAATTGTGAATACCCTTAATGTGTTTTGTTTTGCTTTTGTTACTTTATAAATGAATGAATTTACATTTTTTAGTTTCAAGTAATACATAACAAAAAATTGTTTTAAAAACGTTTACAATTATTTACTACTTAAAATTTTCAATCCCGAACTAATCCCGGGATCCCGGGATCGAGAAAAGCCTCCGGGATTGGTCTCCCTAGTGTGAACTCAAACAAAAGCGGAGCACGCAAACAACTTAAATATTACACGGTTAGATATTTTGGAATAAATTTTAATACTTTTTGGCTTACATATATGACCACAATAAAATTGTATTAAAGTTAAGTACTGGCCAAATATTAAAAATGATTTTTAATAAAAATATGTATTGAAATTAAATGCTCAGCTCGTATTAATTTTAAATACTGACTTTGTATTAAAAATTAATTATAATATTAACCATAGTATCAAATTAATTCCAAATGGTATAAAATTTCGTTGTAATATTTTAATGGTATTAAAATTTGATACAAAATTGTATTGAAATATAATACAGCATGTCCTTAAAATTAAATACAATATTCACCATAGTATCGAATTTATTTCAAGGGTACAAAATTAATTGTAAAACAAAATAAATTGAAAAATTTTTCAATCAAATCAGAAGTATTATATTTAATTATTTTTGTATTAAAAATCTCTGTAATACTTTTCTTGTATTAAAATTTATTCCAAGATTTCTAACCGTGCGTCAACAAAAAATCATTCAGTAAGTCTGGGTCAATATTGCAATAAGGGGAACTATTGTTCCTAACTCCGAGATTCCTTATATTGCTCCATAAAGCTTTAGTAGAAAGAGACAGATTAAGTTTGGCAGTGAAGTAATGGGACTTAGACTTCCCCAGTTTGCAGATGAGAGTGCTCTTCTCCAGAGTTTGTGTTATGTATTCCTCTTTTTCATGGCATTGAAAATATTCTGAGATAACCAAGGGCAAGCTGAATTTTTTTAAGACAATTGTTTGGAAAGGAACATGATTTTTAAGGGCCGTTTTCTTCATAGTCCGGCAAATCGAGCTTAACGTTCGATAACTTTACCGAACTTCAAATGCCTAAGATACGTCAACTTGCCGGACCATCAATTTGAATTTCTTCAATAAATTTACCGAACCAGTCGAGTTTTTCTCCGGTCAGTTAAATATTCTCAAAATTTTATTCACCTGGCTCAGTCCGGCAAAATTTTATGTCAGTGTCATAAAATAAAATATCAAAAGTAAAATTAAAATATTCAAAAAATAAAAACTTAAAACGTGCAATAGAAATGGGACGCATAAGGCCGAAATCAGAAAATAGAGCTCCAAATTTCTCGGCCATAGAAACTGAGGGCCTCACAGAAATTATTTTGCGTCATCGAAAGGTCCTCAACAAGGAGACCGACGTGGTGACAAAAGCTCAAAAAACCTAGAGTGGGAGCTGATAAGGAATGAGTTTAGTGCGCAGTTTATGGTTACTGCAAAACCTAGCTTTTTTAATTCGAGACATTAGTTTCGAAAATTATAGTTCAAGTGTTTTTCTATATCTGTTTCTTTGCATTGCAGCCCCGCACCGTAAGCCAATTACGCAAAAAATTTAATGCTATCTAAAAACATGTAAAAAAACATATGAAGAAGAGCGCATATACGCTATGGGAACAGGTGGGGGACCTGCGAAAAAACAAGTCGAGCTATCACCTAACATAAAACAGCTTGCTTCCTTCTTAAGCCTGTTCATCGAAGGACTGCAACCATGTCCTAGCGATGACGATTACAGTAATATTGGCAAAGGAAACTCTAGTTTGGAGAAGTTCACTGGCTCAAACGATAATGAACCAATCGAAATAGATTTGAATAATTCTTAAATCATTGTCTTGGATAAGGATGCTAACATCATTGAAGCAACAAATACTGGCGCAAACACGAATGCTACAAATGAAATCGCGGGTACTGTAGCCGAAAACAGTCTTAAAGCAGCGTGGTCAGCATACACGCCAACGCAACTGAGAACAAAGATATCACCAGCGTTGAAGCCGCGCTTGGTAAAGCCACCGGAAGTTACAGATTTATCCGTCACGCGAGCTGATATGGCGGAAGCTAAGCACACGGCAGTAATAAAGAATTTATTAGCTGATGAAAAACGCTCAATCGCTCGCCATTCAATTGAAATAGCAAACATGAGGTTGAAAGCAAAGCGTGAGCATATGGTGTATTTGTCGCTGTTAAAATCATTAAAACAAGATCGCGCACAGAAGAACAAAATTGAGAAATTCACGCAATTTGTTGTAAAAATTTAAAAAGAAAAGAAAGCACCTCATTGCCGGCTATGATGGAATCAATATTTTCTAGTTCGGGTGGGGCCACCACATCATGTTCATCGATGCATATGTTGTGCAATGTCGCACAAGCAATAATTATGTCTTGCACAGTAGACATTTACACTCACAGACCGAGCGCAAGAACAGGAAACCGTCGCTTAAGGACCCCGTAGCTCCGCTCAACCACCTTTCTCGTGCGTATCTGGCTCTCATTATAAAGCTCCTCGATTCTCGTTGTTGCGGTCGGAAGTAGGGATGTGCAAGTCAAAGTCGAAATAAGTCGAAAGTCGACTTTTACTTGATAATTTTCGACTTTTGGCAATTGACTTTCTGATATTTGAAAAAAGTCGAAAGTCGACTTTTACTTTCGACTTTTACATTCGACTTTTTTTATTTTATGAGCAACAAAAACATTAACGCTAAGAACTGTCTTCTCTTAACTAATAAACGAAATAGTTGTTTAACAACAAATAAAGCTGCGTTGGCAACTCTTGATTTGACAAATGTAAAATAGTGGTCGCTAAAATTAAAAAAAGAGACTTTAGGTGGAAGTGTGACAAGGCAATTGCGTATCATCTGATTACATTAAACGCGTAACAAAATTTTTTAATGAAATTTTCACTATTTGAAAAGCAGGTGACAATTTTTTATCAAAATTTATTATTTTTGAGCATCAAATTTTGTTTCGAAAAACAAAACCATTACAACAAACACATAGAAATATCAAGAATACTGGGTAACAATTGTTACTTTGCCAGAATAGGGCTGTTAAAACAAATTTATGTTCACAATAGCTGCGTTCCTTTCGCCTTAATATAATCGCGATAACAAATTTTCTCAAAGGAACGGCAAGAAAAACGACTCGTAGAGGGCACTACCGTTTAAGTCAAAATTAAATTCAAACAAGCAATCATGATACAATAACTATTAGGTGCCATGAGAACGTGTGCCGTTCAAAACTGTTGTGAACTGTGATGGTAGCGATACCTTAGTGAACGATGTTTTTCTCTGAATGTGTTTTACTCTAAACGTCAGAAAAATTGTAAATTATTTAATTTCGTTGTTAATATTATGCAATTATATAAATAATTTAAGTGCAATTGTTGGCTCCACTGAATGCGTCCAATGTGTGTGACACACGCGGTTTGTTTTGTTTTCTTTTGTTTAACATTCGATGGTCGCAGCTCGTGAGAAAAAAGGGTAGCTGTCATGGCTACCTAATAGTCATTGTATCAAACAAACAAATAATTCAAAAAATGAAATGAGAGCTCATAAAAATATACAGGTGCGGCACCTGTGTTTCAAATTTTTTAAAGGCTATATCACAATTTTATTTGGATAGCAAAAATAATCCTATTTGTTATAGGATTATTTTTTTTTTGCTTTGCATGTAAAAAAAAATAATCTGGATTATTTTGAAGCGAATGGAACGCAGCTAATATTCAAACTACGCTCAAATGGATTAATATTTTGTAATAGACAACAGAGCAATGTTCTGCTTTAAGTCAAGTTGGCAAGAATTTAAAACAAGTGCTTTCCATTGAAATCACAAAAAAATTTACAATATTGAATTGGTAAAACCATACGCTTCTTTAACACTTCTATATCCTAGGTTCAAAAAGCACGCATTTCAAAATGTCCGTGAGTGTTCTCAAGCAATTTTTCACCTTGGTAAGCAGCAGTACATAAATAATTACTGCAAAATTACACTCCCCCTCCATTTAGGTGATCATGTGAATGCCGAGATTAAACAAGCAAGAATTTCAAATGAAGAAGTTGTGATAGCGGCATCGACATCTGATAATCAAGAATCCGGTAACAGTGACACATTATGTTTTTTTATTTGAGGTGGTTAAAACAAAAATGGGCTCTACAAAAATTATTTATCAATTGTTGCAACTTCGGTGCCATCCGAAAGGTTATTTTCTCATGCTGTTTTCTCAATTGCGAAACAGGCTTCCGCCAGAACATCTTAACATGTTGGTAATTCTACGTTCAGTTGGTGAAGTCATGTCGTTCCTTTAATTGTTCATTCATTTGTGCACAAATATATCGAGCTCTAGCCGCCGAATAAAAAGCGCCACTTTTTTGAAATTTATTTTTAAATGGCAAATGATAGTACGAAAACAAAGTCGTCAACTCCAAAAATTTTACTTAAACTTTTCTAAAGCAATATCGAACACAAAAATAAAATTTACATGTACCGCTTATGCAAAAAAAAAAAAAAAAACAACAAGGAAAATGTTTCTCTTGTAAAATTTGTCGATTAGTCGACTTTTACATTTTCAACTGTTGAAAAAGTCGAAGTCGACTTTTGCTGGCGGTTGCACATCTCTAGTCGGAAGTGGTGTTGCCAAATATTTACATTGTATTTTGGTAACCACTGTCACCCATGGAATGAAGCTATGCGGAAAAATGAAGTCACTGCCTCCAACATTTATTCTTTGGTTTGTGGCATTTTTATTAAAGTATTTGATACTGAAGCAAGTGCGCTGGCTACTTGCCTCAAAATTCTGAATACTGTTGCTACACAGACTCCAGCAAAGTCTGCGATGCTTATCTGTATCGAACCAAGTGCGAAAAATCGCAGTCCAATTAGAAGCTGAACATCTGGCATAATGTAGCGTGGGCTCAAGATGAAAAGATAAATTTAAATCAATCTAAACATTACCTAAATACTTATCGTGGATCAGCACACTTCAACTGATCTGCATTCAGAGAGAGCACAATGCAAAATGTGCGTTTGCTCAATCTAAAACGAGACACAAAGTCCGTTGCATCCCATTTCTCCAACGAAACCCTCTGCTGCATTTTGTATTGCCGTCGCTCAATAACTAAATGCTCATCCTCCTCGCTGGACCACTGCTCCCAAAAATGTTGTTCCATTTTTTGTTTGAAATTTAAAAACAGCGGAAATTGAAAAATTTATTTGACGCACAAAAAAATAATTTTCAATGAAGAAATCAAATTTGTACGGAAAACAGATTCCCCACGCCGTTAAGCTCAGTTAACCGACCTCTCAAGGTCCGTTTAATTTGAGGTTCGGTAACTTTTCCGAACCCAAAATTTACCGGACCTAAAAGTTCGGTAAGTCTCTACCGAACTATGAAGAAATTAAATTTTTTGAGTTAACTGCACTGAGGAGAGTTAACTGGTTCGGCAACTTTTACCGAACTATGAAGAAATTGGCCCTAAATAGGAGCGAAAGGTAAGAACAATAAAATATCTATTAGGCTTAGATTAGCACTAGGACAGAAACAAGTTGGTTCAGTTGTGTTTGCTACAGATAACCCGGCTAATGATATCTTTTCCGTCAACAATTGTCGATATAAATCATTCGTTAAAATATTTATATTAAAATAACACATTAAAATAATATCATGATTTAGATTAAAGTCTAGCAAATCAGTAAACAAGGGATCAACAGAATTACATTTATGAGGACTATATACACAAGACAACACAATGTTTGTGTTATTACCTGATAAACTCAATTCCGGGACCTATAGATTTGTTTAGAATTTTAGCATTAAAATTAACTTTACAATAAACAGTGACACCTCCCCATTTTTCTCCCCATATCTATCATTTCTAAACACATTATAACTATTAATATCACAAATTATATCGCATATATTACTTGACAGACACGTTTCAGAAAAACAGATAATAGGTATGTTCCCGTACTCAATTCAAGTAACTTCAAGTTCAGCATTTTTCAAATTAACCGCTATTTTTGCCCGCCTGCGATAATCCCCAAAAGCCTTCAGCACACGATTGCGATCGAAAAGCGTATAGAATTTAAGTTTAACCCAAAAGATATCTTTAACTGGAGGTGTCATTAGATCAATTGAGCGGCAGATAAAATAAAAAATGCTTTTAAGATTTCCCCATATGTTTGCGTGATACCAAAGAGAACAGCACTGTTGTTGTTGTAAGTGGTGGATTTAGTGTAGTTGTTGTTTTTGTTGTTGTTGTTGCACATCGATGATCTTAAATCTTCACAGAGTTATGAGAGAGCTTTTACTTGGTTTTCCAAATATAGCATTTTGCTGTCATACTCCGAAATTTTATTTGTGAGTTGTTGATGGATCGAGGCCACTTCATTAACCAATTTATCAAATTTAGTTGCTAGATCTGATGAGAGCCACAAAAACAGTTGATCAGCATGCTGTCGGAGTCAATTTTCTAAGGTCGCGTGTTGTTCTCTTGCATTTACACTAAGTCGCTCTTCCTAAGCTTTTAATTGCATGCAAAATGACGCAGCGCTGCTACTTTGACCCATCTATGGCGTTCCCTCAGTCTTGTTAACGACTCTAGGTACGAGCTCTCGTTGTTGGCCAGTCTGCATAGGCAAGGGAGTCATTACACAAATTTGAAATGATTTCCGAGAAAAAGTGGCAAAAAAGCACTCACGACCAAAAAACAATAACGAAAATGCAGATGTGATGCAGTGTGAAGAGAGCTATAGCAGTGCAAACGGTGAGCGCTGAGCAAGTGCAGTAGTAATTAAAAGAGCCCCTTTGTTATTGTATGACGAGTTTTGAGGAAAACAGAACGAAGCTCGGAACATGTCAACACAAACGAACTTATCTTAGTTTAGCTTGAGCGTGGGCGGCTAGTTCGTCGCTAATAGAGCAAGGCTTCGGGATATATTATATTTAATTTTTTTTATTTACGAAAAAATTTTTAAAAAGTTTTCGGCCGAATCTGGGACATCAAATCCTGGAAGGTGTGCGATTTGTAAAAGACTGACTCATATGTAAGACATAAGTTTATCCTTGAAAATTCTTCCATAAATATGATATAATATAAATATAATATAGGTATACTTAAAGTTATTCATACGTCCATCTAACTGTGCGTTTAGACCGCCTGAACGAACGAAAGAAACCTCGTTCGTTCGCTCGGTTTAAACACTTTGCCCGAACGAACAGTGTTCGCTATAAATTGTGTTGCGCTGTGTTTAAAAACAGAAAAGTAACAAAGAGGAGTAGCTTCAGAGAATAATTTATAAAAAGTACTAAAATATGTAGTAATTTATGTTTTATGTTTCTTAAAGTGTTCTGTAAATTTTCGCTGCAATATAATTGTATTGTGTAAGGGCCAATTAAAGTTTTTTAAGTGAAAAAATTCTATATTTACAGTTTCATTTTAAAGCGACTGTTTATTTGAGTTATTTTTTTTTTGTTAATAATAACTATATAACTTTTAATGAAAATTTTTGAGTTTATGGATAGCAAATATTATTTTTTTATAGCAGGAATCCGCAATAGAGCTTGTTCAAATAATATAAAAAAAATATTTTAGGTTCTGCTGAAACTTTTTGAGTTTTTAATCAAAGATTTTAGAAAAATAAGGATATTAACTAAAATGAAAGTTGAAAATTCGATTTGTGACTAAAAGCAATTCTTTAAAGTTATAACATAAAAAGTATTTCTCTAAAATAAAAATCGAACGACTGAAAGTACCAATCGTATTTGTTTAACAAGAGCATATAATTTGGTAGCAATTTTTGTTTAATTGACTTAAAATTTGCGAAATTTATTGACCTACGAAAAATGTGAAAACATTTAATTTGTGTTCGTTGAAAAACTTAAATGGACCCTTAAGTTAAACACACGTCTTTTTTATTATAACTAATACGAATAATATATTGTTATGGAGTGGCAAACCATTTGTTGTTGAGAAACGGAGTATAAGTTTTAGTACTAATATAAAAATAAGGAGTTATCAACCCTGCATTTATTGATGTTCGGCCAAATGCACAACTTGCTGTTTACACCGCCTGAACGTACAAGATGGCGGCCAATGTTTGTTCGCGATTGATGTTCGTGCGGTCTAAACAGTACTCCGAACGAAGAATTTATTGCAATAAATTGTTCGCGATAAATTTTTCGTTCGTTCAGGCAGTCTAAACCCACAGTAAGACACAATTTTTTCTTTATAAAAACTAGATTTTGAGGGTAATTTTCAAAATACAAATACGAATACGGTTCCTTACCACCCCCTATATCTCCCGACAAGTTGATTTTCACTATAGCACCATGTAAAGAAGTGTGCGCATGTAAATAAAACGAACTGCAAGCACTTGATTGATTGAAAGCTTAAATAATGCAATTTAAGCTCATTTGCAAACTGGTCGAAAAACAGTGGAGTGGGAAAAAAGATGCTATTAACAAAAAACAACAAAGTGTAGACCACTAGTAATGTTATTGTAGTGTATGTGATTGGAATTTAATGGGAAACCACAGGAACACGGCTGACACCAACAACAACCTACAACACAACAAATAGTAGGACCCGAATTAAACTTAAAACTATTTGAGCTCATATTGCACCCACACACACACATACTAGGTGGGTCAGAGAGACAGGCAGAAGCAGAGAAAGAGTGATGGAGGTAATGAGAGAGAGAGAGAGAAGCAAACAGGCCCATTTGTCAATAGTTACATCAAAATTGTCATGCGGCTAATGTAACATGAGTGATAACGTTGCCATGGAATGCTTTAATCTGTCCATTTCATGGCTGCCTCACTTCTGACAGTCCCAATGCGCGTGAGTATGACTGTGTGGGTGTGTGTTGCGAGTGGCAGCGTGTAGGTGTTTGAGCTTCTGCTTTGGATGTTAATTAGATGTTTTCCGCATTCTTGATATGTAACAAAATGTTACAAAATCATCATTGAAGGCCATGCATGGAATGCGCTACGTCCTCATCTGATTCAGTTCGGATGAAACTCATCTTCCTTCCCCTTCTCCCAACTACCTAGCATTGGTTACGTAGTTATGCAGTGATTTTACAAATACGCAAATCATAAGCTCGTCATCACCATCATCATCAGCAGCATCAACATTAGTAGTGCCTGCAACATGGGCAGCATGAGTGGTACGGTTGTCAACAGCAGCATCAACATCGACAACTTGGCCAACAATACGTTAACAGACAGCATGGCGTTCACTAGTGCCACTTCATCAAGGTTCACCCACACGTGCCGTTTCTCCTCATCTGACTAGCTTTCATACTTAATGCGGTGGATGGCTGCGTCGATTTGTTTCATGGCGGTGGACATGTTTGAGGCTTTATTGTTGGCAGGTAGGATAATGAGCAACGTCGCTGTTGGCTTTATTGTTGTTTTTGCTCTTTTGTTGCTCATAATGCTGTTAATGCTAATGTCAATGTTGTTGGCTGATGTGATGTCCTTGTTGTTATTTTCGTTGTTGCTGTCACCTCATTCCTAACTGCTAATTTATTTAGAGGTTTTGTGGTTCATTTGCTGAGCTGTGCTTATTGTGTTACTGCCACGTTATACACACACCTTCTCCCTGCCCCTACCATCACCAAACATTTTGATTCCTGACAACATATTTCCTAAGGATCAGTAATACGAAACGCCTTTACATGTGCCATTCCTGTCCTTCTATTAGTCGGTCACAATTTGTAGGCACCTTTTGTTTGTCTGTGTGTAAACCTCAATATGATTGTTGTTGTTGTGGATGATTGTACTTTGACACGTTATTTGGCTCAATCCTTGATTAGCAAACGATCAGGTGTCAATCGAAGTGCCATCAATTGGCTCCTTTCGAACTGAAATCATTTAGGGTTTTATCTGAAAAGTCGTTGGTACACCAGTAAAATAAAACCAATACATATACCAATTTCGCACAGCATTGAATTGTGAAATGTGTTGTATTAGAATTTTAGCCTAAGGGTTTAGCCTAAAGAAACAATGTAGTTCTGGTAATTTTGAAGTTGAGGGTGCAGTTGTTTGGTTGTTGTTAATTTGAAATTATCCTGTTAGTTGCTTTTAATTGAATGAAGGAACTTTGCACAGCTATTAATAAATCTTCCTTATTTAAGAAATAGAAGAAGAAAGAAGATTTTTAGTTCTTAAAAACATAACTTGACCTTCATGGTACGCAAATATCTGACATGGAGGCGGCCCCGTCCTTCTTTCCAGTATGCTTTTGCTTATGCCAAATTTACTGACGTATTATTTTTTAATAAAAATTAAAATAATTATTTCCATTAAACACTATATGTTTTTAATATATGGATAAATCTATTGAAATTTCAGCAGATTGGCAAACATAAGTTTTGTAATTTGCTTTTGAGAGCTGGTCTTAGCAGTTTTGATGTTGAAGATACACAAATTTCTGGAAGGCTTGTTTAGCTGATGAAGAAAATAAAGGCATTAATAAAGGCAAACTGGCGAATAACAACGTATGAGATAATGATAATTTGAAACGATATATTCCTTATGATCTTACGGAAAGAAATGTCTTTGTCGTTGCGTTCAGGCGTAAGGGCGTCAAGGGCGTGAGCAGGACGAAAATTAGGGGGGAAAGACCTTATGCAAATTTTTTACCACATCTTTCATTCATGCATTTTACGAGTCAATGAAAATAGTTCAAAATGAATGTATGTTGCCTTATTACCAGATGTTTTTATATATAATAAAGCTAAATGGCTAAAATGTTTTCAACTCATGTATATTAAAAAAACGCAAGCCATGAGATAAAATAAAACTACATATATTGAATTCGGGCTGAATTCATTTCAAAATATGTTATCAATTAGAAATTTACTCTAAATAAAATCAACAAAAATTTACAAAAACTCAAACGAAGAAAAACTCTACAAAATAATAAAAAATTAAAGTTACGAAATAGAACAAGAATCAAGGTGCAAAAGCACAAACTACAAAATACCAAGCACACTACTACAACTCACAGAGTTAGCGCTGCCTGCTAACCATATGGCTACGCTCGCCAACTATAAATGTCACTCTGGCTGTAGTTTAAAATCGATGACAGTTTGCTACGATTCACGTACCACTGGTAATAGCCGATCAGGTTAACACTTTGCTTGTTATGTTTTGGGTTTTTTGAATTTGTTTGTGTGATCCATTAAAGTGTCGAAAAAACGGAAGTGGAAAATATTTTGAAGCAATTCGATATTGGCAATTCTCAGGTTTATTCCGTTACTACTGAAACTCAAACCTCCAATACAAACTGCATTAAAAAAGGTTATTTTAATTTTTATACAAAAATGAAAACTAAAATTAAAAATTTTCATATTACACTGTAGCAACTTTAGTAAGGACACAAAAAAATGCCGAGACACGTAAACTTAATTTTCGATCGTAGAATTTAGTGGAATACTCAGTTTTGACGTAGAATTACGTCTTACAGCGCGGTTTGTATGGGGGTCATTTTCACAAATTTAGGACACACACATTTAGGAACAGGCCTGTATCCAGACTATGAAGACAGAGGGGGCAGGCATGTATCTTGGTGGGAAATTTTTTGTTTTTTCATTTAAATAAAAAAAAGCAATTTTTTAACGTATGAAATAAATACATTACACATATTTGTTCAGGACTTTTTTAAAAAATTTAAAAATTAAAAACATTTCAATGAGTTATATTTTATTTTTGTATCTGCATCAAATTGGTGCACAAAGTGCTTTTCATTTCTAGAAATTTCCTGTGGATAAGGGTTAAAAAAACTATTAAAATTCAAATCTTATTTTTTGGTAGCAAATGTTGGCGAATGAAGAAATTTTAATTTTGTTAAACAAATTTCATATACATATTCAAGTCATGAATAAGGTGAATGTGTTTGCTTTTTGTTATTTTAAACTAAACTAATTTTATAGCAATAAAAACAAATATATCAACAAAATGCATATTAAATATTCATTTAAAGTTTTTCATTGTCTGATTTGGCTAATGGGAAAAACGGTTGTAGTAGCGGTCATTGCCCCCTCTCCCCCCTGGCTACAGGCCTGATAAATACACATTAGATGTCATAGTTTTTGTAGTTCATTATTGGTTTTGTTTATTTTCAGAAAGATAAATACACTAGAGAATACAGATGCGTGTAGCTTAGAGTGGACCTTATTTGTATGGGGAAAATTTACAAGCACTTCATGGAGCGTCCCAAAGGCTCAAACTGCGCTAATGAATAAAAAAAATTTAGGTAAAATTTAGATAAAATCGGATGCATAAGCGTGCGCACACGGCTTAATGTTTGCACAAGTGCATGAAAAAAAAAAAAACTTTTTTAATATTTTCATTTGCAATTTCATTTGCAATAAGGAAACAGTCAAGATGTTTTTGTTTTTTCCAAAAATTTTTCAGTTTAATAAGGTTATTCACCTTAAATTACTTGAATAACTGAGGTGGACAAAATTTTTATTTTTAAATTTTTCCAGCAATATTTGTTTTATTTTCGACTAATCCTGGTGCGCTGATTTCAAAACTAGGATTACTTTTTTTCCTAGCATCACCAATTTTTACAGGAATCGTGTATTGAAAGCCTTTGGTGACTTTCGAAAGAGAACAAAAACAGCTGTTAACCTTCGTGGAGCTGGGTTTGATTGTGATAACAATGTATACATCCATGAAAGCCTTACGATGGAAACCATAAAATTGTTGCAATCAGCGATACGTTGTAAGCGGCAAAAATTGGCTTACAATGCTTTTTCTTTTCGAGGTGGGGTGCAAATTCGTGCGAAAAAGAACTCTGAAGCAGTACCTGTGCTCTCTGAAACTGATTTGGAAAAAATTGTCGCGGATGTTGCTGCGGAAGTACCTGAGTGAATGTTACTTATGAGGTTTTTTTCTGAAATTATTTACATTTGTTGTATTGTTGATGATAACATGTTTGCCTTTATTTCCTACTTTTATCTCGCTTCTATTGCTTATCTTGAACTTTTATTACTTCTTGATATAACTCTTCTACCTTTCGTGCTGTTTGCTTGTAGTTACGTGTTTGTCACTTAAATGTAATAATAAGTTTGTTTAATAATAATAGTAATTATGGTGCTTGTGAAAACAAAAAAGTATTGATTGATATACTGCATCAGGGATTGAAAGTTGCACATTTCAACACCAGAAGCCTGAACGGCTCTAAGCTTGACTACGTAAGCTTGATAACTTTCGACGCTTCTTCAGTTTTATTTTTTGAACAAATATCATTTGTAAGTGACCATGTTCTTTTTTTTTTACTTTTAATATTAATCTCTGTTGTAATGTTTTACCAATTTCAATAACCTATCGCGACTTTAAGTCAATTGACAGCGAATCTTTGTTTTGGGATATAATGTCAATTCCTTGGAATGACTGTTGGTATCTTAATACACTTGATGATAAACTCAAGTTTTTTGTAAGTAAAATTAATGCCATATTTGATTAACATGTTCTCCTTCGTACTGCTCGTTGTGTTAACAATTTATGTCCGTGGTTCACTCAAAATGTTAAGTTGACCATAAAAAAACGAAACCAGGCTTGCACTAAATGGAAAAGATTGCCGACAGACTTATACTGGGAAGCATAAAAGACAGCTCGAAATGAGGCCAATACGATTGTAAAGGATGCTAAGAAAAATTTCTACAAGTCAAAACTTGACGTAACACTTTCCTCCAAGCAACTTTGGAAAAATTTAAAACAAATTGGAGTGTGCAACAAACAGTTGCCTAAGTGTAAGATTGACCCAGATGCTCTTAATGACTTTTTTGTCTCTGACTCACAGCCCGTTGAAAACTGTAATCAAAACAGAACGAATTCTGTCAATATTATAAGCAATTTTGAGTTTTCCAGCTGATCGAAATACGAAGTAGCAAGGTCTATAACGAGAATCAAGCCCAGTGCTCTTGGAGGAGATGGTATAAGTATTAGGTTTGTTAAAATGATTTTGCCTTACATTTTGAGTCCATTAACGCACATCATTAACCACTGCTTTACTAGCTCGTTCTATCCTAAAATTTGGAAAGTAGCAACAATTATTCCCATTGCAAAAAAAGCTAGAGCATCTGAACCATCTGATTTTCGACCAACTGTGAGCGTCAAAACAAAGTGTACACCATATTTTTGAATACTTTTTACTTTGTTTGAATATTTTAAAAAGTAATTTAATACCGTGGCAACCGTAGCCTAGTGGGTAGAGTGCGTGGCCCCTAAGCTAAAGAACCATGGTAGCCCGGGTTCAATTCCAGCTCAGACAGAAAGTTTTTCAATGGAATTAATTTTTCTGTTCGGTCGTCACCTCTCTGCAGACAATGGCAAACCTCAGAGAGTGAAAATTGCCATGTAAAACTTCTTGAGAACATAAGCCGTTCGGAGTCGGCATAGGACACGTAGGTCCAGTTATCGATCATTTGTGATCAAACATTTAATAACACGCACATCACAATTGATCAATAGAAGCTAGGTCAAAGTCCTTTCAAGGGCTGAAATGGCCAGTTTATTTTATTTTTTTTTTAATTTAATAAAAAACATTAGCATTTTTGGAATTAATACTTTATGCTCTTATTATATAAAAATAAAATTATAAGTTATTGTACAACAAAAATTCACAAAATTCAAAAACAAAAAATACTCCATTTTCTTCGAGTCAAAACAAAGTGTACACTTAAAGTTGAAAATAAGGAAAAGTAACTTCAGTTCAATTATTAATATTTTGTTTGTTTTCCTCGTGCTGCAATAACGGCTTTCAACCGTCTCGGCATTGATTCCACTAATTTCGTTGTTACGTCTGATGAAATTTTTTGCGATTCTTCAAGTAAAACGGCTTTCAGCGAGTCCTTGCTGGTTATCGTCCTCTTTTTTATTTGTCTATCCAGATGTTCCCACAAATATTCTATCGGGTTGAGGTTCGGTGATTGTGGCGGGTGATCCAGCTGTTTTGGAGTATTGTACAGCAACCATTCCTTCACTACCTTGGCTGTATGTTTAGGATCATTGTCCTGCTGAAACATCCACAAGCGATCCACTCCTAATTTGGTAACACTGGCCGGCAAATGTTCTTTTAGAATATTAAGGTAGTCGAATTTATTCATTGTACTGTCAATAAATGTTACATTTCCTACTCCGCTTGCCGCCATACACCCCCACACCATCACCGAGCCACCACCATGCTTTATTGTAGAAGTAATATTTTTCTCCTGGAACTCTTGATTCTGCTTCCCCATATTTTTGTAGATTTTTTCTTCTTTCCAAAAGTTTCGAATTTGCTTTCGTGAGTTAAAACTATGTTTTTCCAAAATGAATTTTCATGATTTTCATACTTTTTAGCAAAATTCATGCGTAGCCTTTGATTTTTTCTTGATATAAACGGCTTTTTTCGAGGGACTCTTCCAACTAGACCATTTGCATTTCTTTGGTCTGCAATCACATGGTCGATTTTCTAGTGCTCCAAAATTTTTGTATTTTTCAACGATTTTCTTGATGGTATTATGACCTCTATCAATAATTGACGCTATTTCGCGAAGTGATTTTCCTTCTTTATGGAATTTGATGACTAATTCCCGTGTTTCAATGGAAGCTTGACTACTCATTTTAAAAAAATTTCTTATAACTTACTTCCTCACTTTACCAAACGCGAATGATGCAGAAACATTAACTAACAACATAATCAACCAATTTGAGAGAGATACCGTTACATTTGTTTTAAATATTTGAAATCGCTAAGATAACTATGTAGGTGTACACTTTGTTTTGACGCGATAATGTTAATGTTAATGTTGTGTGGTGGAGATGCGTACTGCGACCTAAATGAGATCTATTGTACCTCCTTCTCAAAGCTCCGCTGGGTTTGCGGATTACAGAACTTCATCCAGACCTATTTCTGTAATGAATTTGAGAATATTCTTAGGTTCAATGGATGAAACCTGCTCTTGACTCAGCTCATAGTTCCCCAGTACTAGTTTACGTCTGCGAGCCACGGCGTCGCAGTTTGTAAGTAGGTGTATTGGAGTCTCCTCTGCTTCTTCACAGAAACGGCACTTACTATCGGTCTCTATGCCCAATTTCATCAGGTGGTATTTCAGTTTACAGTGTCCTGTAAGGAACCCCGTTAGAATCCTTAGATTCGGTTTGCCTAAGCTTATGCACAATTTTGATCTCCGAGTGTTAAGATCTCTGAGGAGCAATTTGGATTGTCTTAGCTTTGGGAGGCTTTTCCAAAGGTTTGAACGTTTATGCCTCTCCTCCCTTCTTAGTTCTTCTTTTATAGAATGTTTGCCCAATCCGCAGAATGGTTCTGGTCCTATAAATTTCGTGGCTGCACCCTGTCGCGCTAGACCATCGGCTTCTTTGTAACCCTGTATTCCTTTGTGTCCTGGGACCCAAAGTATAGTAACAGTGTTATTCTTGCCTAGCTCGTTGAGTTTTGTTAGGCATTCCCATGTTATTCTCGATGATATCTCACAGGAAACTAATGCTTTGATTGCTGCTTGGCTGTCTGATATAACAACTATATCCTGACCTTTGTATTTACGGTCCAGATTGAATTGTGCACACAGCTGTATTGCTAGGATTTCCACTTGGAAGATACTGGGTGTTGTCCCCATAGGTTCAAAGTGCTTGGTTCTTGGCCCGTACACCCCTGTGCCTATACCTTCCAATGTCTTGGACCCATCTGTATACCATGCTATACTGTGTGATTTCTTAACTTGCAATATCATCTCGCTGTCCCACTCTTTCTTGGTACTAAGCTTAATTCCGAAGTGTTTTTCGAAGTTATACCTTTTTACTATATCGTCTCTTGGTAGATCGATGTAGGGAGTGTGCTTTGCAATATCCTCCTTCTCTCTACTGCTGATAGTTTTACCTAAACCTGTCCCCTCTTTTGCAATGCCCAACAGAGTTCGCTTGGCTACTCTCTCTATGACAAGGTGTAAGGGTGTTAGGTCCAGAATTACTTCTAGTGCTGCTGTAGGGCATGTCTTCATTGCCCCTGTAATGCATACACAGGCCAGTCTCTGCACCTTTGTTAGCATATTCCTCATTGTGGTTAGCTTGCTTCTCTCAGCCCATGCTATTGCACCATAGGTGAAGATGGGTCTCACCATCATGGTATATATCCAGCGGAGAGTTGTTGGGTTGCAACCCCAGCTTTTCCCCGCCAGGCTCCTACATACCATGAGTGCGCGCGTTGCTTTGTTTATAGTTACCTCTGCATGTCTTCTCCAGAGAAGCTTTCAATCTAGTGTAAGTCCCAGATACTTTACTTCTCCTTTGAAGGGAATTTCAGTGCCATCCATTCTCATTGTTCGGAGGTTTGGCAAGCATCTTTTGTTAGTAAAGGGTACTATGGTGGTTTTCGCTGGGTTGATACTTAATCCCACTGTGTTGCACCACTCCTTTGTTACTGACAGTCCTCTCTGTATCAGGTTACAGAGTGTATCCTCGAACTTCCCTCTTGCGATTAAGGCGATGTCGTCTGCGTAACCCTGACATTTTATGCCATTCTCGGTTAGCATCGTTAATAATTCGTCCACAACAAGACTCCACAGCAGTGGACAAAGGACTCCGCCTTGGGGGCAGCCTTTTGTTGTTTTGATTCTTATAGTGGTGTTGCCCATTTTTGTTTCTGCAGTTCTATAAGCATTTGGCATATCCATCTGCTGAGCATATCATTTACTCCTTTTTTGTGTAAAGACTTCTTCACAGCCTCGTGAGAAGTATTATCAAAGGCTCCCTCTATGTCTAGAAAGGCACAGAGTACGGTTTCTTTGTTTTTGAAAGCTGACTGGATGTTACTAGCCAACTGGTATAGAGGATATTCTGTAGATCTACCCGCCCTATACGCGTGTTGACATAGGTGCATTGGTGCCTTCTCCAGAATCTCAGTTCTTAAATAGTTATCTATTACCTTTTCCATTGTCTTAAGAACAAATGAGGTAAGGCTAATTGGTCTAAACGACTTTGGTAGCGTGTAGTCTGTTTTCCCTACTTTTGGTATGAAGGTGACTATGGCCCTTCTCCATTTCCTTGGGATATAGCCCAGCGCAAGGCTGCTTCCAGTTATTTTGACTAGGTGGGGCAATATAGTTTCTGCACTCTTTTGTAGAAGTGCATGAAAGATGCCGTCTACACCTGCTGATTTGAATGGTTGAAAGGTTCTGAGTGCCCAATTTAAACGAGCCTTAGTACAAATGCTCGTTGCGAGTTTCCATTCTTCTTGATTTGGAGTAATCCGCCTGTCTGCTGTCTCCTACTCAGTTACCGGTGTGCTGACCGGGAAATGAGTTTCTAGAAGGTGACTGGCTCGTTGCTCTTCTCTAACCGTATAGCTTCCGTCTGGAAATAGAAGTGACATTCTTGTCTCCACTCTGCCTTTAGCCATTGCTTTGTGTATCCTGGCTGCGGCTAGCGTGAAAGAAATGTCTTCACAGAAAGTTCTAAAGCTTTGTATTTTGGCTTTTCTGATTTCTTTATTGTATTCCGTCAGAGTCGCCGTGTAGTTGTGCCATTCTCCGTTGCGCTTTGCGGCATTAAAGCTGCATGGCACCTTCTTTCGGAGTCTGGTTAACTCGGCGCTCCACCAAGGAGTATGTTTTGTTCTTGCCTTGTGCCCTGTTGGGCAGCTAGATTCGTTGGCGTTATATACTGCATTGTTTATCTGCTCTACATAGCATTCAAGTTTTAAGATGTTACTAATTCTACTCCTAGCTTTTACGCTCTGTAGGTTTTCTTTCAGGGTGTTGGTGTAGTTGTCCCAACTGGTATTTCTTGGGTTTCTTTTGGGTTCTATCTCTTGACATTTTGCCACAAGTCTAAACTCTATTATTCTATGGTCAGATATTGAAAGTTCCGTTGATACCCTCCATTCCCTAATCATATCCCCTACCTCTGGGCTTCCTATGGTGAGATCTAAGACCTCTTCTCTAGCCCTAGTGACAAAAGTAGGTGTTACCCCCACATTGTAAAAGTCTAGGTTACTATTTAAAAGAAATTCTAAAAGGTACTCACCTCTGGTGTTGACGTCGGTGCTTCCCCAAATTGTATGGTGTGCATTGGCGTCACAGCCGATGAGTACTGGAAATTGCTCTTTCCTGCAGTGCTCCACAAGTCTTTTTATCTCCGCTGGGGGAATATTGAGATCGTCCCCAGGAAATTAAGTGGATGCGATCACTATGGCACGGTGCTTGCCATCAGTTTCGATGTTAGTCTCGATTACTGTTAGGTCCCGCGTCATAAATTCTGAAAGACAAATATAATTAGTATTTTTCTGTATTTGGATGCATGCTCTGGGATTGATTGTTCTGTGGTCAAAAGTTACCTGACCCTCTCTGCAGTGGAGGCCACTGACTTTTCCCCTGTAGCACCAGGTTTCTTGGATCAGCACGAAGCCCAGTTGTTCTGTGGTAAACCTCCGAGCAATAACTGCTGAAGCAGCTTTTGCATGGTGGAGGTTTACCTGGGCAAATTTCGTGCTGGTTTCTGTGCCGATCGTCATAGCACCGCGCTGCTGCCCCGATCTTCTTCAGGCAGCGTTGCTCCTACCTCAGTTTAAGGTTACCTTTTACTACCATCAATCGGGAGAGCAGAGAGGTTCATGCCCTCTGCCTGATCTCCGATTGAAGGTGTTGCGGTGATGACCGAGACGGAGGCGAACTTCTCCGTGACAACTTCACCAGTTATTTGTGTTGGTGGCGTTGCGTCTTTCCCTTCATTGGGAGTTACAGACTTAGTTTCTGTGGACGTAGCTTCTGTTACTACTGTCGACGTTGCAGCTGTGGACGGTTTGGTCGTTGGGGGCGATTTTGTGGCCAACACCGGGATGGTTCCAAAGCGGAAGCTGATAGTTGAGCCCCGTGACTTGATAGCTTCAAATGACTCCCTATCTATTGAGAACGTAAGCATGTGCCCACTTCCCTCATCCTTAGAGCTCAGTATCTTCCAATACTTCGTATTGAGACCATCGTTCTAGGCGGCAATTAGTCCCATCGATCTACTGATCTCCGTACTTGAGCTTCTTGGCAAGAACATCCTAATAGTATACCCTTTTGGAATCTCCTCCTCTAGGCAAGCCATCAGTTCTAGCCCTTTCCAGCGCTCGAGCTTTGGTGCTGATGCTCGCAGCCATTCTGCTGTTGAGGGATTCGAACAGTCGACCAGTAACATGCCCGGTTGGAAGTGAACTCCCTCAAACTGTACCTTGGTGGACCAGCCCTTCACTACTTCGCTCAGTATGGCTTCTTCTAGCTCCGAGAGCTCATCCGGACTTAGCATTTGCCGGGGGTATTCTTTGGGTAGGACCGCAATTTGTATGCCTTTTGTTATGCTGGCATAGCTGGTCCTCTTTTTCAGTGGTTCTGGTTTGGGTAACTTAGCCCCAGGTTCTGACCTACTATTACTCCCAGGAGCTATTTTTATCTTCTTGGTCTCTGGGCGTTGAGGAGGCGTTATCTCATTGCAACTCCTCTTTGTTGTCTCTGGTAAGCCGGTGATTCCCCGATGCTCCAACGCTTTTTCACGAGCTACTTCGGGTGCCATGCCTTGTTCCAGGTAGCGCAGATACCATCTTACGCCCGCTCTACTTAGACCAACTCTTAGTGGGTCATCTAGTCCTCCTGGCTCCCCACTCTGAGGAAGATGGAAAAGGCGACGTCTACTATGGAAGGGCTTGTGTGTGTGCCCTTCTTTTGTTTTTTCTTTTCTGTGCTGCTTCCTTGGACGTGGACGCAGTTTCCGTACTTGGGATTCTTTTCGGAGCCGATGTCATATCTTCGCGGTGTTTTTCCGGGGGCATTGTGACAGGATGTAATCTCCTAGGGCTCGAAGTTTTCCTTTGGTGGCTCGTACTAGGCCTTTGATCGTTGTGGATGTTATGCTCCACTCGATCTCTGCCGTATGGGTTCCTCCTGATCTGTGTTCTTCAGAGTCTGTGATCATCTTTATGGATTTTATGCTCCACCTGATCACTTCTGCGTGAAGTCCTATTGACTTGAGTTCTGGTTGGCGGAGGAGGATTACTCCTAACTTTGGTGCCCTGCTTTTGACCTTCTCCTTGGAATCTCTGTTCCATAAGGTCTGCTGCTCTGCTTGCAGTGATTTCCCGCAAGTCTTTTTGTTTGTTGTGTTTTTGTTTTTTGGTTGTACTCATATTCTTTGGTTCGACCGGTAGCTCGTATCCGAGGACAAAAACGTCGCAGTCTATTTTTTATGGCTGGGAAAGGGTGGTCGACCATGCCAGAGTCCGCATACCATGGTAAGGCCACAGTTACTTCACGAGGCGGCCTGTTATCGTGTAGGCGCCATTCCAATACAGTGGGTATACCCCCTGGCTGCAAACCATCCAATGGGCACGGTACGCATGACACCCTGGATTAGGGGGGAGTAACTTTTAGTTCGCCACAAGACCAAGACTGTAGGCTCCGCAAAGCTGTAGGGTTATGCCCTACAGGGAGGAACTGCTCCCGCCGGCAGCATTGCGTCATTGCAGCTTAAGCCCCTACATCGCTTCAAGATTGTCACTCGTCGTAGAGGTTTGACGCGATATATATGAACTATTTTTGTTTTTATTAAATATTTTGTTTTTGTGGTAAATTATTTGCAAGACTTTATACTTATATTAAGAGAGACTTTAACAAGAATTTAAAACATAATAAGTTATGGGACTAATTACAGTATTGAAGACTTCTATGTGGTATAAGTCGTGTACAAAAAAGTGTACACTTTGTTTTGACGCTCACAATATAAGCTTGATATCATCTCTTTCTATAGTCTGTGAGTCACTAATGGCATATCAAATCTCGCATTACCTTTCCGTTAATAAGCTCCTGTCTCCCTTTCAGTCCGGTTTTTGTTCTGGTCATAGTTGCTCTTCTGCAGTAGCTAAAATCTTAGACGACATTTGAATCTCTTATGATAAAGAACATCTTACTTTACTCTGCTTCTTAGATTTTTATAAAGCATTTGACACTGTAGATCATTATATTTTATGTTCAAAGCTTGAATCATTATTTTGCTTTTCTTTAACTGCAGTCAATCTTATTAAAAATTATCTAAAAGGTAGATCCCAAAGAGTAAAAATTGACAGTAATTACTTGAATTATAAATACCTTAACAGCGGAGTGCCACAAGGCTCAGTTCTTGTGCCACTTTTCTTTGCATTTTTTATTAATGATATCTTTACCATTCCGAAAAATGTAAAATTGCATGGATATGTGGATGATCTCCAGCTTTATATGTCTCGTTCTATTGGTCTCAGCGAAGATCTTTGCTTCAGAGGTAATTAAGATCTAGATGCAATAAATAAGCTTAAACTAAATCCGTTAAAATCTTTTGTGTTGCCAAATTCAAAAAGTCGTTAATCAGTTGAAGATATTCCTGCCGTATATATAAGTACTACACCACTAAAGTCTGCTGAAAAGATAACCAGCTTTGGGTATCGGATTAACACATCACTTTCATGTGTAGACCACATTAACTATGTTGTAAGCAAAATATACTTTGTCTTAAGAAATCTGCGAATGACTGTTCAAATCACACCAACAGAAAGTCGTCGTAAACTAGTAATACAGTTGATTATGCCTTTAACAAATTATTTTGAAGTGGTGTTTAGTAATCTAGACTCACATTCGTTACATAAACTGCAAGTGGCGTTAAACTATGCGGCCCGTTATGTGTATGGTCTCACAAGATTAAGCCATGTCACTGGTCTAAGCACCCGAATTCTAGGA
Organism: Dichetophora obliterata; assembly: GCA_963920525.1. Lineage (NCBI taxonomy): Eukaryota > Metazoa > Arthropoda > Insecta > Diptera > Sciomyzidae > Dichetophora > Dichetophora obliterata. The sequence continues at coordinate 174,584,428 of OY986436.1, read as the reverse complement.
TGCAATGTAGAACATTATTTAAAAGCAAGAAATTGTATATTCCTGCCTAATCTGATACACTCAAAACTCCAAACTATCTATATTCTAAACTTCAGTTTTATTTACCATCCACAAGTTTAAATTTGGTAAATCCTCGCTTTAAATATTTAAATTCCTCAAGATTTTTTTTCGTAAACACCATTAGATTGTGGAACTCCTTGCCGAGGTATCTTAAATCTTTTTCAAATGCACAAAACTTCAAGCAATTAATATATGCACATTTTTCTCAAATTCTCGTTTCTCTTTTTCTCATGTAACCCTTTTTTATTTAAGTATTCATTAGATATAAGTTTGTGTTGATTTTATTATTTTAAATAAATTAATTTTAGAATTTAACTTAAGTAATTTTTAAATATAAATTTAATAAATGTTTGTTTCTTTTTCATTCTGATCTTATGTTTGTTCGAGATATATATTATATTTTTTTTATTTTACGCAAAAGAATAACCATTTCTTATGTACTAATATATTAATAAAGCCAAATTACAAATTACAAATTACTGTATAAAAAGGAATTCTACGTCTATACTTACGATTCTATCGAAATGTGTCTTCTTTAATGTTTAATTCAATATTCTTTTGGTAAATGCGGATTCACTGACCACCTTTAGCAAGTTTGTTTTATATGAAGTTTTTGCGCTTTATTTCTCCCCACACTCAACGAGAGAGTTACAAAAACTTACTACACGCTCTTTGAGTTTAAAATAATTTATATTTTTGCAGAAAACTTGCAGATTTGAATTTTTGAAATTGAAATGCTTTATTGTTTTTCCATAAAATGTGATATGACTACAATGAATATTAAGTTAACTACAATTTTTCCATATTCAATTGATAAACTGTAAAAAAAGCCCAAAGTGTGAATTGACCTCGATAGTTGGGGAGATAAAATTTTGTGACAAAGTGTGCCATGGGGGAGGGAAGTCTAAAATGGGGTATCAAAAAGGTGTGGCGTATTACAGGGATCACCTTGAATCAATCAATGATATGATTATAAATCATAAAAATAGTTATAACTAAAATGCTTTCGCAGATAAATATTTTACAGGCATTTTTTAATATTCAAATAGTTAGAGGAATGCAAGTAATGGAATATATTCACATTGCAAAAGTGGCACATATGTATTCGGCTATTTGGGCCGAAGCCAAAGGTTAAATAAATCGGACGGAAACTAATTGGGAGTTTAGAATAACGAGAGGTAACAATACTTGAAAAAGTAAAGATAATTGGCAGTCGACAATTGCAGCCTCTCTCTTTATTTCTGCACATATGTACTTTATGCGGGTGTGTCAATTTTGTTGTTTTCTTGATATTTATGTATTTTTATCAAATTAATTCATATTATATATTACATTATTTATTTATATTTTATTGTCAAGTTTCTATTGAATTTCTAATAAAATCATAAATAATTCTAGAAACTGTTAATTAACTGTCATTTTATTTTATAAAAAAATAAAATTTAAATTTTTTCTGTTTTTCTTTCAGGTAAGCTAAATGGACAATGAGCTACGCCGTATAAATGGCAAGTTTAATTTTAAAAGCATGTCGGGATGCCTTGCATTGCTTTGGATCTATCGGTTGTATTAAGCTTTTCTGTAATTTGTTTTATATTGTATTCAAATGTAATTTAAAGATCTTTAGTTAAACAGTTAACTATAATAGTTTATTGTAACGTACAAAGGACTATTATTTCTAGATAGATTTTACTAAAATTTTTTTAATATATATGGGCATTTCCAGAAAAAAGTAAAAAATACTTAAAACTTATAAAAAACTTTTTATTTTATGATATTATTAAAAGAATTATTTTAATTTTAGGAATTTAAGAAATTTCTATATAAATTTGCACACACTGTTTCGCAAATGTAGTTTACTTTTTTATAAACGTTTAGTAAATGTTTCGTAAACTTTTTATTTTAGTTAAAATGGAAGCCATTGGCTAAAGATAATAGAAAAATGGTTGAGGCAAGGAAAGGACAATATATTGAATTTGTTTGTTAATTACTAAACTACATAATTACTTTACTACCTAAGTACTTAATCACCCAATTTAAAGTTAAGGAAATTTTGTCGCGTGGGCCATGTCGCGTGAGTTACGGCAAATTTGTTTTGGAAACTCAATATATTTTTAAATAAGCAAAGTCCATAAGTAAAGTGGGTTCTTTATAAAACTTCACTGTTTTCCCATCATTTAAGAATTAAAAACAAAAACAAATTATATGGAAAAATTCGCTGAGTTCTTACAATCTAATCTTGCTTGTAAAACACACTTCCTTTTATTGTCGCGTGAGTTACGCCCATATTTACCACTGCCATTCTTAATTAGTTACAGGAACAACAATTTTGGTAGATCATACCATTACTATGTCTTGCAAGAGAAAACATTACTATGTCTTGCAAGTCGTACGCATGTAGCGTGAGTTACGATGGAAATGCCCATATATAGATCATAAATGTTGTTATTATCTTTTTTGTTATTCTATTGTCAATGTGGAATTTAAAAGATTCATACTTATTTGTCTACAATAAGCTCAATAAATAGAAAATACAAAAACAAATTTAGTATATTTTTCGCCTTATATCCAAATCCAAATACAATTCCAATAAAACAAAATGTTTTGATTTTAAAAAAATAGGTAAAAACATTTTTTTAAAGAAATTTTACCGACAATATATTAGAATACAGTCCTAGACTTTGCAAGTGTGTTGCGAATCAACAAAACATAAATATAAGAAAATGTTGGTTTGTTAAAAAATGAATTAAGGGACGCAGAGTCCAAAATCGACTAATTCCTCAAATTTTTAAGATATAGTGTATATTTAATGCGACCAAAATTTTCAGAGCAAAAAGAAGTACACGCACAGACTTTAGAAAGAACTACAAAAAAGGTACAAAGAATAAATATAGAAGAAAAAAAAATTTTAAAATATGAAAACAGGCATGAAAAAATCCATTGCACAAGAAATTTTATTTATAAGATATTAAAAATTAGATCAAACTTACAAACTACTATGATGTGAAATATGTTTATGTGTATGTATATGTTTAAAATGAAAAATAAAATAAAGAAACAGTTTTAAATACATCTAAGCACATAATCGTTGCAACTCAAAAATCACAAGTTTTCAGAAGAGTCAAAAAACTATTGAGCCTGCAGAAGAAACGAAACTAGCATAAGAACAGACAAATTTTATTTGTTCTGTTAAAGAAGATTAATTTGTTTGAGATGTGTATTGTGAATTGATTTATTAAAAAAATTCTAAAAAATATGTCAAGTAAAACGAAGTCTTCTAGCGTACAAAAATGAAATAAAAAACTTCCCAAAAGAAGTAAGGTTGGTCAATTTATGCATATCTCTTAACGCGCTAGTATTTAAAACTACTTCTATAAATGATCGTTTCTATAATAAAAAACAAAAAAATAAACAATTTCTGTACATTGAATATTTTTTAAAATTCTTTTTCGCTGGATATTTCAAAGGACGTGAATCCCAAAAAAGTCATTTTTAAAATTTCGGACTGTTTGTCTGTATTCGCATGACGCGTAATTTACTGGGTAGACTTACCAAAAACTTTTCACTCCGGTTCCTTACGTCTCTGGTCCGAACACAGGGAACTTTATCTATATAAACCTTTATATAAATCTATATACAAATAAATAAATAAATAAATAAATAATAAAACAAAATGTATCTGTACTATTATATAAAAACTAAACTTTTAAAAAAATGGCATGTTTGTGGCGGCCGATAAACTCAAGAACCACTGAATAGACTTATGTGAAATTTATTGGAATCAAAATTGATCATAGATGGTTCATGTATACTCAAAATTTTGATATATATATATAATAGCGAACAAGTTATTTACTGAGAAACTGGCTTAAATCTAAATTTTTGGTAAAATTCGGCACATTTTCCCATTTCCTGCCTAAACAGTAAAATATATCTGAAAATGACTTATAAACATATGATTCCAGATTCCAACAAAAAAATCTAAGGTGACATGCATCTACAATCAATGGTTTTGTCGTAAAATTGACATATTAATAAAAAGTTAAATTATTTTCTTGCAAGCAGTTCGTCTGTTGATTGACTTTCATGCTGCTACTGCTTGCAACATTGGTTTCGTTGTTGTTGCGTGTTTCTTTGTAACTACAACAAGAGTTGTGCGTTGGGATGAAAAGAGAACGTGTGTAGTTTTTATTGCATTAACTTAACAAACCACGAAATAAAGCAATTATTGAGCAAAATAATAAGTGACACATTTTATTGTAATATTTTGTTTGGCAATTACAATTATAAGACTTATTGAGAATTTAAAAGTTTTAAATAGAGTTTTTGCAATTCATTAGTGTGGTTTAATGATTTCATATTGTTTTAATGTTATTCTTTTAAAATAAAATTTTGTTGGTATGTAAATATGTTCAAAGATACGTTTGTTGAAGGTGATTGTTTGTACGAATATTTAATAAGCCCAACCTCAGTATACATACCAATACTAATACCAAAAAATTCTAAATAGGAACCTATTTTGGCAATCTAATCGTATTCTCTTTATGTATTATCAATACAAAATTTAAATTTCCATATAAACTTCATATTCAAATTTTAAAATATTTTTAACTTATTTAAATATTGAACCTATTACATTCTATTTTTTAAATAACGCAAAAGTTGGTCAATTTGCTTAAAGCTGGATGACTAAAAGAAGGTAATTTAATAACCTTAAAAAAATCACAGTAAATGCAATCAAGTTATAAGCAAAATAATAAGAGTCTATGAATAGTATGAATAGTGTGTGTACTATTAAATGTGTGTACAATGATTCAAAAACGGCACCCTCATATTTTAAGATGACACTAAGGAAAATATCTACGTTTTCAGACGATTTATTCATAGAAAAGAAAACCCTTATCAAGCTTTATTTTTTAATTAAAAAAATACTGAAATGCAGATACGATGAAAGATAATTTGGCAAAAAAAAAGAAAGAAAAGAAATCATGCCAAGTACATGTCCATATTTTGGAAAAATTAAAAAGAATTGGAATTCAAGTCAACACGAACATTTTCCTGTCATCAAACTTTTTTTCCAATTGTTGTGAACAGAGTTACTTAGGTTTGAGCTTGATCTACATTGATCTAAAAAACTGTTAAAATGCAGTTTCGATGAAAGACATGTGCAAAAATACAAAAGATTATTTTAGTTCTTTGTGTACTGGAAAAATGTAGAAAATTTTTGAATCCGAGTCAACGCGAACATTTTCTTAACGTTAAACTTTTTCTTCGATCGTGTTAAGCCTAATGATATATGCGCCACGAGTCACTTAGGAGTCGTCTATAAACTACGTAACTGATTTTCCGGTTTTTTTACCCCCCCTTCCCCAGCGTTACTTTTCGTAGTGCTTTTCAAAACCCCTCCTCCCCCCATAAAGTAACGTGACATATGAAATTAATTCATTCGAATGATTATATATTTTGACTAGCTTTGACAATTTTCACTAGTATTAGTGACTACTATGACTAGATATAATAAAGGAACAATTGGAAAAAAATTAATAATTAATATCATCTGCAAAAGCTATTCCATCTGCGATCCAAGATTCGATGCTCTCAATCACTGGGATAGAAGAAGCTGGTAGCTTTGTTGAGGATTCTTCAAAATAGAATTTTTCATCGGATTCTATGTCGACCCATTCAGGTGTATCCTCATTTCTAACGCATAGAAATTCACCTGGTCTTTGACAGAGTACCCTTAAAGGCTGCACCCGAGCTGCACCAAGTTCTGTGTTTTTGTGTAAATGCTTTCTGAAAATTGATTTATTTAAATAGTATTTTTTATTCCGATTTATTGTAAACGATATAATACAAACTTATGGCAATTCATAGAAGTTTTAAAAACGGAATACAAACCGCAGGTAGGACACGACCTTGAACCGATTTCTTCTTTCTGAGAAGGACAGTACATGTCATACGGTATCTCCTTTGATCAAGAACATTCAGGCCTTAACGTCAAAGCCTGTCGCAGAAGCAAAGACCCAAATTTTTCAGACGTGTGCTGACATGGTGAAGGAATACCAAAAGGTTTCTGTGTCGAGTGAAAAGGCGGTGGAAGAAATCGTTGAAACAAAAGTTAACCATCAATTTAGACGATCAAACATAAATATGTAAGGTTAAAATTTTTTGAAATGATTGTGTTATTAATTAGAGGTTTTTCGTTGATTTTTTTAATTTTTGGTAACGTTACAATATCTAAACACCTCCCCCCTACCGTTACTTATCGTAGTGCATTTCAAAACACCTCCCACCCCCCCTAAATTCGTAACGTAGTTTATGGACGACCCCTTAGGTGTGAGTTGGACTGACATTTAATTTACGATATTCGTTGTATTCTTTAGTAAAAATAGGCCAGTGTTACTATGGTCCTGCCTTAACCAATTCAAGTTTATTAAAATCTTCTTCACATAATCTCACAACATTATTAATTGTGGGTTATCTTAAAAATAGATAATCAGAATCAGACAAATATTGAAAAAGTATCCAATGCGAACCTTTACAAGGCAATCAAAAGCGCTCAGTTTTTAAGATTTTGGTTAAAAAATAAATTTAATGCCATATGAGTTCAATGAAAAGTGGTTTTGTTTTTGTGTCATAACTTTGGCTAAGGTCATGCTAGAAGAATTGAAGAATTATTTAGCTTTTAATTAGATTTTTAAAAAAAAATTGTAACTCACTGTTACAACAAAAATAAATTGTTTCCATATTGCTAGTATCACATAAAAAAGTATTATTTTAAAAATCACTGTTTTTGTTTTTAAATAGGAAAGAACAACAGCAAAAAATTGGCAAAAAATTGAAAAAACATTAAAAAGAATTATGAAAAAAATTTCAAAAAATCAATCAAGGTACTTGAAAACGTCCCAAAATATTTAATTTTTCCCAAGCCTCTTCTTTGCTTTTTATTAATAAAAACTAGAAAAGAATAGTAAGTGCGCAAGTTAGTGAAGATTTGGTTATATTTTTGTTTTAATTATCATTTTTCGAACTGGTCCGTCCAGAAGAAAAGGTTTTGAAAATATTTATCAGTATTTAATGTAACACGTTTTGGTTTCAATCCAAAAATCGATTAGGAATCGCTGCATTCCTAATGCAGACAAGGATTGTTGTAATGTGCAAAGAAGAATATAATGAAAAAAATTCATCAATAATATTAATAAAAAGTCGAATTATAAAATCCCATTTTGTATTTTAGGGGAAAAACTTGTTAATGTTATGAATTAAAAATAAACCAGATCGAAAAAAAAATAAATTAGAAAGTAACGATTACGGTATGTTGATTTTTTTTTATAAAAATTATAATCTTTACTATCCTTAATTAAAGATATTTGTAAAATTTTTAAATATATAAATTATACGATTTCAGCAGAAAATAACACTGTGCAACAGTCAACAAAAGAACAGGATCCTGCTATATAGGTTCGATACTATGATCAAAGGTGAGTAAAACCCTTGCTGGGTTTCGTGAGTTTGGCGAACGTTTTCTTTTTATGGCCCATTATATATAGTGGGTCTTAGTGATTTTGACAAAAAAAAAAGTATTATTAGTTTTTGTTCAATAGCTCCGTCAGATTTAGAGATATCAGTTAACTGTCTTTGGAAAAGTTATAGCTAACAGTCTAATAAATAAGTCTTAAGAACAAAACAAATTCATAAAATTATTTGTTTCAATCTTTTTTTAAAAAAATTTAAAAATTTTTTTTTAATTTTTTCACTTTTTTGGTCATAACTTGAAGGGATTCCAAATTTTTCCTATACTATTTTCAAAAAAATTGTAGCTTCAAAAATACTTAACAACTCTTGTTAATATGATGATGTGATCTGAACGTGTATACACTACTTAAATAGCTTAAAAAGATAATTTTTTTAATTAAAAAACACCGGTTTTAAGGGTTGTTTTCGCAGTTTTATGACCATAACTCCTAAACTTAGCATACTTTCAACTTTTTAAATTCAGCTTCTTTGTAGCCAGAAGGATTGTGAATAATTCTTGTGAACATACCTTTGGGGTTTGAATGCGTCTACAGTACTTAAAAAGCTCAAAGAGATTATTTTTTTTTTCTAAAATATACATAAATGATAATAGATGTGTTTTGGAGCCATTGCTTAACTTACCCACCTCGAAGAACCAATAAATATATTCTATATTTCCATAGAAATAAAACACACACTTTTTATAGTTGGAAACATTTACAAATATCAACTTTTATTCGTGTAATTTTTGACATCATTCACATTAAGCAGCAAGTCTTACAAGTCTTCACTGCTCGAAAAATCATCATCAGAGTCTTGATAAGCTTCAATGTCACTCTCAGGATCTTCTTCTTCACCATCCACTTCCATGTGGGCAACTTTAGCATCTCGAAACAAGTTTTTCGTGTGCCAGTATATTTTAGCCATAATAGCGTCATGGGATCTCTTCCTTCGATATTTGAATTTAAGCCAGCCCGTTATTATAAAATTGATAAATATGTAAATATATGGGTACAAAGAGATGTTATTACCTTAATTCCAATGGCAACGCCGTTTGGTAGAACATTTCGCCTTGCCCATCTGATTTCGTTGGAAGCTGACAACTAAAGTAGTCCAAGTGATGATTCAAGTAGTGGATTTTTAAATACATATGAACACCAATCGTGGCGACCGTAGCCTAGTGGGTAGAGTACATGGCCCCTAAGCTAAAGAACCGCGGTTCAATTCCAGCTCAGATAGAAAGTTTTTCAATTGAAATAAATTTTCTGTTCGGTCGTCACCTCTCTGCAGACAATGGCAAACCTCAGAGAGTAAAAATTGCCATGTAAAGCTTCTTGAGAACATTAGCCGCTCGGAGTCGGCATAAAACACGTAGGTCCAGTTCTCGACCATTTGTGATCAAACATTTAATAACACGCACAACACATTTGATCAATAGTTCAATTCAAAGTCCTTCCAAGGGCTAAAATGGCCAGTTTATTTAATTTTTTTTTATGAACACCAATTGATTCAAACGCAGCCAACATGCTGCTAATAGCTTTTTCGTAGTTTTGTGACCGATGCTTTCCAAGAAAACCAGCTATCACTTACAGTGTGGGTCCAGTATAACGAACGCCGATATAACGAATGCCCAGTATAACGAACGCTTTTTTCTAGTCCATTGTTGACTCTATATAACGAACTGTTGAAAAATTAAGTATTCTATATAACGAATGCTTTCATTTTCTTTTTCTATGCTTTGTTTTATTCTTTGTTATTTCTGTTTGTTTGCTTTGTGCACTTACACAAAGAAAACGTTTCGTTTCCCTTATTTTTAAAAAGGGAAGTCCCCGTTTAGTTACTGTGAGATTTGTTAACAATTGGTCGCGTTAAAGAATTCATATGTAGGTTAAATCAGTCAATCTGTGTAAGTGAAAATGACGACACGTAAGCGACTTTCGCTGGCCGATAAAATAAAAATAATTGATGATTATAATGCTTAAAGAACATTACATGAGATCTGCACAAAGCATGGATTAGTAAATTCTAGTGTGTGCGCAATTATAAAAAATCAGAAAAAATTTCTAAAAAATGTGAGAGCTACAGAGATGGGATCTTTACGCCGGCTATCTTTGAGAAAAGGTGAATGCCCAAAAATGGAAGCAGCCTTATATAAATGGTTTGTTATACAACGTGAAAGCCATGTTCCCGTTAATGGCAACATACTGAAAATGAAAGCTGTAGAAATCCAAAAAAAGATTTATGGCGACCGCGGCTTTCTGTCAAGTAATGGTTGGTTAACGAAATTCAAAAAAAGGTTTGGAATTCGACTTCTAAAAGAATCAGGCGAAAAACTTTCCTCACGAGTTGACCTTGTTGAGCCATTTAAGAAAAAGTTATCAGGACTCATAAAGGAGAATAACCTTAGCTTGGATGCAGTTTTCAACGCAGATGAAAGCGGCCTATATTGGAAAATGTTACCGAACAGTACGAACGTGTACGCTGGTGAGACAAGTGCCCCAGGTAGAAAATTAAGTAAAGAGCGGCTCACATTCCTTGCCTGCTCCAATGCAAGTGGTTCAAAGAAAATAAGGCCGCTTGTAATTGGAAAGGCAAAGAATCCTCGATCGTTTAAAAATAAAATTATTCCGATCGACTACACATTTTCTAAATCGGCGTGAATGAATGCAAACATTTTTAAAAATTGGTTTTTCTCAAAATTTGTACCAAAGGTGGGTAAGAAACATGAAGAAATTATACAATATGTATGCTGATAAAACATTTGTTGGTTTTGAATTTCAGGTTGAAGATTTTCTGGAATCGCAGAAACTACCAAAGCAAGCGATATTGCTTTTGGATAACGCCCCTAGCCATCCCCCTGAAGACGAGTTGGTGAAAGAAACGGCTGATAGAAAAATCTGGGTGGTTTATATGCCACCAAATGTGACTCCGTTGATCCAACCTATGGATCAAAATGCTATTCGACTGACAAAGCTATTTTATAGACACAGCCTACTTAGCAAAGTTGTAAGCTCAGGCAATCAGATCCAAAATGAACTGAAGGAACTTAATCTTTTTGAAGCGGTTTCACTAATTGCATATGCGTGGGAAAAGGTATCCCAGACTGTTCTTCAAAAATGCTGGAAAAATATTCTACTAGAATCGGAGAAGTTTGAAGATGAAGACGATATTCCATTGGCAATTCTACGTAATCAAGAGGAGGTGGCGATAGTTACCAGTACCTGAAGTCTTGTCCAATCAAGTTTTCCCAAGGTATGTAACATTAGTTAAGATAAAATTAGTCTTAAGATAAAATTTTAATGACTTCAATTTTCCAGAGTAACTTCAGCATACAGGACTTGGAGACTTGGAATAATGCGGACAAATGTTTAATTGAGGAAGGCACTATTTCTGATACCGAAGATAATACCGCAATCGACCTTACCGACAGTGAAGAAGATCATAACGCAGCTTTACACGAGAAAGTTAAGCATACTGATGCCATTAATGCTTTCCAAACGTGCATCAAGTGGGCAGAAGAAAATGGAATTGAGCACACCAAAGTATTTATTTTAAGGAGATTGCAAGAACAAGCTACTTACTGACTTCAGTACAACAATTAAAAAAAAGCAAACACATATTGGAGATTTTTTTTCTAAAAATAAATAATTTTGTTCATGTATGTATGTAAATTTTTTTTTTGTGTTTTTTTTAAATAAATGAATTAATTTTGTTTTGATTTTATTGATCTTTATTTTAAATTAGTTTTTTTATTTTAATTTTTATTTCGGCTTAAGATCACATGTTTTCTATGACAATGATCCAGTAGAAAAACCAAAAATGCATTTGCTTTGAGGAAGGTTGGCTTTACAGCTGTTTCGATGCCTACCAAGACATCATCATCAGAAGTCTTTTCCTAAATTAATACCTATATTATACGAATAGAGTTTAACTTGCTACTATGCTAATATTTGTGAAAAGAAATATATATTTCGATATAACGAATTTTCGATATACCGAACGACCCTGGACATTATATCATTCGTTATATTGGACCACCACTGTATTTTATTTCGAGCCAAGCATCCTTTTCTGCGCCAACTAAAATGTCATCGAAGCGCTTATCTTTGATGTGTTTGCGATATCCGGGCCATTGAGAACGCCTGTAAAAAAATTGGTCATTTTTAAATGTTCAATATATGTCCCAATTTATCTTTAAACTTCAACAATAAAAAAAATTGTTAATTTTATGTTTGACTTACGCTTGAAATATAGTCCCTCAAGAGGTTTAAAATATCGTTTGCATGTTCGAGATTGTTATTATTTAGTTGGCTGCGTTTGAAGCAATTGGTGTTCATATGTCTTTAAAAATCCACTACTTGAATCATCACTTGGACAACTTTAGTCGTCAGCTTCCAACGGAATCAGATGAGCAAGGCGTAATGTTCCACCAAACGGCGTTGCCATTAGAATTAAGGTAATAACATCTCTTTGTACCTATATATTACATATTTATCAATTTTATAATAACGGGCTGGCTTAAATTCAGATATCGAGGGAAGGGATCGCCTGACGCTATTATGGGTAAAATATACTGGCGCACGAAAAACTTGTTTTGAGATGCTAAAGTTGCCCAAATGGAAGTGGATGGTGAAGAAGAAGATCCTGAGAGTGACATTGAAGCTTATCAAGACTCTGATGATGATTTTTCGAGCAGTTTAAGTTTAATTAAGACTTGCTGCTTAGTGTGAATGATGCCAAAATTTACACGAATAAAAGTTGATTTTTGTAAATGTTTCCAACTATAAAAAGTGTGTGTTTTATTTCTATGGAAATATAGAATATATTTTTTGGTTCTTCGAGGTGGGTAAGCTAAGCAACGGCTCCAAAACACATCTATTATCATTTATGTATATTTTAGAAAAATAAAATTAATCTCTTTGAGCTTTTTAAGTAATGTAGACGCATTCAAACCACAAAGGTAGGTTCACAAGAATTATTCACAATCCTTCTAGCTACACAGAAGCTGAATTTAAAAAGCTGAAAGTATGCTAAGTTTAGGAGTTATGGTCTTAAATCTGCGAAAGCAACCCTAAAAACTGGTATTTTTTAATTAAAAAATGATCTTTTTAAGCTTATTAAGTAGTGTACACACGTTCAGATCACATCATCATATTAACAAGAGTTGTTAAGTATTTTTGAAGCTACAATTTTGTTGGAAATAGTATAGAAAAAATTTGGACTCCCTTCAAGTTATGACCAAAAAAGTGAAAAAATTACAAAAATTTCACAATTTTTAAAAAAAAAAAAAAGATTGAAACGAATAACTTTATGAATTTGTTTTGTTATTAAAACTTATTTATTAGTCTGTTAGCTATAACTTTTCCAAAGACAGTTAACTGATATCTCTAAATCTGACGGAGCTATTGAGCAAAAACTAATTGTACTTTTTTTTGTCAAAATCACTAAGACCCACTATATATAATGGGCCATAAAAGGAAAACGTTCGCCAAACTCACGAAACCCAGCTAGGGTTTTACTCACCTTTGATCATAGTATCGAACCTATATAGCAGGATATTGTTCTTTTGCCAAAATCTATTTTTTGAGTCACTGTGTAATCAAAATTTCCTATTTGAGTTTATAATAAATCAATAAATATTTGCTTGAATGACGTAGAAATTTGCTTTTGGAGTTCATAATAACTTAACAAAATTTTGCTTGAATTCAACCGAAATTTTGATTTTTCCTAAATACATGAGGAGTGATTACAATTTAGCAACCTTTTTCTAAAATCACACCGCGATTGAGCAAAATTTTGCCGATTTGCTTTTAAGCAAAACATTTGCTTGATTCAAGCAAAATAATCATCTCCGTTTATATTTCAAAAAGTTTAACATATGTTTCAGAATGAAAACAAAAATATGTAAATATATCTTATATTTCACTTTATTATAAAGATAAAATACAAAATTTGTGAAAATGACACTCATACAAACCGCGCGCTCTAAGACGTAATTCTACGCCAAAAATAAAAATGTATACAATTTCTCATGTTATTTTTGCTGGCGTGCAAATTCGAATCTTAAATATTGTGGGAATTCTTTGACATCAACAAATTACGGGCAGAATTCAGCTGTAAGGACAACAAAAGCTTCAAAAAAAAAAAAAAAAAAATTAATGCTGTATATTAATATAAACTCAAAATTCATTTAAGAATACAAAGCAAAAATCGACTTTCATTTTACATCTAAGAAACCTTTCAGTTTTCCAAAATAATAGATATAATAATAAAAGTAATAAAAATAATAGTATTCTTAGTAATTATTGCCCACTTCAAGAGCAAACAACTCTTTCATATTTATGAAGTTAGCGTTAAGCTAGCTCAAGGAGCGCACAAAACACTCTTATGCTTGTTTCAATTTATGTGTGTGTTTGTGTTTCATGAATGCATCAATGTGTATTTGTGTGTTAGTGGGTTTTCTTCGTTATGTGCTGCCTAAAAGTTTCAACTTAGACAAATGCAAATAAAGCAACGCAAAAAGTATTTGAAAACGTAAAACAAATTCAGTAAAAAGCTTTTCATTGTAATGAAAGAGGAAACGGAAGTGCTGCCATGCTTGTGCGCGCGTCTTGTTTTTATTCTTTTTAATTTTTTGTAGTTGGCGCTGTTTTTGTTTTTTTTTTGTCTTCCTGCTCTTCCTAACTATTATTTTTACATTTTCATTATACGTTGTCTTTTGTTGCAAACATTTTGAAGATTTGTCGAGTTGATAACATTTGAAGTCAACTTTCGTGAATCATAAAAAATGAACCAAGAGATAAATTTGAAAAAAAATTAACTTAAAACAAAGTCAGAAGAAGCAACAGAGCTGAAGGAAATAAGGAGCGAATGGCTCAAAGAAAAACAAAGAAATTATTGTGTATTTTTTTTTTATTTTAATTTATTCATATATGCAAAATTTATGCTAATGCTATGAAAAATACTGTACAAACAGAGTTCGACATGTTTAAGCCACTTTGAGGCCAGCTTTAATAATCGAATTTTAACTACCATCATCATCAGCCACTGAAGGACAACAAAGTTAGGATAACATCAATTGACTGAATGAAGCTAAGTAAAATTATTTTAATTATGAAAATACTTTAATGTTGATGAATAATGTAGAAGCATTCTTAGGCACAGTATGATAATAATTAAAAAGATAATCGCCTTGGTGGCGCCCTGGCAAAACAGAGCAGTAGGTTAAGTAAACTTTGATATGTAAGGAAGGATTCAATTTAAAATAATGACTTGAGAAGTTTAAGGTATAACTTAAGTTAAGTTCTTGATACTTTTGTTATAAGTTAATCCTTTAAAAAAGGGGTCATTACATTAAAAATCTGGAGAATAAAATTTTTGTTTAGAAATTTTTGTCCTTGTAAAGTATACAAAAAGCACTTCTAAAAAAAAAAAATTTAATTTGTTTTGATCAATGATGTGTTGTGCTTAAAAAAATTTGCTTTCATAAAGATCTTTTTCCAGACTTTTCTCCTGAACAAACTCCATGGATAATTACGAGTGTTTCAAATATTTTCTTTCGGTGGAGGTAAAAATTTTAAAAGGTACACTTAAAGAAAAAATAATTTTTTTCTAATGATCTTTTATCTACGCTTCAGCGTCTTAACACACGCTATCTAAGTGTGCATTTTAGTTAACTACACTCTAACAAAAATTCACGAGAATTAACTACAATAATTTCTGGCAGCTGATTGCCTACATTTATTGTCGTTAAATCCCATAGAGCATTTTATTACAAATATTTATCGTTAAAAATGCGTGAATCCTCTCACCTACAATTATTTCATTCGCTCTCTAGTAAAAACTCTCTTCTAAAATTATTTCTTCCAATCTTGTCTGCGCTTATAAAAAAAAGCTAGAAATGCGTGAGGTCTCTCAAGTAAGTTTTGAACATAGCAACAACAACAACTCTGTATAGAGTCAATAACTCAGCAGAAGGCACTACTCTTTCCTATTTCAGTAGGCTTGAGTAATTAAGCTGTGACCAATCTACTGTTTAAGTTTCATATAATTGGAAACTTGTTCGAATCAGTGTTGCCACTTTGTGAGTAATTCCTCAAAACGTGAGGTGTTTAAAGTGGCTGTGAGTAATTTTCGACGAATTTTATTTCGAGGAATTTTTGAGGAATTTGAAAATTTTTAGTATTTTTTTTAATATGTATACAAAAAAAAAAACTTTGGCAGCACCTTTTTCTGGTTGGTAGAAACATACCTTTAAATTAATCTGAACACTGAACTTTTCGATTGCGTTTGCACGTCACTATTAACAAAATTGAAACAAGTGCAAACAAACTTTGTAATTGGCGTACGGTTTTAGCTAAAACTAGTTTAAACATAAAATAATTACAAGAAAAAGGATACATGGTTGCAGTCTGCATAGCAAGCAAAGGTATGCATTGACTATTATTTCTATTGTAGGAATTATCGATTAACTCTTTAAATCTACAAGAACATTTTTTTGCACATTGGCTAATTTTGACTAATTTTTATGTGATACCGTTAGTTTTGCGAAATCTGACTTAGTGATGCCATGTTACATCATCGTCCTTATTGGGTATATAAATTCCATCAAATTTGGCTGTTTAAGATCTCGATAATGAGTGGAGATTATTTTTACCTCGATTATTTTTTAGATTCAGAGCCGTATTAAAGACGGGTTTTTAATATAAAAAATTCAGTAGATATATTAATTTTTTTCAAATTAAGAAAAAGTAATATCATTACTATTTTTTTTTTTTAATGCATCAGTCTAGCGAGTATTAAGTAAATAATAACACTAGTTTGAGAAACCGACACGATACAAAAACAGTTTTATCATTTATTTATACTTAAGAAGGAATTAATAAAAATATTGATTTGAATCAAATAAAAACATGTTTGAATTGAATTGGGAAAAATAAAGTTCCATATTTATAATTTATGTTTATAACGAACATTTTTTAACAAAAACATACGTTTAAACTAAAAAGTCTTAAAAATTTTTTAAGGAAGCCATAAAGCATTTTAACCCTTTGACGACTAGGGAGTTAAAATAACCCTTTTACATTTTTAAGTCGTGTGAGCACAATTTTCTAGATATTTTCATAAAGTTAGGCTTAAAGGATGATAAATCAATGTGGCTTTTAACCTGTTTCATTTTTCGAACTTGTTTTAATTTAAAGAGAAAGAAAAAACTAGGAAGTTAAAATATATCTTTTTTCCATAGGTACATATTTATCCCGACTTCTCAGAGACTACAGATATAAATATCACAAAAGACTTTCAAATGCGAGCGGATATATTTTCTCATATATTATCTTATATTATATATTTCTCATCCAAATTATGTACCTTTATGAAGCTACTGCAACAAAGTAAAAAATAAATATTCCGGATGTGTTTTTCCGGAATTTTTCAATACTTTAAGAAAAAAAACAAATTTACGAACTTTAAATTTCAAATTCTCTTTTGTATAGAAATATGCCATCGGTGATGACAATTTCATAAAAAAAAAATTTTAATTTACAGCGGTTTGCTTGTCTTCCTCAAAGGCTTAATATAGATATCCAATAAGATAGAAAATATGTATGAAAAAATATATTTGTTTATGTTTACTTGATAAATAAAATATCGTTTAGCAAATTTTTTTGAGGAATTTTATTGAAATTTGAGAAGTTTTTGGGGAATTTGGTTATTAAAAAGTGGCAACACTGGTTCGAATAAACTCTTTGATCTGGAAAATACACATATTTTAAGACTCTCTGAGCGAAAACACGCTAAAATAGCGTGAAAAGTAGAAAAAAATATATATTTAAGAATTCTCTGAGCGAAAACACTCTTAAATAGCGTGAATAGTATAGTACATAAATATACATATTTTGGAAAAAGACACTGATTTTCAGACAAAATTGAAAAAACTCACTGCATAGCGTGGTTTTTTTACAAAATCGCCAATAAATGTCTTGAAATTTCATTACATTTATTGTAGAGATTTTTCAATCAGTTTTTGGAGTGTATTTAACAGAAGGTCGGTCGAATGACAATGCCATTTCACAACTTTTTTAAGCACTTTTAACGTTTTTAGTGCACACTTTAGGGCAATAGTTCTCAACGGTTTTTGGTAACGCCCCCTTTCCACGTTCATGTCAAAATCGCGCTCCCCTCCATAATTTTTTTCAAGTTCAATAAATGTGTCATGTTTTATATAATCCGTTTCAAGTTAAATTTTTTTTTTATAATACTACTTCAAATAAAAAAAAATTATTAAAAAAAATAAGATCATTAGTTTTTAAAAACCAATTTTTAACATTTAACACGAAAAAAAAACAATTTAAGCAAAAACTTTATATAAAAATGTTTTTGTTAATCTGATTGTTGACAATTTTAATATGTTCTGGAGTAAGGAGTTCAATCCCGGAAGCTTTTCTCGATTCCGGGATTATCAGGATTGAAAATCTCTAAAGGATCATTTTGTGTAAAACACTTTTTTTTTATAACATGCAATAACAATAGAGTTCAGCTACTACAGCTTTTTCGCACTTTCTCCGCATTAGATCATCTTAAGAACCAGCCCAAATAACATTAAAACATCTCAATAAGGCCATTCACAGTTCGAATACGCTGGTCTGCCATTTGTTCGATTTGCTATTTGTACGCCAATTTACGAAAGCTTATTTTGCTTTGTTGTTGTTTTGCATACAAATGCAAATACGCAGGCACGCGTAAATAAAAGCAGCCCTTGGACGTGTTTTTTGTACCTCGTATTTTTATGTTCTGTCTACAGCCGCATAATCACATACATCACAGCGTTGCACAATCTTTTTAAACGACAGTCACATGGCGAGGTGCTCACAGTTTGAACAATAACAAATTCTATAAATACGATTTGTTAAAAGTACGCTCAAACCGTGAATAGCCTTAATGATATCGATAAGAGTGGTCCAAAACAATCCAAAGTGAGAAAAATTTACCCACCATAATATGGGTTGGGCTCAGGGACAACACAAGACATAACAACTAACCATGCGTTTACATAGAACTAATCATACATTAGTTTTCAATCTACTTTTGAGTTGACCTTTCGATAAGTTAACATCAAAAAAGCTACAGTTGTTAACAAAGGTACTCATGCGATGTCAAGGAGCAGTAGCCATATAATTTGTTCTACTAAAAGGTAAGTAAATTAAATTGTTAGCATTTCTACTGCTTCTACGGTTAGTGTTAAAATTTATAAGAGTTAGGAGTTCTGGTGAATCGAATACACCAGTTATGAGTTGGTGTAAATAGACGATATCTGCAGACTTCCTTCTCTCATTCAAAGATTGCATTTTTAATAGTTTTAAACGATCCTCATAAGGAGGAAGGTGTAAAGTGTCAGTTGCACTTAAGCCCCTTAGAGCAAACCGAACAAAACGTTTTTGGATTCTCTCTATACGTTCAACATGTACATTGTAACTTGGGAACCAAATTTGACTTGCATACTCTAAGTGAGGTCGCACAATTGCATAATACAGCGTTGTAGTTGTGATAATACTATTAAATTCTTTGGCCCAGCGTTTCATAAACCCGAGCATAGAAGATGCTTTTTTACAAATGTAATCAATATGAACGTTAAACGATAGCTTAGAATCCATGCATATACCAAGATCTTTGACAGCATCTACACGGCTTAAAGCAGTATCTTTTATCTTATAATCAAAAATTAAATTATTCCATTTTCGCGAAAAGGTCATAGTTTGGCATGTATCTGGATTTAGAAACATATTATTTTTAGAACACCAAATTTCAAAGGATTTAAAATCAGACTGGAGCAGATCTGAATTGTCTTTAGCATCTATTGTTCTGTATATTTTCATGTCATCTGCATAGATAAGTAGATGAGAGTGTTTGATGATGTGGGTTACATCAATAATGACTAAAATAAACAGGTGGCTACCTTGAGGAACACCTGATTCAGCAATAAATTCAGCTGACAATACGCCTCGAAATCGTATTTGATAAGATCGCTCTGTCAGATACGATTGAATCCAGCTTACAAAAAATTGTGGAAAACCCATTAACTTTAGTTTAAATAGAATTAAGTTGTGTGGCAGTTTATCAAATGCTTTACTAAAATCAGTGTAAATACAGTCGACCTGGTTACCTGAATAAAATGAATTTAAGCAAAACGTTGTAAAATCGAGAAGATTAGACACAGTGGATCTGCCAGTAACAAATCCATGCTGACGAGTTGTCATGACCTTCCCACAGTGAATTTTCACACGATCATACACGAGGCGCTCAAAAAGTTTTGGAATCGACGAGAGTTTCGCGATAGGCCTGTAGTTGTTTATATCGTTCTTACAACCTTTTTTATAGATAGGACCTATAAAAGATTTTTTCCAAAAAAGTGGAAAAATACTTTCGCTAATTGATTTATTGAATAACATGGACAGTGGTTGACTTAGAACGGAACCACATCGTGTTAACACTGCGGCAGGAATTCTGTCAGGTCCAGCATTAAAATCCTCATCGATCAATCCAATATACTTTAAAATATCCTCTGAAGTAAAGGATATAGAATCCAACGAAACCCTGGGTGTAGAGTTCATATATTCAAAGTCCTCTTCATCAGGATTAAAAGAGTCTGAACAAAATGACTCTTTAAAGAGATCGGCAAATAGACCACAAATTACGACAGGATCGTCAGTAAATCCGTCAGAGGTTTTAAATGATGAAGGGAATCCATCAGATTTTTTTTTGGTGTTTATGAAACCCCAGAATTTCTTCGGATCAGACAATATTCTCAGCTTAGTACTGTCTAAATAATTTTGATATAAGGTAGCTGAGCAATTTTCAAAATCCAGAAACAAACGCTTGTAGATTTCTAAGTCATTCAAGTCTAAGCTACAGACATATTTTTTCCATGCCCTATTCCTGCTGTTGCGAAGAATCTTTAACTCCTTTGTGTACCAGGGGTAAGCACAATTTTTCGTAAATTTGAGGCTATATGGCACGGACAGAGAAAACATAGCAAAGATTTCGATATAAAAAAAAATTAATTGAATCATCAAGAGTGTTATTATTAACATATTCTAAAATAACATGAAGTTTACTTTGAAGTAAATGATTCAACTTAAAAAAGTCAGCTTTTTTAAAATCGAATTCATAAACTTTATCTATTTAGTTAGACTTTACTATATTATCCCTGTCTGATTTGTACCATATGCTCAATGGTGGATGGTATTCATCAACAGCAGTTAAAGCATGAGGGGCCTTCTCAGCAATCACATTCTTACTGTCTGTAGTTAAGACCAGGTCAAGAAGTCTTTCACGACTATTATAAATACAACTCACTTGTTGTAAGTCAGAACATATATTATCAACAAATATATGCTCTTGGCGAGTCTTCGAATTAGATGCACAAAAATATGTATCATCGTCAGAAGATTCCCATTTCAAGTCAGGCAGATTAAAATCACCTAACAATAAAATGTAGTCATTGACGTCAATTATGCTTATAACGTATTCTATGCAATCCGCAAGGTTTGCATAAACTTCTACACTGCTCTTAGGAGGAACGTATGCATTAATAAGATATACATTAGAATTGCAATGTACAACCTTAACGCATATAAGTTCGATGTTAGCAGAGCAGGGAATAACAATAATGGAACTAACGAAGGAGTTCCTTACAGCTAATAAGACACCTCCACCGACAGCAGAAGTATTGTCAGCGTGTCTATCTCTTCTATAAACTTCAAAACTGTTATCAAACAATTCTAAGTCAGTAATGCTTCCGTTTAACCAAGTTTCAGTCAGTGCGATAATATCCTCAGAGAAATTCTGAGACATTAAAAATATGTCTCGCTTCTTAGAGCGTAATCCCCTTACATTTTGATAGTAAAGGGATAACCTATTCAGTTTTTTTGGGATTGACGAGCGGCTTGAGTCATCCCTCTAGGCTTATTCTTAGGCTGAAACTCTGTAACGAGTATATTATCAGTCTACAAATTAGAGTTAAGAACAGTTGCAAACTCTTCAGCTGGAACTATGAGAATAAAGGAAGCATGGGAAGGTTTATTACCTATTTTTTTGCATGAGCAAAATACATTTTGACTCAACAATTTATTATGTTTGATAAAAGTCAATACATTTTCAACAGTTGTGTCGGGCTGAAGACGTGAAATAAATAAATTTTTTTTCCTCGACACTGCCCTTAAGCTTGATAGATTTCTAGGCTCAATAGGAGTCAAAACTGAACTATTAGTCAAAGAAGGAATGTTGGAAGGTGACGAGGAACTAACTGGAGTGTTCCTGTTCAAAAGCGGTGCTGAGGGCTGCTTGGCCTGAGAAGTAGATCCAGATGATTTTCGCTTCTTATTAGTTTTTTTATTTTTTCTCTTTCTTTTTGATATAATATGGTCTTCTGATGAAAGGATTGTTTGTGTCCCGGAAGAAACATTCTGTGACAAAGCAAGCGGGATATTTTCCGAAATGGAATTTTCATCATAGACGCTGGTACTGAGTGCGGCCCTAACTTCACTAAAAAATGTTACAATTTCTCGAAAATTGTTGTTTAATGAGTTAAGACTTTCCCCAAAAAGCTTAATTTTTGAATAAAGTTCATCTGGGGAAAGTGCCCTACACGAAGCACAGTACCAGCGAAGACCTGATCGCAGAGATTTTAAGTCGTCAAGGCATGACTTGGAAATACCAGCACAAGATGCATGAAACATTTGCTCACATGGAACAGAACAGCTGAACATGGGGTTCAGAATGTTTTGGCTTTTGCAAAGTTCGTCCAAAGAACAAGCAACGATATTTTCTGCAGAAAAATAGTCCATGTTTAATTTTTAAAAAATGAGCAAATGCAAAATGTGCTTTTAGGGTTATTATATTCAGGCAGTTTGTGCACAGTTTAGTAGAAACTAAAAAACAAAAACAACACTAACTGAGCTGAAGATAAACAAATCACCGCACAAAGAAGAAACTAAAACACAGTAAGCATGCAAAAACAACAACACTGCATTAACTTTATTAATTTTAAAATTTTGAAAATAGTATTCAAATATTTATATGTTCGATAAGAAAATAAAATTTGTATAGAAAAACTATTTTCATGTAAGATAAGCTCGATAAATACAATCGTTAAAAATAACTACAAATTGGCGATCCTGCTCGATTCCCTGCCTTGCAACGCATACACATCATAAATCATCATAAGCTGAATACAACAGTTGCATCAAATGCCAGAAATTAACACAACGTTGCCACAAATAATAATGCAACAACAACCGCAACAATAGAAACATCAACGAGTACCACCTGCAGCATTGGACAATACATAGATTTGTCGTTGGATAATATTATAACAACGACGATAACACAACCATCGTCGCAACAAACACTATTGACATCAACTTCACCGTGCTTCAAATAACCAGTCAAGTCAAGGCGACTGCAACTGCAACCACTATAGTGCCCTTAACAATAACGCTTTCTCCCATTTTGGTCACATCGACCAAAAGCGAGCATCAAGATAAGTCTCTTTTATTATTATTAATTACTATTATTATCATTAATCATTATTAAATATTTATCTCACATCTTAACTTTTTATTAACTTTACTAGTAAATTAACAATTAATGAATAATTTAATTTTTAAACTTACTTAATATTTTCTAAAAACTTTTCTTAATCTTAAATTTCAACCTTCTTAATCAAAAACCTTTCAAGGAATAAAATAAAAAAAAAATAATTAATTAATCTACTAAATATATTAATTTAATTTGTTATTGATTATAATTTCCTATTTAATATTGTACAATAACTTTCATTTGTTACTTTTACCCACATAACTTTTAATTAATACCTAATATCTCATATTATATAATTGTTAGTATATTCACTTATATACAATTTTAAAAATTATTTTTCTTTCTGTGAATTATTCCCTTTCAGTGACTTTACTTTTACTTTTATTTTGTGTCTATATTAATAAAATAATATATTCAAAATGGTTCTCACACGCTCTTTTCACGAAACCACTGTTAATGCACCATCAACGACATAAGAACATACAATAGAACAAGCACCAACACAACAACAGTCAACATCAATACCAAACATATGACCAAACACAGAACTATACTTTGATTCTACGAACTTCATTTAAAATACTTCTGTTAAATTGCAAACGTTTTGGGAAACTTTTCCGGAAGCATGGTTCTTGCAAGCGGAAGTGCAATTTGCATTAAGAAATATCATTGATGACATAAAATTCCAGAACATAATAAATGCACTTCCCAGAGACATAATGCTAAAAGTCATTGATGTTATACAAAATCCTCCTACTTTAAATAAATACGAACATATTAAGAGTTATTTTGGAACGATTTTTTTAAGTGATGAAAATCGTCTAGAACAAATATTTTCAAATAATACGATTGGTGACAGAAAACCATCCGATTTTTATCGTGACATGAGTTCTTTAGCTGGTCCCATATCTTTAATTGGACGTGAGCTACTTTATAAACTAAGGATGAGAAAAATACCACTTCAAATTCAGATTCACCTCACTCCGTCTAATTTAAACTCACTCGAAGAGAAACTATCTCTGCCAGATCAAAGTCTAGGAATCAAAATGCTCAATTTCCCTTTTGCGGGTATCATTTTAAATTTGGTTCAAATGCTCAAAAATGAATACTTCCTTGCCCTTTCAATAGCGAAAATTGTAATCAAAATTCAAAAAAACCCATAAGCAATAAAAATTATTATATTGAGAATTTAGAAAATTTAAACTAAAAAGTCTTTTTATGATGATGGCAAATAAAGAGACTAACTTTCATTCAACACGTCGCCCATGGGCGTCCGCAGGGGGGAAGGGAGCGGGCGCTTGCCCACCCCAGGCAATGAAAATTTTTTATTTATATACATTAGGGTGTCCCAAAAAAATCGTGTTTGATGTCCGAGGCTTTTCCACTTCCATTTGACATTAGCATCTCAATTGATAACGGCTTAGAGGTCGCGAATTCATTTACTAATTTTCCCATACGATTTGTATGGGGAAAAATCAGTTGTGCTGGTAAATTGAATTTAGAGCCATTATCTTTTAAGCAAAGTGGTTAAAACAAAAACGTTCCCTCAAATTTTGTCTGTTATGACATATCCAAATTTAATTTTCATCTGATTATTATTTGGTGGTCTGCGGCTCACTTCTGAGACTTACCTTTACAAATGAATACTTTACTTAGAATTATTTCTTGAAGAATCAATATCTCTTAAAGTACTCCATTTAAATTATTGTTATTGGTCTTTAATTTTAGATAATGATAGTTGAAATGCACAATAAAGAAAAATTTCAAATTGATCCTCTGGAAGAACGTGGCAAATAATTTGATCTCTGAATGTAAAATCATCCAAACCATCATGATTTTGTTATTTTTTTTATTGGGGGTTGGAATTAATTTTAAAGGTTTTTTTCGGTTTTTGAGCATTTATTTAGAAACAACGGTACAATGTATATTATTCAAAGTATTGTCCATCGTTAGCTACAACATTTTCCCATCTTTCTGGCAGCATATGGATTCCGCGCCGGAAGAACGATTCGTCTTTTGAGGCAATCCACGAATCGACCCATTTTTTGGTATCCTCGTAAGAAGTGAAGCGCTGCTCAGCCAAGCCATGCGTCATCGATCTGAATAGGTGGTAGTCGGAAGGGGCTATGTCTGGGCTATAAGGCGGGTGGGGTAGCACATCCCAATTCAGCGCCTCCAACGTTTCCTTGACGGTTCTTGCAACATGTGGCCGTGCGTTGTCATGTTGAAAAACCACTTTGTCGTGTCTTTTGGCATATTCCGGCCGTTTAACCTTTAATGCTCGGCTCAATTGCATCAATTGTTGTTGGTAGCGTTCCCCAGTGATGGTTTTGTTAGGTCTTAGCAGCTCATTGTACACGACACCCTTCTGATCCCACCAAATACACAGCATAAGCTTGGCGCCATGAATATTCGGCTTGGCCCTCGATGTTGATGCATGGCCGGGTGGTCCCCACGATTTTTTTCGCTTAGGATTATCGTAATGGATCCACTTTTCATCGCCAGTGACAATACGATGCAAAAAATTCTTCCTTTTATGCCGTTGAAGCAGTTGTTCGCACATGCAAAATCGCCGTTCAACGTCTCTCAGCTTCAACTGGTACGGCACCCAATTTCCTTGCTTTTGAATCATTCCCATGGCCTTCAAGCGTTTGCCGACCGTTGATAAGTCGACTCCCAATGATTCTGACAATTCTTGAAGGGTTTGACACGGGTCTTCATCGAGCAAAGCCTCCAATTCCTCATCTTCAAACTTTTTCGGCTGGCCCGGACGCTCTTTGTCTTCCGTATCAAAATCACCACTTTTAAACCGACGGAACCAGTACTCACAAGTAGAAATCGATGGAGCATAGTCCCCGTAAGCCTCAGTAAGCGTGCGTTGTGCTTCAACCGCTTTTTTCTTCAAATGGAAAAGTAAACCTTCCCGCAAATTGCGTTTTGTTGGAACGAAAGTCGACATGTTCACAGAGAAAAAAATATATGTTGTTTACACTTCAGTGGAATGACACATACTGAAAAATGAAGCTTAGACAATGTGCTTTGAAATGAATATAGTCACAGGTGTGCCCGATGCGATCTATTGATAGTTACGCCATCTCTTAGAAAACCTTTAAAACTAATTCCAACCCCCAATAGTTCTCTAATTAACGTTATTTTGATGTATTTTTATTAAAATGAAACATTAAATAAACTGGACGAATTTTATGTTCAATAGAATAATAAAATATCCGAAATTAATAAAAACAAAACCGTTTTACTGTTTTAATTTTCTTTTTCACAAATTCATGAATTCAAATTTATGGGTGGATTAGAACCAGGTTAGTAATGACGTTACTCCGAATAGCGTTAGTAACAGAGGGTTAGAATCGTTTTTTGAGCTTAAGGTCAGGTTAGAACTCCATACAATAATGTTAGCATAAACTTAAGTAAAGCCAATTACAAAACAACAACAAAAAAAAAGACACAGTTTCGATAGTATCATAAGTTCAGACGTAGAATTCCTTTTTATACAGTAATAGAGAAAAATTCTGGTTTTTATTTATTTATATTTTTCAAAACTATTTTAATGCATTTCATCTTCTAAATAAAAATTATTCAAAAACTAGCTTGTGGTTGTTGTCCTTCTTAAAACTTTTTTGATCTAAAAAGCTCACAATTAAATCATGTAAAAATTCGTTTTGTTTTATAAAAAGTTTTCGTTTGATATTTTTGGTGATGAATTTGTTGTTCTTGTTCATTTGTTTTGTTGGTTAAAACTAAATGTAATTCAAAGTTATGTTTAATTAATGGAAATAAATATGCGTAAATTTGAATTATTTATTTGTCCTGTAGTAAAGAGCATAACATATATGTATGTTTTAAACGTAATTTAAAATTTAAATTTTAGCTAACAAAATAAATTTAAATAATTTGAATTTATTATGGTATTTAAAAAATAAATGGATTTTTAAAGCACAACGCATGCTTACCCTGCCAACATTTTAAAGTATCTTACATCGTCCAACGCCAAATGCGTCACGTCTAAGTCACTTCCGTACGTTAATTGGAAGATAGTAGTTCCGTTATACAAAAAATAAACAACAAAACAAAGGAAATCATCGAAAGTGAAGTCGCAGTGACTGCGAAATGAAGGTCGATAAAAAAAAAGATGAAAAAAACCAGAATAGAACAAAGAACTTGCTGATATATGTATGTCTGTAAGTTCGATTAGTTGGTTTTGTGTTCTGCAGTTGGTGGTTAGTGACAAAGTGCGATTTCGTTTTTTAATTGATAAAATTTGGTAAAATGTCATTAAAAACAATTATATCGGATGAGATGGCCGTCAATCTAACGACGGATGAGATGGCCGCGTGGAACTAACGATAAGCCAAGCATTCAACGATTTACTACGTTCACGCTAATAATGTTCCACACAAAAATATAAGTATGAAATAATTCATTTAATTTTGTTTAATCCTATAGATGCCTGTCATTCGAAGTATGCTAACTCGACCGATAATGACATAAATCAATTTTGTCAACAATACATTCTTCACGCTAGAGAAGCAAAAAGCTGAGCCAAAAATTAAAAAAATTTCTTGCTTAGTTTTAATTATTAATTGATTAAATTAATAATTAATTAAATATCATAAAATATAAAAACAAAAAAAAAACACTTTTATACATATATTGCATTTTTAACTTTCACGAGGTGACTACAAAGTGCCTTCTAATAGGCACTAATAGGTGACTTCTAAAAGACTTCTCAAAAGTAATTTCTACAAGTCACTAATGCGTGGCTTTCAGAAGTATCGCAGGTGAGGAACAACTTCTCAATACGAAAGTGACTCCTAAGATGAAAAAAGATATAGCACGCGTTGAATTATAATTTCTTCAAGTCACTTTTAAGTGACTTCTGAGATAAAAAATGTTGGCAGGGTAGTAACGCATGCGCAAATTTGCGTAGTAGTATACATACATACTGCCTCTGTAGCTACACGCATCTGTATTTGTTATTATATTTATCTTGCTGAAAATAAACATTCGTTTTATTCGTGCTCCAACTCGTGGCAGAGTAACCAGGTAGGGCCGACTCGGAGAGGAATGAAGTAGAAAGCAGAGAAAAGCGAGCTAGTTGTCAAAATCAGCTCTTCATGTCGAGTATAAATTAAGAACATCTAAAAAATATCAGCTAACTGAACCAACAACAATTACCAAGCAAATCTAAAATAACGACGCATAGAGAAGAGCATGATCACAGCGGTTGAGCAGCGTTAGAGGGGATGAACCTAATCGCCCACAGAAAATAAACAGAACTTTGCTTACTATGTCCGGCTTTTCACTCGTCGCACACGAAAATTCTCGAGCTTGCAGCGAAAGCAATTATGGCTCCAAGAGCAATAATTCTCTTGCTCTGGTAGCACGATCTCTTTGTCCCGCTTTTCACTCGGCAATAATTGCCTTTGCCGCAAGCAGTTTATCGATTGTTCGCCCGTATGAGGGGGCTTACGAAAGTCCCCTTTAAACCCGAGTAGTCAACAAACTACTTGTGGCGAAAGCAATTATTGCTCATAGAATTGCCGAGTGAAGAACGGCCCTTTGCAGCGCATGCAGAACCAAAACAACAATTGGGCCTATTCTGCAGAATCTTTTATGAAAAAATTCTGTTATTCTGTTATGATTTCCCATACAAATTTTTGAGCTGTCAAAAAATCTGTTACGAGACTAGAATTGGTATTCTGCACGACAATATTTTATGGAATCTGTTATAAATCATAGCAGTTTTTTCGAACTGTCAAAAATCTTTTACAAAATCTTTTATTTGGTATTCTGCATGACAAAATCTGCTATGAAATCTGTTATGAAAGACAACAGAATAACAGATACATTTTTCTGCCTTTTATCAGAATTTAATTTTTATAGATGCATAAGCATCGATCGCATTCACCATATGATTGAAATTCATCAAGATCAGATGAAAACCACGCCCACCTTCCATACTGAGTAACTATAAAATCGGTGAAATTTCTTTAAATGCCACTTAAACTAATGTAAAGCTTCAAATTTTGCACATAAGCTTCTGATCTCAAATATTCACCATATATTTAAAATTTGTCAAAATAGCATAAAAACACGCCAACCTCCCACAAAGTAACTAAATGAAATCTGTTAGTAATTAGTAATTTGGTAATAATTCTACTTTAGAGCCCTCGCCCCCTTTTTTTTTGTATTTTTTCATATGTATTTTGGTCTCTTAAATGCAATGGTGCAAAAAAAAATTGTCCGTCTATTATGGTTTGGGAGATAAAACTCAACAAAGTTACGTTTTCCGGGTAAATAATTGCAGCTTTTCTTATATTTTACTACGAAAAAAATAAGATGTAGATTGCTGTCAATGATTTTTAGTCTTCTTAATGCGAAAGGTGAACAAATGTTTGTCTCCTATGGCTTAAAAGATAAAAATTAATAAAAAAAATGTACTAACAATCTCCGCGATAACTTCGTAGAAGCGATAAGAAGGGGAAATTAGCTTCTACACACTTAACATTTTGGTAGTATTTTACTTTAAGCTAAAATGGCTTCTTTTAAATTTTTGGAAAGTAGTTATAGACATACATAATTGGAGATAAATGCAAAAAGAGCCGCTGGCGAAAAGTTCAAGTTTTTATATATTAAGCTGAAAGCCCAAATTATTTTTTAAATTTTTTCAACTTCTGACCCCTATAACTTCTGAACTAGATGAGAGCGGCCAGTCGAGAACGACATTTTATTTTTACAAATTTGGATTAAGGAGGCCTTAATACATTAAATAGAAATATAATAATAAATGTTAAGCTGAAGTTAAATTGAGAAAGGAATTTATATTTCTACTTTCTGGAATTCTAAACTTCGCTGCAACTTTGTTGTTTAATTATTATCTCGGCGTGCACCGCCGCCACTACGTCAACCGTTTCTGCTACAAAAGATGCTATTGAATTTACTATGATGTACTATTGTAGAAGTCGTTGTATAGATTTCGTTTATAGTTACTGCGCTGTTTCGATTAATTTATCCTGTCGATTGTATAAGGAACCTTCAGCATCGCCTCCATCATAGCTTCTTGTTCGCTTCCTCCTGCATTCAACATCTTGTCGTTGGTAGGATAACCTACCACTATCGCCGCCACGACGATTGTCATTCGAATAGCGTTTTGGCCACCGCAACATGCTCGTATCCAAGTTGCTCTTTATGTTTGAAACCTAGGCGGCCACCTCTGCCTCTTCCACCTTCTTTATTGAAACTTAAGCTTCTGATCTGGGTCGTCCTCCCAGTCCAACATTGTTTTAAAACAAGCAATTTAGTCACATCAACAATGCTGGTTAGTAATGCTAAAGCACGGCATTTCTTTAGTGCTAATTATGTAAAAATATTTGCAATTTACGCGTTAAAAGCGAAACTTCATCAACTTGCATTAATTTATTTTTCAATTTATTGACAGCAATCAGCTGCTACATAACAGAAGTTAACGGAATTGTAATGGATTTTTGATTTCGAAGATTGATAACAGGATACCATAAAAGATCGAAAGGCAGAATACCAATTTCAACAGATCTTTTATGGTCGGTATCTTTTATGATTCATTACAGAAAATTCATAACAGAAAAACAGATCTGGCAGAATAGGCCCAAATATCAGCAGCTAGTTGCAACGTTGCCAGTTGTGTTGGAAAAATCCCATTCGTGGTAATTTTTAATTGCCCTTAGGAATTTTTGATTTTGGGAATATCTATTAATTTTTTTAATGCAGCGTGGTATTTTTTCGTAGGAAATCAGTAGGGAATTGTTTAAATCTCCGTGGGAGTTTGGTAATATTCTTTTTAAAAATTGTTTTTTCTTTTTTAGTAAGCAAAATTTCTTTGTGGTATTTCTAATGTTTTTTAAATTGTTTGTGCATATGGGACTTATTGTGGTATTTTTTTAATGCGAATGAGATTTTTGTGGGAATTTTAAATGCATATGGAATTTGAGGTGGTATTTTTAAAACGCGTGGTATTTTTGTGGTAATTTTTAAAGATCGTGGGATTTTTTCTTATATTTTTATTGCAGTAGACACTCTTTGTTTATCCTTACCATGGTAATTTTTACTGTATTTAACTTATGTTTCTTTCAAAAAAGTAGCTTTTTGTCGGAATTTTTTTAAATTTTAACTGGCATCCTTGGCTAGTAGTAGTACATTTTTTGTGGCCACATACTGGCTCTCTAGTTACATGCATCTGTATTCTCTATTGAATTACAACCCAACAAGCCATGAATGTCACTGTTCCAGCTAAACGCTACTTAAAACGGCAGCGTCTGATATGCTGGTATGAAAACGGCATGTTTTTGTACCTTTAAACCGTTCTCTATATAATTGTAAAGTCCTTTTTTATATTTATCAAGAATTGGATTGAAATTAATGTCATATTTGCTTGATGCGTCGTTTGTTCTTATCGTTTTTCACCCATTCGCCAAAAAACTCTAAAAAATGCATTGAATCTTGTATTAGAATCAAGGTATTGCAGTTGAGTTGCCGTTTATTGTTGCAGCTTAATAAAAACTATTTTAAGAAAAGGTTACAATTGTTTAACAACAAATAAAATTAATATACATCTTAAAGTTTTCTACATGACCTTGTTATTTATTATGTTGATTTTCTATGATTTAATTACAATTTCTAAATGTTTGATAGTTTAAATCAGTCTTGATTTTAAATACAAATTCTACTTGTTTGATAGTTTAAAATCGTTTATTGAGCTGACGAATATACAATGAATTTTTTTTTCTTCTTAGATTTTGCTATTTTATTAGATACTAGCTGAAACCCGGCGCGTTGCTGCCCCGCCCCGTTTCCAAACACCCATCAAATGTTAACATTGTACATAGCATGTTTAAATTGTGGTTAAATACTAAATCTGTGCTACCTGTAATTCCAAAGCTATTCGATAAATCATAAAGTAACTTAATCATAAAAGCCATTACTTTTGATTGGAAAGAGATATTGGGGTAATTTTTTCACATAAATTATTTTTAAGACTTGAATTTTTGTAAAAAATATAAAAACAACATTTTGGAAAAAATAAATTTCGCCAAAAAAATCAAAGGGTGTACCTTGTTGTTTTGATGACAAAAACATTAAAATAATTTTTGCGCTTATCTGGAAGAATTTTTGCAAATAAATGCTATGTCATATGAAAGTTAGTCAGATGTGCAATTTTTAATTGATTTCATTTTTACAACAAAAACAATTTTTAAGTCATTTTTTGAGTAAAAAGTCAATATTTTGGACCTTTTTTGACATAATTATAAAACATAGTTTCACTGACTAATAGGTACAGTTCAACCAATTTTTGTAAAGTATATTTATTGAACTTTTGAACAAAAAAATTTGAATCAAATATATTAATGGACAGCAGAGATATTTGCATCCAAAGACCAAACTTTGATTTTCATGGCGTTTTTTCTCATTCTTTGGTAACGATGTTTTTTGAAAAAGTCGTTGTACTGAAAATTTCTACAATTTTGAGTGTATGTGAGTGTTTTTGATGCGAAAATAACAGAAATTTTTTTAAATTAAAAACAAAAAACTTCGATAAAAAATTATTATAATAACAAAATTGCCGTTAGTTGGAAAAGTTCGGAGGGGGCGTGGCAAAAAATTAGTATGTAACATTTTAAGTTAGAATAAATATAATATGCACCTAGTTTGAGCAAAATCCGTTGGGCCGTTTAGATTTGTATAAAGGCCAAACAAACAAACAAACAGAAAATTATTTTTATTACTATAGATTGTCAATTGTATGAAAAAATAGATTTTTAATCATAAATTTTGATTATTTGAGATATAAGCTTTGGCAGCAAATGTTGTAAATTTGATTGGAAAGAGATATTGGGGTAATTTTTCACATAAATTGTTTTTGACTTTTTGTAAAAAATATTAAAACAACATTTTGGAACAAATAAATATCGCGAAAAAAATCAGAAAGGGTACCCTTGTTGTTTTGATGACAAAACCAGTAAAATAATTTTTGCGCTTAGCTGGAAGAATTTTTGCAAATAAATGCTATGTCATATGAAAGGAACGCCGATGTGCAATTTTTAATTGATTTCATTGTATGATGCCAGGCATAGTACCCTAAAATTTTCGTTTAAATCGGTCGACCCGCTTTTGCAGTTAGTGTTTACATCAAGAGTGGTTACATCAGACTTGTATTCCTCGGCAGACGTTGTTCGGCCCCAGACCGCCTTAATGCCATATACGAAAATGTCAAGAAATGCCAAAAATATTCTCCATTTTCAGTATAACTGCCAAAAGTAACCATATGAATTAAATTACCAAATTCAAATACAATCAAATACAATCAAAACTGTTTGAAATATAGAATTTTTGTTGTTTTGTAAGCGGTAAAAAGGGGTGCGGCAAAATTATTTCCCTTAAACCATCTCGTACACGAAACAAATCGACTGCCAAAATTTTAGCTCAATTTAGCTAAAGCCTGGCGCACTTTGCTTCACTTTACGTTGACCCCCCGAAAAGTCAGTTTAACTAAAGTGGGACAGGCCTATTTTTAGTGCTCTTGCCGAGAGTAACCATATGAGCTAAATTACAAAATTTTTGTCTAATACGACCCAAACCGTTGAAATAAAACGTTTTCATTGGTTTGTGGGCGGTAAAAGGGGGCGTGAAACCAATTTTTAGTACAGTTGCTGACATTAACCGTGCAAACTAAGCCAGCATTTAAGCTCAATCGACCAGTAGTAAATTTTAATGATTTCTCAAAAATTGGGTGTGGCTATATATCGATTACGCCCCTTTTTAGTACAGTTGCCGGTAGTAACCATACAAACTTAGGTATCACATGTTAGTCTCATACGGCCAAAACTGCTTAAAATATAGTATTTACACTGATATGTGGGCGCAAAAAGTGGGCGTGGAAACCAATTTTTCGTACAGTTACTGCCAGTAACTACACAAACCAAAGTACCAAATTTAAGTCTTATACGACCAAAACCGTCTGAAATAAAGCGTTTTCATTTCTTTGTGGGCGCTAAAAGGGGGCGTGGAAATCCATTTTAAGTACAGTTATCGACAGTAACCGTACATACTAAATTACAAAATTTTAGCCTTATACGATCCAAACTGACTGAAATATAATATTTTTATTGATTTGGGGGCGGTAAAAGAGGGGTGTGGCACATTTTTCGCCTCAACCATCTCGTACCTGAAACAAATCGGCTGCCAAAATTTCAGGTCAATCGGTTTAGTAGTTTTGGAGTCTATAGACATCACACAGCCAGACACACATCGTTTTGCTTTTTATATATATAGACATTGATTTGTGGGCGGTAAAAGTGGGCGTGAAAACATTTATATATAGTGACCGCCTCTTGGAGCACCTATACAGTAAGTTTCACTGTAAAAGTGTATAGAACTCTGGAATTGCCATGATTTCGAAAAAGTGGGCGTATTTATTTTACGACCACGCCCATTTTTTGTACAGTTACCGACAGTAACCATCTGAACAAAATTACCAAATCTTAGTTTTTTACGATTGAAACCGCCTGATATATATCCTTTTTTTGGTTTGTGATCGATGGAGCAAATTTGGCTTGTATGGGAGGTACCACGCCCCCTTCTCCAATCGTTACCAAACCTCACAGGAACACTCTCAAGATGTAGCTTTATTTTCCCTGAAAATTTCATAAAGATCGGTTCAGCGGTTTTGGAGTCTATACGTGATATAGCCACATACCCACCCACATACCCACCCACATACCCACCCACATACCCACATACCCACATACATACATCCATTTTTATATATAAGAAGATTCGATTTATTCCCACTAAAACTGATATTTTGGCATTTTTTTTTCTTTGTATGATGAATATTAAAGGCTGTAGGTATACCCAAAGTGTCAAATATCACTTTGAAAAAATTCGTGAAAATGACCCCCATACAAACCGCGCAGTAAGATGTAATTCTACGTCAAAACGGAGAAAACTGAGAAATTAAAACTGAAATCTCATCGCCTCTGTTAGTGTATTGCGCTAAGATGCGCTTCCACGAGGCAAGCACGGCCCAGGATCGATTTTCGCCGGCATCACGAAGATTTCTGATGAAGCCTGTAGCAGGACCGAAATTGCAATAAAATCAGCTAGTGATGTTTTCCTTTTCATATTGAAAATGTTGTTGTTGTTGTTTCTTTGGAAAGATTCGTTAGATTGTTCTAACTTTGACCTTAAGGTCAATAAATGATTTTAAGCTATCAAACAACTAAAATTTGTGTTTAAAATCAAGTATAATTTAAACTATCAAACATTTAGAATTTGTATTTAAATCATATAAAATCAACATGATAAATAACAAGGTCATTTAGAAAAAACTTTAATAAAATATTTTTATTAAAATTTTCTCAAAAAATTACTTAGTTTTCTATATTTGTCTTAATTATCTTAATAAAGCTGAGAAACTTGATTTAAACCAATATGTGTAGGAAACTGAACTAAAAAACGTAACGTAGCTGCAAAAAGAAGTGTATAAAATAAGGGGTATTTCAACCAAAATTCCTCACAACTTTAAAGAGGAAACTGATCCTTGGTACATGAATCACACTTCAGCTCTAATGCCTCGTCTTGAATGATTTCAGGAAGTAGCATAAAATCAACTATAAATGGGTCACGAACTAATTTAGATTTCCAGTTTTGTGACGAAATATCGTTTGAATTCCTCATAAAGGGAGTTAAAGTGAGAAATCAGAAATTTATTTTGCTGAAAATTTTTGGTTCTCCCCCCTGGAAATGTCTCATGCCCCCCTAAGGAGGCGCACTTCGTAGTAATAACATTTTCTTCGTAGTGCCAAAGCTAGAGATTTTTTCGTCAGTTTTTTCTCTTTTAAAAATAATAAAAAGTAGCACTATACCAGTTACTACTCGTACTGCAGAGTGATCCAACATAAAAAAGGCTTAAACTTACTTCTGGAACTTAACAGGACAAAAAAAGACTAACTGGCTTCGCGTTAATGAGTGTGCATCGAAGATTTGATATTGAAAATGAAGAAGTTATCAACGATTTGCAGCAAAAAATGCTAGGTTGTTGAATTTTTTATTATAAGCTTAAAATTTTAATTTTCATACTTAACTACTTTCCTCTTGAATGTTATTCTTGCTTTTGTTATGTTCCTATGAAATGTAGTTTTTAATATATTCGTTTTTTTACTTTTTTTATGTTTATAGGCAACACCAATAGAGTTCAGCTACTACAGTTTTTTACACTTTCTCCGCATTATCCCAAATATCATTGAAATATCTCAAAGATATCAATAAAAGTGGTCCAAAACAATCAAAAGAGAGAAAAATTAACCCACCATAATGAGGGTTGGGCTCAGGGACAACACAAGAAATATTAACTAAGCATGCGTTTATATAGATCTTATCCTACTAATAGGATTAATGATCTAATACCTACATAATGTTTCAAAAAATAAATTTTATTTTTATTTCATTTCGACGATTTAATTTCCATTTTGACTTTTAACGTTTAGACTATTTTAGAGCATTAAGCATTAAAAATGAACAGTGTTTATTAGGCCGGGTCGATTTGTGGGGAGGCAAAAAAATCGCCCATTGCTCAGTGAAAATCGTATTCTAGGGATCAAAATAAGAAACTTTGTTCGAGGAACTATACCTCTAAAACGAATTCTAATGCCCCAACTTTTCCGTAGGGTCATATTTTGAAAAATCACTCTTTGACCCATTTGTTTGTGTGGGGAACTTTGTTTGTATGGGGAACAACCCAGGGGGGTTCCAAGGGTGTGCCACTGGCATGGGTGGATCGGCCCTCCAAAGTTAGAAGGGGTCGGTCATACATTTGGACTCGATTGGGGCACTCTAAATGGGTCAAAGAGGGATTTTTCAAAATTTGACCCTTCGGAAATGTTGTGGCGTTAGAATTCGTTTTAGAGGTATAGTTCCTCGGGCAAAGTTTTTTATTTGAATCCCTAGAATACAATTTTCACTGAGCAATGGTCGATTTTTAAATCAACTCGCCCTAGTGTTTATGGTAGAGCGAGGATGATTTGACGAAAAGAGGTTTTGTCATTTTCAAATATAGCGGCAACAATGCTTCGTACAGAGCGCACACAATTGTCAATTATCGTCTGTCATCCGTTGAGCATTTCATATGAAAATGCTTTCTTCTTAATTTTGCCTACTTAAATTTTTGCGTGAAATGTATAAGATTGGTTAAAAGATGATTTGAAATTTGCCAAGTAGGAGGATTAATCAAATATTAAAATTCTTTCACTATTTTCTTAGAGCTGTTATTGATTTTTTTCTTTTTATTATTATTATTTTATAAAATATGCCTTAGGTATACAATAGAATTCACTCTGAAAGGGTTCTCCTCACAAGTAGGAAGATTTTTGATACGACTTGGTAAGTACATTATGAATATAAATGAGATGCAATTCAAATAAATAAGGAACAATATCATAATATATAAATAAAAATGAAAGCATAAAAAATAACTTTTTACAAAATAAATTTCATTTTTAAAATAAATTTTATGTAAAAAAAAATTTATACAACTAAATTTTTTATTTCTATTGGTTGCCAGATGCAATTTTTTAGCAAAGCCCCTCCGAAAAAAATAATGGACTGTACTGGAATGGACGGTACTGCAACTTTGGATTTTGTTACTTATTTAATAAAGTCACAAAATAGAAAAGTTTAAGAAAAAAAAAATCACATTTTTGTATTAGAAAAATCAAGCATAAAATGCTTCAGTAGCTGCTATGTTGTTGTTATGGTTGTGGGTTTGGTTCGTGCCGAAATCACGAATGCAATATCGTTTCGTTTGTTGAAACGAATAGTCTTATATATGAGCTACGCAGACCAAAAGTGGCGTAAGTCCATTTTTATTTATTTTATGATATTTAGATGCTTGCAAAAATTTTTATATACAATTCAAGGAATCAATTACAACTTTTGTTCAGAAAGTATATAATAAGCAAATAATTAGTTATTCTTCATAGATCTAAGCAAAATAAATTTATTTCCAAAAATGGTCAAGCAAATGGCTTACTTGTACAAAGGCTTGGACTTACGTAGTTTGTGCTCCGAACTTCTTAAAACTATTCCCTTTTAGCTTGTTTTCGATTATGGAACGCTTTTTCAAAAATTTTCATTAATTTGCTTAGAAAATCAGAAAAAATTCATCCTTTGGCGATTTCCTTAAGAAATGCGCTGTCTGTAATAATTGTGGACTGACGTTATTTGTGCTTTGAACTTTTTAAAAATATTCGCTTTTAGCTTGTTTTAGATAATAGAAAGCTTTTTTCATAGTATTTTCTTTTTTCTTATTTTTGTTTTGCTTATACGAGAAAAAAAATTCATCCTTTGGCGATTTCCTTAAGAAATGCGCTGTCTGTATTAATTGTGGACTGCCGTTGTTTGTGCTCCGAAAAAATGAGAGAATAAGTCAAAGCTTGAACAAAGTATTGCATATTATTCATAGATAATGAAACGTAACAGTTTCTAACTCGGACCACTAAAAATTTTTTATTTTGCTGTTCGCTTTTATCCTTATAACTCTATTAAGGAAAAAATTGGACTTACGCCACTTGTGCTCTGCGCAGCTCATATATTTTTTCTCAGCAACTTCTTGTGTTGTTTTTATTAATATGTATGTAAAATGCACAAATATATAAATACATAGTCAGTAGCTTTCGTTTTTGTCGTTTGTAACTGCAAGAGTAATACAATAAATAATCCTACTTTTTACCGGTTTTGAGTGTTGTTGATACGAACTTAAGCAAAGTGAGTTCGCTTTAAAATAAATTAATAAAATTTCTCATACTGAACAATTAATAGTAATGTAAATGCAATAGAAATTGTTTAAACTGTGTCTTACGATTTTCAAAAAATAATTTTTAACTGGGATTTTTTTGTTTTTAAAAAGTTTATTTAAATTAAAATATCAAATTAACAGACAAATTTAAATTTAAAGCAACACCAAATTAAATTTTTTTGTACTGGTGTCTTAAACCTTACTGTTCCTATGTAAAAATAACTATGAAAAAATTCTTTTGATTTACGTTATGAGTATTGATAATGTTTTTACACGATACATACCCAATATCTCGTGGATATTATATATCATATGTTTCGTACCATAAGCCAATACAAACAATTTGAAATGGTCAAGTTATCTTAAATTAACCTGAAAATAACTTACTTACTTACTTACTTACTTAGTTGCCGCTACAACCGTATGTCGGTCTTGGCCTCATCTAAGAATTTGCGCCAGCCATTTCTGTCTTTCGCTTGCTGGCGCCAGTTGGAAATTCCAAGCTTCGTCAGGTTGTCCTCTACTTGGTCTTTCCAACGAAGATGCGGTCGTCCTCTTCTGCGTTGACCGCCGCTGGGTACCGAATCGAATGTTTTCTTCACTAGAGCATCGTCTTTCATGCGCTGAACATGACCAAGCCAGCGAAGCCGCTCGATTTTAATGCGCTTGACTATGTCGATGTCAGCGTACAGCTCATACAGTTCATCATTCCACCGTATTCGGTACTCGCCATTGACGCAGATTGGTCCGTAGATCTTACGAAGAATCTTTGTCTCGAATGCTCCTAAATTCTTTTCATCTAAACTGCTCAACGTCCAGGTTTGTGATGCGTAAAGTAGGACGGGCATGATGAGCGATTTGTAGAGCGTGATTTTCGTTCGTCGAGAGAGGGCTCTGCTTCTCAATTGCCTACTGAGCCCAAAATAACACCTGTTGGCAAGAGTTATTCTTCGTTTGATCTCAATGGTGATGTCGTTGGTCGAATTAATGCTGGATCCCAGATAAACGAAGTTCTTCACAACCTCGAATGAGGTATTGTCAACGGTAACGTGGGTTCCAAGACGCTGGGACTGTTTGTTTGTTGACACCAAGTATTTCGTCTTATCTGCATTCACTGACAGACCCATTCGACTTTACTCTCTTTCTAATCTGGAAAATGCTGCACTGACTTCGCGCGTATTAAGGCCAATGATATCTATGTCATCAGCATACGCAAGCAGCATAACACTCTTGTAGAATATTGTGCCACTACGTCTCAGATCAGCAGCTCGGATGATCTTTTCCATCATTAGGTTGAAAAAGTCGCACGATAAGGAATCACCTTGTCTGAAACCTCGTTTGGTAACAAATGGTGGGGAGAGGTCCTTCCCGATTTTAACTGCGCTGCTGGTGTTGCTCAGTGTCATTCTGCAAAGTCGTATTAGTTTTGCAGGAATATCAAATTCAGACATGGTGAAGTACAGATGCTTCCTTATTGGGCTGTTGAAGGCGGCTTTGTAGTTGACAAAAAAATGGTGGGTGTCGACTTGTTTTTCTTGAGTCTTCTCCAAGATTTGTCGTAGCATGAAAATCTGGTCGATGGTGAACTTTACAGGTCTGAAGCCACACTGATAAGGTCCGATCAGTTCGTTTACAATGGGCTTCAATCTTTCACATAAAACGCTCGACAGGACCTTATATGCGATATTAAGAAAGCTTATCCCACGGTAATTGGCACAGATAGTGGGATCGCCTTTCTTGTGGATTGGGCAGAGCACCCTGAGATTCCAATCGTTCGGAATGCATTCTTCCGACCATATTCTGCATAGAAGCTCGTGAATGCATTTAAGTAGAGCTTCGCCTCCGTTCTTAAACAGCTCAGCAGGTAAGCCATCAGCTCCCGCGGCTTTGTTATTTTTAAGCCGAGCTATAGCTGTCAGAACTTCATCATAGTCGGGCAGCGGAACCTCGACGCTGTCATCTGCAATTGGGGTTTCCGGAATATCATCTCTATTGGCGGGATTGTTGTCAGCGTCGCCATTTAGAAGCTTAGAGAAGTGTTCCCTCCATAACGTCAGTGTACTCTGGACATCTGTCACTAGATTCCCGTTTTCATCCTTACAGGAAGAGGCCCCGGTTTTAAAACCATCGGCAAGGCGTCTTATTTTTTCGAAAAATTTTCGGGCCTCATTCCTGTCACCATACATCTCAATCTTCTCCTGCTCGCGCTTTTCTGCCTCTCTTTTTTTCCGCCTGAAAATATGTCTCTCTTCCCTCCTCTTTTCTTTGTATCGCTCCTTAGCAGCGCGCGTTACAACCGACTGCAAGGTGGCTTTGTCTTTCTCTGCAGTGGCGTCGCGACACTCCTGGTCGTACCACTGGTTTCGGCGAGGGCGTTGGAAGCCAATCACCTCTTCAGCAGCCGCACGCATGGAGTTGGAAATGTGTGTCCACTGCGCGCATATATCATAGATTGGAGGAGTGCTTTGAAGCAGGAGTGAGAGTCGAGTGGCGAAAGCATCGACTGTCTGTTTCGATTGCAGCTTGTCGACGTCTAGCTTTCTCCATGTAGGGTTGCGTGTTTTCTTAGCTGCGCACAGACGTGTACGGATCTTGGCTGCAACAAGATAGTGATCCGAGTCAATGCTTGCACCACGGATCGTGCGTACATCCAATACACTGGAATAGTGCCTTCCGTCGATCAAAACGTGATCAATTTGATTTTTTGTTTTTTGATCAGGGGACATCCAGGTGGCTTTATGAATATTGAGATGCTTGAATCTAGTGCTACTTACGACCATGTTTCGTGCTGCGGCGAAGTCAATCAGCCTCATTCCGTTATCGGAGGTGTTGTCGTGGAGGCTGAACTTTCCGACTGTTGGACCAAAAATATTTTCCTTGCCCACCTTAGCGTTGAAGTCACCAAGCACGATTTTTACGTCGTGACGGGGGCAGCGCTCGTAAGCATTTTCAAGGCGCTCGTAGAAAATTTGCATTCTCCGTTAGAAAAATCTATCCTTGATGCGGATTATGGCAATTCGTTCGTTCACAGGTGTGAATCGCAGGACGTGGGGCCGTAGTCTCTTGCCAACTACAAATCCGCATCCAAACTCGTGCTTCTCCGCATGGCCGCTGTAGTAGATATCACAGGGTGCATGCCGAATGCAACCCTGTCCCTTCCATCGCATTTCTTGGATAGCAGTGATATCAGCTTTGTATCTTTCCAAGACATCAGTCAGTTGGAAAGAGGCACCTTCCCAATTAAGGGTTCCGACATTCCAGGTGCATATCCGTAAATCATTATCAGTTTTTCGTTTGCGGTAGTCGTCATCAGATTTGGGGATCATTTTTCTTCTATTCTTGTTTGTTTTCATTGAAATTGGTTTTTACGGGTGGGCTTCAAACCCGACGCACAACCTATTTTAAGCCTAGGGAGGCCCGCCGCTCAGATTAGCCGCCAAACTAACGGTTGTCAGTTTTGACGTTGCCCAGGAAACACCACGTGGAGGTTTGAGTCGACTTGAGACGATTTCACAAAGATTATGCTGGCCTCGCCAGGTTGAGACAGTCAGACATGTTACATTGTTCCATCGCCCCCAGTTTCCCTTGAAAATAACTACTTGTCTTTAATTAATGTTAAGGATAGCAATTAGTTTATTTATTACATAATAATGTAAACTTATATAAATAAACTTAAACTATATTTTCACAGAATAAAAATCAGTTCTACGTCTACACTTTCGATGCTATCGTAAACGTGTCTTCTTTGTATAAAAGCGGTAGACTTTATTTTTGGTTTGTTAAAATAAAAAACAAAAATTAAAAATAAAAATATTAAATAAATTTATAAAATATTTTTAAGTTCGAAGCATATATGGTTTTTGGCAAAACAATAAGATTTATAAGAAGTAAGATTTTCTGTTTGAGCTACGCGACCCTATTTTATTAAAAGTAAAGGGTGGTTAAATTTTAAGGGCCGATGTTGAATGTGAACCACACCTAAACGTCAAGTTTTTTCCGCATTTCATTTGACATTTCTCAATTTCAGACTAATTCAATTTGAAAAAATTATTTAGGCTTATTATGAAAATGGACGTTCAAATCAAAATGCATATCGTGCACTTCGTGATTTTTTCGGTCAATTTAA
Organism: Dichetophora obliterata; assembly: GCA_963920525.1. Lineage (NCBI taxonomy): Eukaryota > Metazoa > Arthropoda > Insecta > Diptera > Sciomyzidae > Dichetophora > Dichetophora obliterata. Next base: position 174,541,289 of record OY986436.1, on the reverse strand, counting down.
TCGTCCAAATGTGCGTACAATCGGAAAAATCGTGCAAAAATTTGAGCTAACCGGGTCTGTAGGAAATATGAAAACACCAGTGCATGCTCGTGCAGCCTGTACTGCAGAAAATATTGCTACTGTTCGCGATAGTGTGGCTGAAGAGCCGTCAACCTCAACTCGTCGTTGATGAACATTACGCATAAAGACTTGCATTTACACGCTTACAAGGTGCAATTGATTCAAGAAATAAAACCTCTTGACCATTTCAAGCGTCGTCAATGGTCAGAATGGTGGCAAGAAATGGCAACAGTGGATGATCAATTTTCGAAGAAAATCATCTTCAGTGATGAGGCATATTTTCACCTCAGTGGATTCGTCAATAAGCAGAATTGCCGTATTTGGGCGAATGATAATTCAAGAGTGATTGTCGAAAAAACCAATGCATCTACAAAGAGTGACTGTTTGGTGCGGTTTATGGGCTGGCGGCATCATCGGGCCGTATGTTTTCCAAAATGAGGCCGGTCAGGCAGTTACTGTGAATGGTGTTCGCTATCATGAGATAATAACGAACTTTTTATGGAATTGGAAAATATGGATGTGGACGATATGTGGTTTCAACAGGACGGTGCCACTTGCCACACAGCTAACGAAACAATGGCTCTTTTGCGCGACAAGTTCAATGGCCGTGTTATCTCACGTGGTGGCGATGTCAATTGGCCGCCAAGATCATGCGATTTGACACCGTTGGACTTCTTTCTTTGGGGTTATTTGAAAGAAAAGGTGTGAGTCGATAAGTGTTGTGACTCACAACGAGGTATTCTCCAAAATATTGTCTTTCTACTAGTGGCCAAGTGCTGGCAATGAAAGTTGATCCACCGCAACAACTAAGCGAGCGATCAACATTCATTGTATTGCGGCACTTTTATATGAATTCAATGCCAAGGCCAGTAAAGTAAACAAACCAAAATTAAGACAATAAAATGAACACTGATCTACCGCAACAACTGGGCGATCAGTTTTCATTTCATTTAAAGACAATAAAATAAAGCCAACAATTTACTTCTGTGCGGCCAGCGTAAACTGCTGACCATGCAAAAACCAGAGGTAAATTAATTTTAATATTTTATTGTTGTATTTAACATACACACAGTTTGGCAAAACAAGTATAATTTAAATAAGAATTTAACGTTGGAATATGACCCAATTACACATGTTATACATGTTTGTATGTTCGTTTAGCCAAAGTTGGCATCATTAAATAAGTATGTAAGAATATGTTTTATAATAAGAACTTAATAATGAAGTTAATTTAAGAATGTCTGTATATTTTAAAGAATAATTAATTGGAACTAGAGTAAATTATTGAGCCAGATATAACCTAGGCCAAGAATGCAAGACCAAATGCAAGATTAACATTTCCTAATTGTTAAGAAATTACGTATAAGGAAATAATTGTAAACTAGATCAATAAAAACTAAGACTAATTATTGTGCAAGATTGCCTTCCGCATCTTGCACAAATGCTGAGTACACCTAATTATCGTAAAAACCGAGGTGTTAAACATAAGTAGTTTTAAGAGAATAGTTAATTGATAGTTGATTTTATAACTGTGCAGAGAGTTAATCGTTAACTGTGACCACAAATAAAACTGTGAAAATAAAAGTATACAGTCACCAGAGTGACCGATAAGAAAAGTACAAGAAACGTTATTTTCTCTAAATAATACAAAGGACCTAAAGAAGGACCAGAGGACTTTTCAACATAGATCGACATGAGTAAGTATAATAACATTCCGGCAACCTCACGGCTGCCTACTGACCGGCATAACTCACCATGCCTAGCATAATAAGGTGAGAAAGTATAACCAGGATTTTGGACGAGTTCCCAGTATGACAAGTAGGGCCACGATTAGGACCTATGCGCATCCTCACGGGAGGACGCAACATAAGCCAGCAACAATTCGAGAGCTAAAGGAAGAGATAATTAGGCACATTAACGGCATAGAACCTCAATTATGCCTCAGTGTCATCGAAAATTTGGACCATCGGATGGAGGTGTGCCGCCGAGGTCGCGGCCGCCATTTGGCCAATATATTGTTCCATATATAATTGACAATAATTTCTTAAATAATTTGTGTTTGATTCAAAATCGACATCGCCCCTTAAAATTTTACCACCCTTTATATATATATACTTAACAACTCCTTCAACACTCCTTGACAATCGCTTATATAGAGACAGTTAACCTTGCAAAACATCTTGAGGAATACATAATGCTAATTTTTTAAATACTGCTACTGAAAAAAAAATTATTATTCTATGGAAAATTAAAAATTAAATATTTCAGATTGGTTAGTTTACTTTTGCAACAACAATATTTGACTTTTTTATATACTAATTTATATTTGGTAAAATATGATCTAAGATTCGCGTTAATCTTAGAGTAGAAGGGGGTAATGCCGTGCAGGGGGTAATGTCGTGCACCGGCTTTTTTAGCATAAAAAATTGAATGATATACCAGCCGTTGGTAAGGTATGGGCCTACTGACCTACAGAGCTCATGCATACAATACTAGCAATATCCATGTGTAAGGGCAATATGTGCGACGTTTTTTAAAAATCGCACGTTCTCGGGACGACGAAAGTGTTTTTTTATCGGATCAGAAAAATTATTTGTCTCGCAGGAAAATATACCAGGTAAGTGTTTTCTTAAAGCAAATTTTCCGCCGAAAAAAAAGATGTATTGTGATCGAAAAAATTTTTGTTCTTTGCCGATTTGTCGAAGTCAACCTTGAAAGCGACCTTTGGGGCAATGTCGTGCATTTGATGTGGGGCAATGTCGTGCACTATACAGAAAAGAAAATGGAAGGAAACGCGGTCGCCCTAGTGTACCAAGGTAGTCATGAAGCCATAACAAAACGCTACAATTAAAATAAAATTTTCCAAAATTTTTTCTCAATGTCAAGCACTTTTTGAAAAAATATTGTTTTTCTTTCCGTGTTTCATATAGAAAATTGCCTATTTTCACTTTTCTTTTCATAAAATTGTATTTTTTGATCATATTTCGGACTTGTGTATATTGCCTTATAATTAACAAGAATAAATAAATAAACAATAATGCTATATCTTCTTGAATCGAACCACTACCTATCGTTTTTCACACATTCTGATACCTTTACAATACAATGCACGACATTACCCCACAAATTTTGAGGTTGGTAGTGTCGTGCACATTTTTTTTTTTTAATTTTACTAACACGATTTCATGCTACACGAATATTGTTACACATAAATGTTACCAACCAAATTATCTTTCGATCGGATGCTTACTCGTTGTATTTGCTTGTCATGTACGGCTTTACGAGCACTTTAAAGTTGAGAACACGACATTACCCCCCTCTACTCTATAGTTTTTTTATTTGTGTGGTATACAAGCATGCGATTTTAGAAAAGTTTGGTCTCTACAAAACAAGTACCAGACACAAGATCATAGTGAAAAATTTTAAATTTCGAGTAAAATTCGCAATTTGTCAGTACCTTGTTTTTCCGCGCAGAGTATCTTTTACGGTTTAATTATTATTTTTGAGTAAACCTTCCATATTGAAGCTAAAACACGAAACCTAAAGGTTTTTGACAGGTTGTCATGCATGAGATGGGCACACACAAACAAACACACATTTTAAGTTATTTGCCTTACTTATTGAATTCCTCGTCAATTCTTTGGATCTCATTAATTAATTAAATAACTTTGGCAACTCTACAGTGACATTAAATAAGTTAATCGAACTAAATCAATTCAAATAAAAATAAAACTCTTCAAGTAATTTTCTTAACGTGAAATCTTTTGACATTTAATCCAACGAAAAACCGATTTCGACAAGTAAAGGAAACACGCATCCATTACCGTTTCTCAAGTAGTCAGAATGTTGGTATGGTAATATCCTTGGAGACATTTGTTTAAAACAAAGCAGAAGCAAATTTAGCGCATGTTAACTCATACTCCTTTAGACAAATCACTTCAATTGAAAAGAATCCATCGATTTATTGAAATCAACAGAAACGGTGAGTGAGTGGGACAAAATATATAAAAAAATGCAAAGACAAATCGAAGAGAACACTAAAGAACGATAGCAGAGAACGAAAGAAAGCAACAAAGCACTGACAGTTAGATTGACAGCATGACATGTTAAAGGTCAACATAAAACAAACAGACAGCCAGACGTAGACGCAAACAGTGACTAGCAGAGGAAAAGAGAAGCCGTAGTGACAGCAGGACAGGCAGACATAAACACAATTACGTAGACGTACAAACAGCATGACAATCTGCGTCTAGTCATCGATGACTGTTAATGATGTCTTCTTGATGTCACCGGCGAATAATCAACATGAATTGGCCAAAAGTAGTAGTGCAAAACAGACCTTGAACAGGTAGTTCAATGGAGCATATCTGGGTTTCAAACCCCCCTGGGTTTGCCGGATGTACAAAAAAGTTAAAAAGCAAATCATAAATGTCATTAAAATATTTCCAAAAAATTTGTTCTCGTTTCTAAAAATTTGTATTTTAATTAATTTTTAAAGCAATGAAAAGTCGCATTTTAAAATTCTAAAGTAAAAAATAGAAAACAAATCGGTAAAGCTGCGAAAAATTCTACCCGATTATTTCGATTCTAAGCTGAATTTTAATAAGTTGTACATACATTAGTCCAGCTTACAGGAGAAATAAAAAAGTGAACCGCACAAAAGTGGTACATCTTATTCGAAGCATTTTTGAAAGGTAATATCGAAAATTTTTTTCGAACGTAGGGGTTGCGAATTGAATTATTTCGTTAAATCTTCGAAATTTACAGCCCGATCTAAATTTATAATATATCAATGTTTTAGTCTTGAGAACAACAATTATTTTTCTACAAAAGTCATTGACCTCAAGTACCCCGTTCTTGTAATTTTCCTCCAATTTTAGGTCTATCCATCCTGGTGTACCACCTTTATATCCGAAAATTAAAGCTTGCAAAATATCACTTCTCCTAAGAAAGTATTTTGGTTACTCCAGTAGAATTATTTTAAAAAATACTTGGTTTTTTTTTTTGAGCGTAGCTGGGCCTCATTTCTTAATCTTTCGTTTACATGATGCAATAAGCTATTATAATCGGAAAGAAAATCATTCAATTATTATGCAGGTACATATTTTAGTACACTTATTTCAATTGCTTTCAATAACTCACGTTCTTAAGCAGAGCTGTAAATAAATAAATCGTTTGAAGATTGAATCATGAATCAATCACAACCTGATTTAAAAACAAAGATTGCATTAATTTTAACCTTAAATCATTAAGATTTAATTCTGAGAATAATTATTGATGATTGCTTTAAGGTGATATTTAATTCATTTCGGAGCAATCATATTGATTTTTATTTTGAATGCATTAATTTGATTTAAATCAGAAAAGATTTTAATCATTTCATATAAATCTGAAATGATTGCAATTATTTGATTTAAATCGAAAAATATCAAAAAAGATTGAAATCATTTGATTTAAATCAAAAATGTTTTCAATTATTTGAATTAAATCGCAAAATGAGTTAATTCTGGTGTGACATAAATAAGAAATAATTTTAAATAAACTTTAAATCTTTTCAGTTACAAAATGAAGACTTGAGTTAACAGTGTACGATCGAGTGAAAATTTACTGTGGGCCAGTCGTCAGCATGGTTTTGTTACTGTCAGATCCACTGTGCCTAATCTCCTCGACTTTACTGCGTTCTGCTTGAAATCTATTGATTCTGGTAGCCAGGTCGATTGTATTAACATTGATTTAGCAAAGCTTTTGATAATTTTACCACATAATCTTATTTTATTTGAACTAAAGTAAATGGAATTTCTGCAATATTTTGTAAGCTGAATCAAATCGTATTTGATAGAGCGATCTTATCAGATACGGTTCCGAAACGTGTTGTCTTCTGAATTTTTTGCAGAATCGGGTGTCCCTCGTGGAATCCACCTGGATCCACTTCTGTTTATATTGGCTATTAATGATGTTACTCACATCTTCAAACACTCTCATTTGCTTATTTATGCAGATGATATGAAAATATACAGAACAATTGATTCCAGAAACAATTCAGACCTACTCCAGTCAGACTTGAAATCCTTTTGAGGTTTGGTGATCTAAAAATAATATGTTTTTAAATCCTCATAAATTTCAAACTATGACCTTTTCGCGTAAAAGAAACATTTTAATTTTTGATTACAAAATAAAAGATTCTTTGCTTAGTTTCATAAAACGCTGAGCCAAAGCGTTTGATAGCCTAATAACAACTAAAATGCTGTATTATTCAATTGTGCGACCTCACTTGAAGTATGCAGGTCAAGTATGGTTCCCACATTACAATTTGCATGTTGATCGTATAGAAAAAAATCCAAAGACGTTTTGTTCGGTTTGCTGACAGTCCTTCTCTCCATTAAAGGTTATTTAATGGAGAGAAGGAAATCTTCTGATATTATCTACTTTCACCAACTCATAACTGGTGTATTCGTTTCTCAAGAACTTCTTCCCATTTAGTTAAAATCATTACAACTATATGATTTTAAATCCTTAAGGGTGGAAAACTTTTATAGATTTTTAAGAGTATTGGATCAACCCTGTTTTATGGTGTTATTTTACGGAAAGAATTTGCTACTGTGGGGTTATGAGAACTCCATAAATATAAACATATTTCGTTTGTAATAACACCATAAAAAAGGCTGATCCAATACTCCTAAAAACCTCTAAAATTTGGCTTCCTTAAGGATTAAAAATCATATATTTTAATGATTTCCACTGTAAAATCAAGTCTTCATGTTGTAACTAAAAATACTTAACGGTATATTTTAAATTATTTCTTATTTATTCCACACCAGAATTAACTCATTTTGTGATTTAATTCAAATAATTGAAATCAGTTTTGATTTCAATCAAATGATTTAAATCTTTTTTGATCTTTTTTGATTTAAATCAAATAACTGCAATCATTTCAGATTTAAATGAAATGATTGATATCTGTTCTGACTTAAATCAAATGAATACATTCAAAATATAAATCAATATGATTGCTCCAAAATGAGTTAAATATTAAATTAAAGCAATTATCAAAGATTGCTTTCAAAATTAAATCTTAATGATTTAAGGCTAAAATGATTGCAATCAAAAAGTAAATAAATCACACAGATTAAAAAACAGAAATGATTTAAATCTTTTACAGCTCTGTTCTTAAGGCAATTTGTGACAGCAAATTTTGTTTTTTGGCAGCTGCCAAGTGTTTGGAAAAGCAGTCCTTTATACAAAGGAATTATTTCCGGACAAGCTATACTGGCTCCCAATGCAATTATTTTAGGCGACTCTGCTTACCCTCTAACTAAATTTGTTATGGTTCCATACAGGGATAATGGCAATCTGGAAACCGAGAAAAAGAAATTTAACTACTGTCTAAGCTCAACTAGAGTATTTATAGAGCAGACATTTGCAATTCTAAAGCAAAAATTAAAAAGTTTGAATTTATTGACGTAGAAAACCCGCACGTGATTTCAAATGTGGTATTGTCTTGTTCAGTATTGCATAACTTCATAATAGAAAAGGGTGACATTTCCGAATACATCATCAATATAACCACAAATATGCAGAATTCAAACATTGATGATGGCACTTCGCAGAATCTACAAGAAATTGAAGACAATGATGGAATATCTTTAAAAAACAAGTTAACAACACTGCTTACTTCTTAAGCTTTTTTCATTTAATTTTGTGCTAAAAAATTTCATGTACATAGTAGCATTTTATGCATTGGAGATCATTTTAATAACAATAAAAAAAATTCATGTAAGAAACAAAACAAAAACATTCAATTAAGAAAGAAATATATTATCTAGTTTAGCATTTAATCGATACAAAACATACAAAAACAAAAATTATTTATTCAGCCCTATCAGAATAATTTTTCACGCGGAATCAGAAAAAGAGGTTTTTATTTTTAAGATAAAGCTCAAGAACATTTTGAAAATTTTTAATGCAAATTATTTCATTAACCTTCAATATTCATGAGTTTTAGAAAAAATTTTAAGTCTTTATCTGCTATCTTAATAATAAAAACTCCCTTTTTTTGCCGCAGCAAATTTCACTCACTAAAATATGACTGCACACGCTCTCTTTCTAGAGATAGTTCCACTTGTTCTAATTTGATAACATCTGCGTGACGTAACTGCCCCTTTTCAGATTCTTCCTGCAAAAAATCCAGCAATTCATTATTGTTAGAAGTTTTTGTCCGCTTGGTCACCCTCTAGCTCGCAAGGTAATTTTAGGGAACACTGAAGGTTTCCAAAAGGTGGGTTGATGGAATGCCTTGTCACATAAACATCGTCGAAATCATCAAAAAACTCCCAAAATGTCGCATTTATTTCGGTGGAGCTATTCTATTTTTTGATTCTTTTGTATGTTGTAAATAAGTTAATAAATTTTTTTGATATCTGCTCCCGAGTCATTTCAAGATCCGGATTGACTTCTTCATTTCGGAAAGCACTTTTGTCCACAAAACAGACTTCTTCTTCCGACCAGCGCAAAACTCGCTTTCCATGTCAAGTCTGGTACGCACGAGCAGTTTTATGCAGTTAATGTTGAAATCATCAAATCTACAACAGAAATTCTATATTTATTGGAATACAAAACAGGAATAACAATTAAAAAATGAACTTACTCTGCTTTCATTTTTGTTTAATTTTTGCTTCATTTAATTTACAACATAATTTTATTGGTTGCATGTTTTGCACATATTTGACGCAACAGCTGCTTTTCTGTTAATTTATGAACGTCAATTGTCCAGTGCTGCCAAGTCTTGCATTTTTAGACGTGTTGCTTAAATGGTTGCGGCCGTACTAACGCAGTTTGCGTTTCTGAAAACACCTAATGTTTATGGCATTAAACATTTTTTTCTTAATAGCATGTGTTTGAAATTTGCTCAAGTTAAGCAAAATAATGCTTGAATTGAGAAATAAAAACGAAGTGAAAAAAAAATTACTGAAAAACAAAACAAAGTTTGTTGATGCTGCTCCTGGACTATATCCCATTTGATTTGACATCCAACTAAGGATCGAATGGGTGCAACAGTTATTTGCAGCTTATCCCCACTTGCAGGCAGTTCTAGTTTGCCTCCATTAAATGTTCTGATTTTTCAATAATCTTGCAGTATTACGATTCAAATCTAATTAATAAAAAAAAAATAAATAAACTCGTAGTTTTACTGTAGTGACCGTGGAATCTTTATCTGGTTAAATATGTGTCTTTCGCGATCTAAAGAAAATAACTCTAATATTTGTAGGAAAGTTTTAACTATTCGAATAGTGAGTTATTTTTCATTGAAAATTTAATTTTTTTTCTCAATTGATTGATGGAAAATGTTTACCATTACTTATATTTCTTAACTGTTTTAAAAAGTAAAAATATATCTAAAAAAACCAAGTAAATTTTTTAATTAATTATAATTGTACTTATCAGAAAACAATAGGGCTATTTAAACTTTGCTTTGACCTCATCCCGTAAAATTGTAAAGCAGTTGCATATTCGGTGTGAAATGTTAATATGTGGGTATTTTTTTGTATTTCGATGGTAACAAAGGTTTGCATGGGATAATTGTGGGATTTTATAATTGGTGTGACTTTTTTAAAATTGTATGCAGTTAAAGTAATATAATAATGATTTTGATGAATTTAATATGATATAAATATAATGTAATTATATATCTTATTAAAATTGATGCATATATCAGTATAATATAAAAAATATTATAATATAAATACAAAATAATATCTATATGGGTAATTTCCAAAATCTTTTAACTTTTGGGTGTAGAGAAAAATGGAAAAAAAATTTGATGGCACATTAATGGGCTTTTGCATACTCAACAAGCAACCAATCAAATAAATAAATCTGAAAGCGAACACAACAATTAGCGTGGCGCGCGGAAACGGGGCGCGGTTTAGTGGTTTTTTGTAGTTTTTAACCTATAGCATAAGAACTAGTGCACCGATTTTGATGTAATGGGTATCAAATGATTTGTATGAGTTCAGGAGAATAGAATTCCATTATATTTTGAAAAAATTTTCACTGAAATGCCAGAAATTTTGTTAGTTTATTTTACAAAAACCTTACAAGTCAGTACTTTGTACAAATTCATTTCAAAATTTTTACAGAACCCCAATTTTTACAGTTATGAACTGCGTACTCAACGAGAAAAAGTCAATGAATTTGCAAAAAAAATTTATTCTCCAACTATTTAAAATATGTGCTTTTTTGATTTTAATTTTTTCGTAGAATATATTATATTTTCATAGAATTAATACAAAAAGTGAATGAAGTGCTTAACCATTTTTGTCAATTACAAAAAAACACGTACGACATCAACCAAGAAAAAACAGCTTATAGAGGTTAATATTTTCGATAAAAGCTTAATATTTTGACATTAAGTTCAAAAGACGAATTTTCTCAAGAGAATTGTACTTGTGCTCTACTTTGCACAGGTGTTAGTATCACAAGTAGGCTTAAAATCAAACCAATATCAACTATTTTTGGAAGGATTGTGGGCATGTATAACATAAAGCACCATGCCAATTTTTATTATTGTAACATTAAAAAGGCGACATTAATTTCACATTGACCATTTATGGTATATGAGGGGTACACGAAGCTTGTTATCTTTATGCTTATTACTAAGTTTCATAGTTCTTGGGCAACTCCTTCAAATTTTAAATTACTGAGCTTATCGCGTTATCAAAAAAAAAAAAAAACAGATTTAGATCATCTTGGCACATCCAAAATATTCAAAATTTTTAAGCGCGCCTATTGGCAAACATTCTTAAATATCGAAATCATGCATGTGCAAGGAGGAGCGTTCTCATCCTTTCAGGATCTTCGATGTGCCAGCGAAAAAAGTTATATTTTTTGATGGTGTTCGTTTTTAATTACCATTTTCGAGTAGTTGCTGTGTTGGTAATATTAATGGCACACTAATGCCATCCACCTCAAAATTTTATAAATCTCATACAACTTATTAAAATGAGTTGAAAATAGTAGCTTTCTTATGGCGCGCGTTTTCTATGTCTCAAAAACTACGAACAATTAATAAATGCCTCAAAATTGGTATCACGCCTTGAATGTGTTATAACTTTTGTTAGCTTCATGGCACATCAATAATACAAATTTATACAATATTTTGTATTTAAGTCTTTTCTTTCAAACACCATTTAAATATTACCGAAAGTTGATGGCGCGCGATTTTTATATAGCTCAGAAGGTAAAAATCTGTGTGTAAATAAACTCAGTTTTTAGTGTTTTTTTACTTTCGATGCCAGTAGCAACTTAATGTAGCAACTTATGAAACTGAAATTAATGGGGATATTTTGTTCCATGTATTTTAAGTAGACGCTCAGTTAAAACTAAAACATAACTTAAGAAACATGAAAGTTAATAACACGGTTATATCAAAATCATAGATTTTAAAAGATCTTGAGAATTGCCCATATATATAAAAAGCAAAATACTGTTTGTCTGTTTGTCTGTCTGTGTGTGTGTGTGATGCCTATATCAGGTGTATAATGGATCATAGCAAATGTAAAAAAATCTTTCTGCAATTGCAGTAACAAATTGTAGTCACATTTGCATAATTGTTGTATCGGAAACGTATTGTATATATTAACAACATGCTCTTGATTTATTGCAAGTGCTCTTATTTTTTCAAATTTTTCAATTTGGCAATACAACCTGTTTGCCAACATATGTAGAATCGAGAAAAGGAGTTAAAACACAACATAAGATAACCCGGACTGGGCAAAACTACTAAGCGGACAAAAGGACAGAAAACTACGCGCGACGAAAGTACATAAAAGTTAAGTTGAAATATGAAGACGAAGAATGAAGACGTGCTGTACGAAAAGCAATTTTATGAGTTAATATAAAAAATTTTGAAATTAAAATATCCTAAAAACTTTAAATGTTAAAATGAAAATTTCTTAAAAACTATATATGTATTTTAAAATAATACAAAGTACTAACAATAAACTGTATAAAACTAAAATGGTGTAATTCATTCACCACACATATATATTTTAAAAGAGAAATAAAAGTAATTACAGGAAATTCTAGACTTTTAAATAATTTTGAAGTTACTGAAACGTTGCAAGGCACAACATTAGTTTCAATGTCAAATTGTGAAGATCTAAAAGTTACCCAAAGTCAACACTTTTCCCAGTCTTGCAAAGTCAACCTGAGTAATTACGCTCACAGTTGGTGGAAAATACATGTAGTTGCATACTTTTGCTGTATCATTTGCAGCAAATGGTGAATAATAAAATATTCTCAATCTAGATCGGTGAAAAGAAAATTCCAATAAAGGGTGTTTTTTATAGAGTGATACAAGTTGAAATCATAATAAAACATAGTAATCTATTTTTAATATCAATGAAACGGGCTTCATTGGATAGAAAATGACATTAATGTTTATGGCATTATGACATTAATGTTTTGATATGATTTTGGGCATGTAGCCGCCACGACTGGCGAGTACAAGGCGCAATCTGGAACACCAATTTTCACAAACTTGGTTTTGTTTTCTCGTCGATAACTCTTCGAATGTTGATTTCCAGGTGTTCAATTGTTTTTGGTTTATCGACGTAGACAAGTGACTTTACATAACCCCAAAGAAAATAATCCAGTGGGGTGTAATGTTGGACGCGCGTAATTTTAAATACGCGGCCTACGCGTTTTACGTGTAATAAAGTTTACGCGGTTATTATAATGATACGCGTTTATTATTTTTGCCAGCGCTTAAGAGCGTTCCTTGCCAGTTTAAAAAAAAGGATTCTTTAGCGCCGTCACCCAAAGGTGCCTTCAGGCGCTTTAGAATTGAATTAAGGAGCAATCAGTTTAAAGCTCAAAACTTAAGTGATTTTATTTTAAGATTTTCTTCGGCTTATAAAGCCAAGTAACAGTATTTCTTAACTTAAAATAAATACAAAATTAAATATAAATATATCTTATTTAATATAATTGTAACTAAATAGAACATTAGTTTATGTAGTCATTTTAGTGTAGTTATGTAGTGTAGCTATGTAAACATAAAGTGCAAGCGAGTAAGAATGTAAACAATAGTTATGTGTTTGTTTTGTTTGTTTGCTACATAAATGTGCTTAGGCTACATTTATAGAAATATTAGTTTGTAGACTAGATCTTTATGTGTTAATGTTTATAAATAATAATTGTATAGAACAAATGTGTTTAAGTTCGAGTTATAGAAATGTTTAGATTGAAGTACACTACACCCCCATCCTTAAGATAAAATTATTTGATTTAAAAAAATAATTTTTAAAATTATACAATGCAAATGTTTTTTTTTTTTTTTTTTTTTTAATTTATACAATTCAAATGTTTTAATAAATTTAATTTATTACTTTATTATATTAGTGTTTATATTTCAATAAATGTCAATTTATTTTTTTTTTACTAATAATTATACAATTCAAATAAAATATATTTATAATTGGTAATTATACAATTCAACTATTTTTGTTTATATATTAATTCCGACATGTTAACAAATTTTAATATATTTAATACAAAATTTAATTTCAATTAAATCCATTTTTTCAATAAATTATTGTGGTATTCTTTTAATTTTCCATTTATATCTATTATTGTATTGACTCCATTTTTCTTAATTACCGTGTATGGACCATGATATGGTGATTGATACTTTCTTCTATTCATTCTTTTAACAATTATTTTATCACCAATATTTATATTAAGTGGGTTTGAAATTTCATTATCTTTCTTTCGCTTCTCCTTAGCTATGTTTATCAATTCATATGCTTTTTTTAAAGAATATGCTAATCTAAATTTTAGCTCTTGCGCATAATTTTCAGTATTGTAAGTTTTAAATGTTTCTAATTGTTCATTTGGTAGGTTTGCCAATTTGCCAAAAATAAGTTCAAATGGGCTATAGTTCGTATCGATATGAGGTGTCGTATTGTACGCAAATGTGAAGTATGGGATCCAATGGTCCCATTCATCATCTTTGCAAAAATTAGGTAAAAATTCGTTTAGCACTCTGTGGTTCCTCTCTATAGAACCAAGAGTTTCGTGATGATACGGTGTGCTAAATACCTGTTTTATGTTCAATTGACTGCATATTTGCGACAACAACTCATTGGTAAACTCTGTACCCCTATCCGACTTTATTGTTTTAAAATGCCCATAAATCAAAATTTAGTTTTCTATTAAAGTTTTGGCTACTGTTTTGGCGTCTTTCGTCTCCATAGGACATGCTATAACATATTTTGTTAATTCGCACTGCATGGTGAGTATGTACCGGTAGTTATTTGTTAATCGTAGAGGACCTACAGTATCTATTGAAACTACTTCAAAACTAGTTCCTGGTGTGTCTGTCACTGTTAGTTGTTCTTTTGTATGTCTGGTTTGTTTGTTAATTTTGCATGTTTCGCAATTATTTATACAATTTTTAATCATTCTACTCATGTTTTTCCATATATACCTCTGCTTTATTTTTAAAATCGTTTTTCTAATTCCCATATGACCTCCATGGGTCGAATTATGGTACTCTTCAATTATTTTTTTTCTGGTTTTCTACCTCTATTATTCTTTTTGGTTCTCTATAAATGAGTATTTTTACTTTATTTTCACTAATCTTTAAATTATTATACATTCTTTTAAAATTTTCCATGGCCATGGTTTTAAATATATCATCATTAATATTCAATGCTAATTCTTCAATCCCTAGTTTTTGCATCTTCGAAATCAGTTTCTCCAAAGTCATCTGTGTGAACATCGGATTGTCACTGCATCGTACAAAAACCTGATTGTCTTCTATGTCTATCTGCGTACCCTTAAAATCTTTTTCTGTTATAAATTTTAGTTTTCTTATTTTGTTTACATCCGATAGTGAAGTGCATTCCCACACAAAAAGGTAATCAATCTTCCTGCCTGGAATACGTTCTAAATTGTTACTGGTTGAGTTTTTTGTATGCTTATTTTTATCCATACTTCTTGTTATGGCTAGTATTTTTGTATTTTCGTTTTCTAAAACTGTTGGAATCATCGCTTTTGTTCGTGCGGGTACCGTAACATTATAAAAATCCTTTAAAATTATTGCCAATATTACTTCTTTTTCATTAATTATAAATGTAATTGTACATGTCTCGTAGTCTATTTTTGACATATACCTCCTCATCATGTCTCGGCCTATTATTCCATCTGTTGCTATAGGAAAATCATTTTCAACTATTTGAAAATTATGTTCAAATTCCTCATTTTCAATATAAAATTTTAAATTTGATGTACCAATACATTCTATAGTTTCGTTCGTTATGCCTGTTATCTTTGTTATATATCTTGTGTTTAAATTGCTAGCATTTTCAACTTTGCAAACGGAAATATCAGCTCCCGTATCTATAAGGAATTTTAAAGTTCTATTTGAATTTTTACATTTTAAAATTATGAAATTAGATAAGTTTTTTGTTAGTTGTAAAATTAATTTTGGCCTCTGCGGGTAACAGCTCCTGCTACCCGGCCATCGCCGTTTCCCTGCACATTGTAATGAAAATTATTATTATTATTCCTGCTAAAATTTCTGTTTGTGCTATTGTTGTACCGAAAACTGTTGTTATTTTGAAAATTATTATTGTTTGGAAAGTTTCTGTTTCTGTTAAAGCCTTGATTTGAATTATTACTATTGATTCTAAAATTGTTGCTATTGTTATTATATCTGTAATTGCTGTTTGAATAGCTATTTTGATAATTTCTCTGATTATTATTAAAATTATTGTTATATCTCTGTTCTCTAAAATTGTTTCTAATTTGAAAAATATTGTTTCCATTAGCCTTTAAATCTTCTTCTACTGTCATACACCTCTCAACAGCCTCACAAAAAGTTTTCGGTGGATTTGCTAGTAATATATTTCTATATTCTGTATCGACACCTTTTGTGAAAATATTGAGTGCCATACTCTCATTTATTTTGTATACCGCATCTTTCGCGTCCTTACTCGGATTTTCTAGACTTTTTATTTCATACGAACTCAGCTGTTCTGAAAGTTCTACCAATTTTTCTCTGAAAGCTGCTATTGGCATATTATTTTGTTTCAGTGAACTAAATTCATTTAATATTTGTTGCAAATTTTTCGGATTTGGGTACGATTTTTCCAATAAAGTTTTTAATTCCGCAAAAGTAGAAGGCCGGTTTGAACGTCCAAGTATACTGCGTACTTGGGTGGTTAATTTAAAATTATAAATATATTTAACAAAAATTTCCTTATCATCATCCTTCACTAAATCATGCAATAATTCTGCTTGTACAATAAAATCCTCTAATTCATTATAATCTCCTTTAAAAACTTGTAGGTTTTTACCTACCACATTAATGTCGAAGTTTGACATTTTTGGCATAATTTTCTCTTCCTTTCAAATGTTTGACAAATCTAAATCGTTAGAAACAATTTCTTTTAAATTTTTTTTTTGTATTTACTTTTGAAATTAAATTATTTATTATTTTCACAAATTCATTATTAATTACTTTTAAAATTCGACAATCTTCATTGTCTTCAATATTTTCTATTTCAAAAAAATTCAACTTACTTTTTACGTATTCACTACTGTATGTTTTGTATTTACTTTTCTTAAAGTTTAATATAAATTTTTCTAATATTACAATGCTTCTTTCAATTATTTCCATATAAAATTTTTTTGTAATAGATTAAGTTATATAAATTTTAATTCGTATGGAACACCCTGTGGTAGTACCATCATATAGAACATTAGTTACCATAAGAAAGTAAACAAAAGAAAACGAAGAACTAAATGACATTTTAGTTCGTGAATGAAAATAAAACCGGTCGCGTGTGCGTAAATCAAACAGAAAAAAATTTTGTTTAAGAAAATATAAAAGTAAGTTGAGTTTTATTACTTAAATTGTTTTTATTGTGTTAAAGTATGTGGAATTATTGTGTATGTAGTGTTTAAAAACAAATATATATAGCTAGTTTTGTTGCAGCTGGCAAAAACGAGAAAAAAACCAAACTAAAAAAAACATATGTGCAGTTTTTTTTTTGCAAGAATAAATATGAAGATATAAAAATGTGTGTATGTGAGTGTTGTTTTGATTTTGGCTTTATGAAACTGCCTTAAAAAAAATTTTTTTTGCTTAAAATGTAGCTCCAAAATAATGATTTGGAAAAATGGATTTATTTTTTTTATATGTGTAGTGTTTTTATTTTCAGGTTTTTTCCATAATTTAATTTTTATAAATATTTTAAAAAAAATTTTGTTTAGCGTTGTTTTTGTTTTTAGTGTTGTTGTTGAATAGGCTGCATCTTATGTAGCTGATTTTTGTTTATTGTTGTTTATGATGTTTTTTTTTTTAGCTACATCGGTTGCTTCTCTGTATATTATTGTCGTTGGTACTCTTCAGAGTTAATACGCGACGGTTGCCTTTTGGTGCGTTCACGACACCAATGCGTTTTGCCGTCGGCAAAACAAAAAATGTTTTTTTCATTGATTCCAGGTCCGTGATGCAGGATCGCCATGTAATGTTGGACGCGCGTAATTTTTAATACGCGGCCTACGCGTTTTACGTGTAATAAAGTTTACGCGGTTATTATAATGATACGCGTTTATTATTTTTGCCAGCGCTTAAGAGCGCTACTGGCCAGTTTAAAAAAAAGGATTCTTTAGCGCCGTCACCCAAAGGTGCCTTCAGGCGCTTTAGAATTGAATTAAGGAGCAATCAGTTTAAAGCTCAAAACTTAAGTGATTTTATTTTAAGATTTTCTTCGGCTTATAAAGCCAAGTAACAGTATTTCTTAACTTAAAATAAATACAAAATTAAATATAAATATATCTTATTTAATATAATTGTAACTAAATAGAACATTAGTTTATGTAGTCATTTTAGTGTAGTTATGTAGTGTAGCTATGTAAACATAAAGTGCAAGCGAGTAAGAATGTAAACAATAGTTATGTGTTTGTTTTGTTTGTTTGCTACATTTATAAAAATGTTAGTTTGTAGAACATTAGAACAAATGTGTTTAAGTTCGAGTTATAGAAATGTTTAGATTGAAGTACACTACAGGGGTTAAATCACGATCTTGGGGGCCAATTAATTGGGTCATTTCGTGAAATTATTTTTTCGTCAAAAGTTTCCTTGAGTAAATCAATTGTAGCGCCCGCTGTGTGGCATGTGGCTCCGTCCTGTTGGAACCACACAATCGCGTCGGAAGCGAATTTTATCTGGGGGGCAGTACAAATGGGGGGGCAGTACAAATGGTGGTGCAAAAAAAGTTCACCAAAATTTCTTCACATGAAACATGAAGAAGAGAGAAAGAAGAGGAAAATATATAATACAAAAATATTATCGTTGTAAAAAAACTGATATTTTGAATAACTTTTCCTTTTAATTTGTTTATCTAGCTAAAAAAGTGGGGGGGGGGCAACTGCCCACCTTTCCCCCCGCTTCCGACGCCAATGGAACCACATATCAGCAAGATTAATGTGAGCTAATTGAGGTACGAAAAAACTTCGAATCATGTTCCTATACCATTCACCGTTGACAGTAACATTCTGACCATCATCGTTTTTGAAGACATATGGGCCAATAACTCCGCCAGCCCATAAAGCGCACCAAACAGTAATTTTCTGTGAAAAGCTTGTGGATTCTCTTCACTCCAAATATGACAATTCTGTTTATTTACGTACCCATTCAACCAAAAATGGGCTTCATCGGAAAATAAAATTTTCCATGGAAATTCGAAATCAATATCAATTTGTGCTTCAGCCCATTCGCCGAATTGGCGGCGCATACGATGGTCGTTTGGCTGCACAAGTTGAATTTTGAAATGTTTTAAGCCAAGATCTTTTCGTAAAATCTTCCATAAAGCGGAAGGACACAACCCCAGTTGCTGAAAACGGCGACGAATTGATTGATTAGGATCATCCTCAATGCTTTCATGTACACAGATTCTTCAGTGCGCATTGTTCGGCGTCTCACGGAATGCACATTATCAGCAACAGTAAATGTGGTCTGAAAACGATCTAGTGTTCTTCTAATTAGCAGCTCTGAAGGACGATTATGTACGCCATAAAATGGACGAAGTGCACGATAAGTTTGACGAACCGAACCATTATTTTGATAAAAAATTTCCACAATTTGCACGCGTTGCTCTGATGTAAGTCGATCCATAATGAAATTTCAAACCAAACTAAACAAAAAGCAACTATCAGCTGTTAAATGAATGGACAAATAAAGCAGTGATGCCAACTCAAAGTTGTATCACTCTATAAAAAATTCCCTTTAGAAGTATGACCAAAATATGGATCCTTTTTCCAAAATTACCTTACCTAAAAAAATAAATTATGTTTTCTGGATACTTTTGTTTTAATCTATTCTTTTGTATAAAATTGAAGTTCACATTTTCTTTAACATTTTCATATTTTTCCTTCGAAATAGAAAAAAAAATTATTATATGAAAGTGTTAAGGCCAGCAACACAAAAAAATTTTTTGAAAATCGATATTTTGAAACATCAGAAACATCTTAAAAACATGATGTTAAAATTTTAAAGCAAAATTCGAAGCCGCTTGAAGGGTTTAAAATTTTGAAAGCTGCAGCCGACTTTCATCAACCATAAAACTTTCAACGTGTTTTTCTCAAAACTGAATTTTTATAAATGGCGTGCAGCATAACTTAAACAAATTTTAAGCAATCAATTCGAAATATTGCACACATATACTTTGTAGTATTCGGAAAAATATGCCAGAGCGTGATGTTTGTAAAAAAATTATTATTAAAAAAATGTTAAGTTGTCTTTTTAAAATATTTAAGATTTTCTTTGTTTGTAACGCGATTTAAAAAAAAACATTCATATTTTCGTACTTCATACATATATTCATACTGAAGTCAATCGCTTCAATAATTTACTTTCGAGAGTATCTTTATTTTTGAATCTTGATTTCATGTATTGCTGGCATAAAGTTTTAAAGAAATCCTTTCAGATGCTTAATCGTTTCCTTTTCACGCGTTTGTGCTGGGAAAGTTTTAGTAAACTCTTTCAGTAAACTCCAAACTAAATGTTGGTATCTGCACTTCTCTTTTTTAACTCAGCTAAAAGATAGCAACAAAAAAAAAAAAACAGATTAGCCTTGAGCAAGGAGAAAAGTTAGATAAGTATATATAAATGCAGTGCTGCGTTCCAAAACAGTAATTTGTCAAAAAATTCAGTGATTGCTATAAATATCTGGTTCTTCAGAATAGTGAAATCGAGTTCGCTTTCAATATTTATGATATTTTTTCCGATTTTATTAAAAATGAAAAAACTGTAGAACAAACGCTGTAGTTGCTGCTTTTTTGATTGTTTGTTCTATAAATTTTAATTATCACAAACAGTTCAAAAAGCCTTATATACATCAACTGTACATTTATATAGTTAAAAACTTTTATTGTTTTAATTTTTAAAATTTTTAAAATATTTTAATGATTTTTTAATGATATATTTTAAAAACAATCATATATTCCACAAGGATATTTAATAAAAGTCAATATTTTAAAGATTTATTTTTGGGGACACAAAAATAAAAAAGCAAATACATTTTGAAAGCATTAACTACATATACAAAGAGAAAACACAGTATCTGCCTGTAGGTAAAATAAAAAATTTCTGTAGACACCGTTTTTTATACTGCGTTTTTTGCTTAAATGATTGCTTTAATTTGTATAGATATGACATTTCAGGTTAAAATACATACTAAGCAATTGAGCAAAGAATTCGCAATTTGTATTTTATTTTCTTGAAGATAGAAAAAATATGATTAAGAAAAAACAGTAAAACTAATTTTGATGTTCGTGCTAGATGCCGCACTCTTCCTTATGACGGCAGTATTATCGTAGGCAGATCCATAAATAAAATCTCTGCTAGTATTAAATGAAATTGATGTTATATTTAAAAATTCTAAAGTCAAACAATTTAGAGCAAAAACAGCTTCTTATTCTTACTGTAAATATCATATTATGTATTTCCAAAAAATTTTTTAATCAAAATCTCTCCCAATAGAAAATCCTGTCTATGGCTGTGACACACAAAAATGTTTGCTTCTTGTCTCGAAGACATGCTGGCTGTGTCAATGTTTGTGCAAATAAGCCCACACACACATGCATGCAAACAAAAGCACTTTGGCGCTTTGACTAGTGTTATTTTTTTTGGTAATAATTAAGGATAACAGAGTATTTGCTGTGGCTAGAAAGCTAGAAATATAAAATTTCACTTAAATTAAAACATCAAGAACCAAAGCTAGGCACACACACAAACTACACTACACAAATATTTTAGAGGAGACTTAAGATGTTTCCTTGCTTTTGAAGATAGTTTAGTTTCGTTGGAGCTTTTAGAGCGTGTTCTATCTGTACTTGTTGTTAAAGTCGTCAATTAATCGTGCTTGTTTGCTTTATAAATACATACAACTACAACAAGCACTATGCTATAAATAGCAGCAACACCATTGTCAAAAATCAGCACTAAATATCAGCAACAACTTCATCATCATTGTCATTATCATCATGATCTTCGTCATAGTCATCATTAAATTTATCCTCATTATCTTTGTTGAGTGCAACAGTCGATATAGCAAAGTCTTCATTAGCAACATTATCATTGCTGGCAACAGCTTCATCATCACCATCCTCATTATCATCATCGTTATTATTGCTATCATTGCCATAAAATGTTGTAGACGTATTCCTTGCTTTGTCAGCCGCAACAACGTGCTTGCAACAACACTGACAACACAAAAAACAGTAAAATCAGCAACCATAACAAAAACCAGCCTCCAAAGTGTTACATTTTTATTGTTTTCTTTGTTTGTGTGTGTGTGCTTGATCTTCGTTAACTTAGAATTGCTGCTTATTCCGCCAGTGTGCGTGTGTGAATATTTAAAATATTCCATGTCCCCGGAAGTCAACCATAACTGACGTTCATTTAATTAAAATGCTTTGCTGAGTATCACTGGGCTTTGTCGTTGTTTTTATTGACGGCATATGTTTGTTTCTGTTGTGGTGACTTTCTTTTACGTCTCCTCGTAAACTTTTTTGCCTTAGGTTTTTTACCCTTATCTCAAGTTTTAATTTATCTTCTGCCACTTACCTATGTTCTCGTTCGTAGATAATACGTTGACAAGCATTAAAAGAAATAATAAAAAATTAAAACATTTACTAATTAATTAAATTGAGTTAGCTTGAAAAGTAACGTGCCATTTGTATTTAGAGTGATACTGAGAATACCTAGTTATTAAAAAGCTTTCTTCGGAGCTGCCTTAAGCTTCAAATATATTTCGTTTTGTAACGTAAGTTATGTTTATGCGTCATTTTTACACATCGCTGCATAACAAGGAAATTAAATATACCTATTCATAGATAAACTAAGGTGAAATTTTATTGTTCGTATAGGAAATTGACATAAAATATTCTCTTAGAACTTTCAAACCATTCACGCGAAAATGCAAAAACAAATCCGGGCAAACAGATTGATAGCTAATTTAAGAACGAACGAAAAAGGGCTTTGTTTCATTGCTGTAGGTTGCATTTTATCTGAATAGCTGGGATAGAGTCAAAGAGATTTCTCTCTAACAAATGCAATTTGAATAAAAAATTGTACAATATATAGTCTAAGATCCGGCCATTTACTACGTTCATGTTGTTTTAGTTTTTTCGTCATAAGTCCCAAACCATACATCCTACAAAGACGATGTATACACCATTTCTTTTTTTGTAATAACTTTAACTTCAATTTTATATGGGGGAATTCATTTTGGATAGGTTGCCAATCAAAAAGTGGCCGCTAGTATTTGTAATTTAAATAATATTATTTGATATTTTGGATCAAATTGCATTGATCGATTTTTTAAAAAAAAGTTATACAGCGTTTTACAGCAATGTATATATTAGAGCACCCACAATATATATGAAAAATACAAATATGTTATTTTTCCCTCCACCAGCATTTTCTAATAGAATGAGGTTGACAAATAAGATCTGAATCAAAAGATTGGTATCGTTAGAGGAAAAAAGACATCCGGTATTCATTTGAAGCCTCAAAAACAGCCTTAAAATTGTTTGAAAATAACTCAAACAACGTTTGCCTTGTAACTATTTTAAAAAATGGTAAAGTTTTTCTTTTTACAGACAATTAAACAGGTAAGACTTCCGTGACAGGTAAGACAGGTCCGTGTAATTTTTTTTTGGAAGGTGTGATATTTAATGGTGTTTTTAAAGACGAAACTAAATTTTTTACTCATTCTTTATGTTCTATTTTTGTTCAAAAAATTCACAAAAATCATAGAAAAATCTGGGAGCTATCAGCATTACATCATCATGAAGGGCATTTAATAAGGTCTAAGAAATTAACTACGTTTCACTATTTTTTTTACTTCTGATCTTGCGTCTTAAATGCAAACAAATGGATTTTATTTTTGTTTCATTCAAATTAAATCTTTCAAATTTTAACAAAGTGCTTCTCTTACTCACCTTAATCATTGGTAATGATCCATTCATATGTTGTGAGAGCATTTGGGCTTTGTTTTAATTTGATTTACCTCATAAGCCTCGTCGATAAAAAATATTAAATGTTTTTGTTTCTTCACGATGGATTTAAATTAAATGGGCTCGTTGGGCCATAATTTGTCGCTACAATGTCAAGGGAAAGGAAATTGATATTTCACCTTGCATAAATTTATTTTGACCCCTTATACATTGAGCAAAACTTGAAATCAAGAATTTTTTAGTACAAAAATTTGCCAGTACAGAGAAAGTTTAATTGTTTCCTTATGTCTCCAAAAACTCACGTTAACTCTCCACGATTTGTCCTACGAACTTATATTCTTGTTTTCAAGTCTTGCTCAATGTATAAGGGGTCATTGAGTTGTAAGAAGCTTAAGAAGACAACACTTGTGGGACCTCCGAAGATGTCAAAGACGTTCCTAACGAGCTCATCTGATAAATCCAACTTTGCTTTTTTGGGTGATCTAATATATATACATGTACAGTAGGGTGTCCGTTACTTGTATGGCCGATTTTATTTTGGACCACGCCTTCCCGTCCCGACTTACGCTTGAAATTTTACTTTATAACTTTCACGCGACATGAGAAGATAAATCGCAAAATATAATAATAATAATAAAAAAAACATACCGGCAGCCAGAAAATACAGTTTTATGTGTTTTAATTTCATAATTCGTATTTAAAGTAATTTTTGTGCAATTAGGATAAAGTTTTCTATGGTTATCAACACATTGCATCACATATTCGAATTGACTTTCATCCTTTGTCAACAGGCCATGATATTCTTCCACTAACGTTACGGCTCGTTCCGCAGTATTATTTACAACCATTAAATTAGTGACTAAGTTCCTTCCATTGACAAAGGTTTCATCATTTTCCCACTTCTGAGGATCTTTTTTTAAAAACGAGGAATCTATGTTGAACCGTGAAAAAAAGTTCATGCTTCTGCTTGATATAAAAAAATCATTAAATTTTCCTGAATAAAAAACCAAATTAGTACTGTTAGTATTTACTGAACTATATAATATTTTACCTGAATACGATTGTATGTCTTTATAATCTATCAACAGCTTTTTATTCGCTTTAACTTTTGACTCTTTTTGTAGCGCATTTACCATATTGGTTCTTGTAGTGGCGTTTAATCTAACATCAAAAAAGGCTAAAGCAGAAGTTTCTTCAACGAGATACCATAAGTGGTTACATAATTTTTTAACAGCTGCCTCCGACGTTTCTGGATCTTTGCCTTTGTACAATATGAGATTTTGTAGAAAATTCAAATCATTGACGCAAGCTTCAGATGCATTGGGGCAGTTAAACCATGCCTTAACATAAAACTTAATGATGAAATTACAAACGTCTGCTAGTGCATCCTCTTGGTCTGCTGGAATGGAACATTGTTCTCGTAACAGAAATATTTTTAAGCAGTATATTGCTCGAGACATCCATCTGGCTTGATGCATTGCTCCCGGAGGTCGAATTGTGACAGAA
This sequence comes from Dichetophora obliterata, assembly GCA_963920525.1. Classification (NCBI taxonomy): domain Eukaryota; kingdom Metazoa; phylum Arthropoda; class Insecta; order Diptera; family Sciomyzidae; genus Dichetophora; species Dichetophora obliterata. Next base: position 174,516,191 of record OY986436.1, on the reverse strand, counting down.
GCTTCTTTATGTGGTGTTATAAAACATTCTGTCAACTCTAAAAACTCACGGTAATCCTCCCTTATATGAGTTTTAGCTAGTTGCTCCGAAACAAAACTCATAATTTCTCCTACTTCAGGTTCTATGATACGGCAACGCTTGTGACCTATTCCAGTGCTTATAGTTTTTGGGTTAATATTTTTCCAGCCGATTTTAAAATTTTTAAATAACGGCACATCTGGACTTGTTGATAACTGGGGCAACTTTCTTTCAAATACTGCTTTCAAAACCAACTCATAAATATGATGACGACAAGGAAGGTAGAGCAGGTCTCTACCGAGCATGTTCTCCAAGAGCACACAAGCTCCATTCGACCGACCCGTATTTGAAGCTGTAGTATCACAACACAATGCACTAACTTTGTCTTTCAAGTCCCACTTTTCTAATGCTTTAAAAACAGCCGTTGCTTGCGCTTTGCCAGATGCATTATCAAGTTTGGGAATCTCAAGAATATGTTCCACTTTAGTCCCGGTAACAAGTATTGGAAGGCGTTCAACAGCTTTTTCATTAACATCTAGAGCCACAAAAATTATACATTTGTAATATAAATATTGCAATTTCACTTACTCAATGCCGGCAGTAGCTTTCCATCCCAATGAACTACAAGAAATGGTTGATTCAATTCCTTAAATTTTGCTTTTAGGTCTTGAGCACGCGCACATCTTAATTTTGCACGTTGTTGTTGGATTGATGTTTTTGTAATTATTAAATTATCCAATTTGTGACCCAAAGCTTCTGCTGCCGCCTGCAATATAAAAACTGCATTTCGAGCGCTTACGCGACATCGATCCAGTACTGCAACTAATTTTGGAGTGATGAAATGTTTAGTTGCCCTCTTGGTTACCGCTGATTCTGGATATGATGCTGTTGAAATAGATTCAGCAATTTCTTCATCCTATTCATTCTGTTCATCCTGTTCGTCCTGTTCATCCTGTTCATTCTGTTCATCCTGTTCGTCCTGTTCATCCTGTTCGTCCGAATCGTCTTCAAATAAATTCTCACTACAATTTCTAGGACGTTTATTATTAAGATGATTCTGCTGACGGTTGAGTTCTTCTTGCTTTCGCTTCTCTCTTTTCTTCTCAATTTGTGTAAGGTTATAGTCAACTCCACTCATATAGCCTACGCGGCCCGGTTGTCTCTGAGAAAGGAGAAAGTGCCTATCCTCTTCTATTTTCATCATTGATAAGGCATCAGCATGAGAAACATCAAAAAGGTTCTCCAAATTGTTGCTGAATAGGGCTTCTCTTTCACGAAATACACTCCCATCTTTTTTATTATTTTTTTGCAGCGCATACATTTTTAATAATTTAGAAATGCAGTGCTGGCTTTGTTTGGTTGGTATGCGTGCTTTTTCCCAAAAAATCGTTACCTCACGTATTACTAAACTTGCACTATTGCGTGCATTTAATTTCACTATTCTCATATTGTAAAAAAAAATCGACAAAACTTGTCTATTGGATGGTAATTTTGACCCGGTTATGTTTAAATCAATAGCGCCAATTAGATAAATAATATTATTTTTTCTTAATGACAATGCCATTCTGCTTTTAATCACTCTTGCTTCACTGACTTTTGAAGACTAAAACCATTGTTTTAGTGAAGGAGTATTGAAAGCTGAAAGAAATAAATACAGAATATAACGGGACACTGTGTTTCTGGATGCGGGGGGAAAGCGACAAAAGCGAAAGAGCTTGCTTGGTGTAGTGAAAAAATGAGCAGCATTTTTCTTTCCTATCACATGTGTGCCATCGCTGTCATAGTCGTTGCAAACGCAATCATTTTGTGTGTGTGTATCTGTTTCATTTCATTATTTGTCATTTCATTTTCGTAGTCATAGTCAACAACGCATTCTACAAATGGAAATTAGTCAGTAAATTTAAACCCTGCATACGAGTGCATTTTAAGTATGTGCAAAATTTCAAGCGTAAGTCGGGACGGGAAGGCGTGGTCCTAGGGGCGTGAAATTTTTGGAGAGTCATTTTTGCATCAGACCTCCACTTTTTGAGGGGTGAGACCAACAATTTTTCCACTTTGAAAAATAACGGACACCCTAATGTACAGTGATGTGCAAAGATATAGGGATACCTGTGTATTTATATTTAAAGCTGCATGAATTATATACACTGTGTCCCAGATATAGCATTAATACCCTCGGGTGGTGATTCTCTTTGATTAGGCGAGTATAAAACTTTATGGATGAGGATCACCTCCCTCCCCCCCCCCCTTCTGAGATAGAAAGTGAAAACTTGAAAATATGTGTCCTTTCGTCTTACTTTATATTTTATTTATCTCTTAACCGATCTCTAAAAAGAGACTACGTGACCTAAAACCAATGATACCAAGCTAACTATTTTACATGTGGTAAATAAAAAGTAGTTGTATTTGCATTGAGTACTGAAGTACTATGGAGAGATCAAAACCAATTTAATAGAAAACTCTATCTTAAATAAATTACATTATTACATTATGAAAATATTAAAAAAATTTATATAATATTCGAAATATTTATTATCATATTTGAATTAAATTTTTTTTTAGAATTAAGTTTCTCATAACTTTCTTATATGTGACTCTATGCAAAATGTGTAATAATCAACTTAATGCTAATTTGATTAACTTTTTAGTTATAAACTTTGGAAATCAGTTAAAAGATACATTAAATATGGAGTAATATGTGAAAACACATATTTTCCAGTTTTTTCTCTCTAGCTCTCAAAGTGGGGAAGGGGTGATTATCATCCTTGCATTTTTGTACTCAAATTTTCATGGGGAATTACCAACCGAGAGAGTATATGCTATATCTGGGGCAGCTTGTATATAATTCATGCAGCTTTATGTATAAAAATACCTATTCCCTATTTCTGTCACTATTTCTTTGCACATCACTGTATGTAGGATATGTAGCTGGAAGTCCAAATTTAGTGAAAACAACTAAATGTATTTAGTTTTTTTTAATAGGCGGCCTTCGGCCGCTGCTTAGGGATTACAACCCGAAGTAAGTCAGTCAAACACCAGCTACGCTGCACTGTGGGCCAGCGGACTCAGCATTTGGCCAAAAATCAGTTCCTGAATTGTAACTTTATTATTATATAACTTTATTATTATATATGTAACTTCTCTTTTATTGGTTTATAATATTTTTTTGGGTAAAGTTAATTGTGAGGAATTGTCAAACCTTTTCCAAATTTATGATGCACCGAGGAATTTGCGTCGAACTCGTATGTTCGAAGGAAATCTTCACAGGACCAATTATGCTTATAATGAGCCAATAGTAAGATACATTCCCCTTATGCAACAGTCTTTAACATATTTTAAATTTTAATGTGTCAGAACATGAATTTAGATTAATTCTATTCACTATTTTTAATTAGCTTTAAGGTAAAATAGGTATAGTCTGTAAGATTGTAAGAGATCGGTTGACTGGAATAATAAATAAATAAATATTTTCGTAATGCAGACATCTTCTAGTTTATTTGAGCAAATATTTGTGTATTTTGGCTTCCTATTAGTCAATGCCAAAAATTCAAAAAATGCCTTGATTCTTCTATAATTGATTTCATTAAAATTGTTGGTGAAAAACTTTTTAATCATAAATAAACAATTTTTTTTATATTCTTCTTTCCTATAAAAAATGCAACTAAATGAATATTAAAATCAGGGTGCGGAAAAATTCGTTCGCAATCGATTAAAATACGATCTTATCGTTCGTTTTTTGCTGTGTGTGAAAATTTTTCAAACGAAAAATTTAAAAGCAGACGAACTTTAGCAATCGAAAAATTAACGCTCTGCTTTTTTTTTTTTCACTGAAAAATTTTTAAGCTTTGTATTTTTTCGAACGAACTTTTCACACAACAACAAAAAGCAGCAAACGTTCGTTTGGAATTGTTCATTAAAAATGTTCGTTTGTACGTAGAGTTATTAGACAAAATATAAGTTTGTTTTTTATTTTTGTACACTTGCTGACATGAAAAGATGAAACCAAAATACAGATGTGAACTGTACATGCATATGGGTCATTCTTTTACAAACCGAACACCATTCTGAACGCCACATTTTTGATTTGCATGAAATTTTTTTTTTAGGATCTATATCAAAAATAAAGAGACACGTGTTCGAGGATTTTTTTTTTTTTTTTTTGAAAATAGAGGGCGTTAAAAATTTGAGATTTTCGTGATTTTTGCCTTGGTAATTTTCAAAAATTCATAACTTCGGTTCTGTTTAAGCTAGGGACAACTCTTTTATTTCATTTTGAAGATAAAATATAATATAAATATTTAAAAAATATTTAAAAAAAAAAAATTAAATTTACCTCAAATGTTCAAAAATGAAATAAAAATATATTTAAATGGCTTATATAGTTATAAAAATTTATGTATAACGATTAAATTTTTCAATCGCCAGATAAGTTAAATGGAAGTGTCTTTTGTTTTTGTGTCATAACTTTGGCTTTGGTTACGCTAGAAGCTCTAGATTTCGTGTGTTTATAGTGCTATATACGTAAAACACTGCTACATCACTCAGATCTGTCGTAAGTCGAATTAAGCTATTATTCACAGATATAATGACAAAATTATTCGCCCTTGTACGGAATGGTGGAGTGGTGATAACAACATTTACAAGGTCAAAACAATTTTTTAATGGTGTTTTTTATGATAAAATAATTTGCACTTGTACGGAAAAATGTTAATTCAACAGCAATACAAACAGAGCTCGATGCTACGCATCCGCAACAAATTTTTTTTGCGAACTTATTTTAGGAAACGAACGTTCCTGAATTTTTCTTTGAACGATTAATTCTTATGAAAAATATAAAACGAACGTTCGTTGCTTGTTATTTTTTTTGTGAAAAATTCGATCAAAAAATATGGAACAGACAAATTTTTCAGAGATATAAAATACGACGCTAACAGAGAGTTCCCCATTCGTTCGTGATAATTTGCGAGAACAATTTTATGTGAGGAGAACGATAATTGAGAACAATCGTATTTCAAACGTTCTCCGCACCCTGATTAAAATATATTCATCAATTAATTATACAATAATTATATTTTTGATAATTTTTTTCGGATATTTCTACATTTTTTAAAAGACGACTTGCTACCGAACGCATCCCCACCTACGCCCACTTGTTTAGAAAAAAAAAAACAGGACCCAATATTTTTATTATAAGAATATTTTCTTTCAGGAAAACCTACGCAACTTTGTGAAATTTTCCTAGATTTTTTGCAAATCGAGAAAGTTCCTATCTTTAACTTTTCTACTGTGTACTTTAACTTGTGGTGTTTCCATCCATTTATCGTAAAAAAATGTGTAAGACTTACATTAAAATTTTAACGATTTTAAATAAAAAAATGCCTATATATTAATATGCCGCACTTTCGTAAGAAGTGATCGTTTAATCAAGAAGTGCCTAAAAGGATACTAAAGAATTTACTATAGCAATAAACCTTGAGACTAAACAAGTCTATATTTTCTTCGAAACGCATTTAGTTTTTACCAAATGTTGTTCAAGAACGCAAAAAATTCTGTCAGTTTTTTTTAATAGCTCAACTTAAAGTCCAATAAAAGCATTTCTTTATTTAAAATATCGTCGACACCCGGAGTTCATAATAAGTTAATAATTCTGCTAAAAACAAATTTACGTTTTTTTGTCATATCAAGAAATTTATTGCAAAAAAAAATACAAAAAAATTTTTCAAGTATGCAAAAAACTTTTCAAATAATGCTTTTTGTACTTAAAAAAAACCAAAGTGCAATACATTCTCTCAATTGTCTTTTATAACTCTTGAAAAATATCCATATTTTACGAAATTTTTTCAACATTTTTACATCAATCGTATTTTAAGGCGTCTACACCTATAATAAATAAAACCTATAAATATTTCTGATAAATATTTTGGACCATGCTGCTTAGAATATTCTAACACAACGCAAAGAAAAAAATTCACCAAAAGAGGTTATCAGTTTTGGTATATATTTCCAACTTTCAACCACTGTGCGCCGGCGTTTTGATTTTGTTTTATTTTTGTTTATGTCTAACAAACCAAAATCATACGCATTGTTGTTGTTTTCTTCTCCATAGAGGGGCAACAATAAAATACCAAGAACGAGTTTTCGAGAAAAAACCAACAAAATATGAGAGCTCACATGGCCTACATACAAGTGTTAACGAAAAGTGCATACGCAGACAAATAACCAGCAGCCGCAATCTATTGTGCTTTGGAAACCATTTGGAAACACTGAAATTTTCAAATTAAAAAAAAATTGAACTAAAGCAATTCAAAAATTAGTTTGCATTTTTAATGTAATTTTATTTCAATAAAAGCCTAACCTTTTATTAACCTATGCATTAACGTTAAGAGACGTTGGCAGAGAAGGAGCAGTACTCAGAGTACACTTAAAATACGTTCGGATCGAGCGCCTTTGTAATAAACTTACTCAACGCACTCATTGAAAACGGCTCGAAGTGGTTCGGGTCACGCCACTCTCGGATATGAGAATGTAGTTATACCCGAAAAAATGCTAATGAGCCGAATGCCTATAAGTATTTAACACATTTTATTAAGTATGGATAGAGTTGAGAACAGCACGACACTCGGTTATGTTTTGAGTATCCGAATTCTTTCGGATACTCATTGCAGTTCTTTGGTACTTATGGCTATGATAAATATTTTTATGAGTATGAATGAATATAAATACAGTGGAATCATGGGTATGCGATAAGTATACTCAAAGTATGAATCACTCGTTGCAGATCTCAGAGTGCGTACCGTCCACGCAACCCAAACCAACAAAAATGGATGTGAACGGCTCGCTTCAAAGCGCTGTTTAATTTTGTTTATCTCAAGCTCCGTGTTTGAAAATTTAATGACCTTACTCTTTAGTTTGAAAATTAGTTGCATGGTTTTCTTTAATGCCCAATATGCAGTACCGTGGCCGATATTGAATCGATCGCTTATTTCGCTAAAAAACAGTTTTCGAGTTTTAAATTGTCGAGGTTCTAGAGGACATAAAGGGGCTGTTGGAGAGAAGAACTGGGACGTCCACTCAGCGTCAAATGTTGAAATTTACATACGCCACTATAAAAAATGTCAATGCCACTTTGCAAAATTGGTTGCATTTTGGCACATGCCTTCACACATTTTTGTTAAGCTACATTTTATGTATGGCTACAACATGCTTTCTACTTCGGGCTCTGTTGTACAACTTCAAAACTACTTTCAGTGTTCTCCTTCAACACAAAAAAAAAATTTTTTTTAAAGGCAATGACTTTTTACTACAACACCTTTAATTTTAAAGCATCCTCTAAAAAGTGTTCCAAAATGTCAAACTGAATACAAAGGTCAGTTCACGATCTTGTTGCATTGTTGCAAATGCAAATAAGCAGCTTTTACAAAAACAAAAAGCATTGATATGCATTTGCAACATTAATGCATATGCTAATACAAAGGCTGTTGCATATGCAAATCTAATCGTATTGCATAACGCTATTGTGAACGCATTTTTTATTTTGCGTTGAACACAACCACCGATATTGAATAGATGTTTAAATTTTTTACATTTTTAGTGTCAAAAATTTTCATTTAAAATAAAAAAAAGTGCTAAAAAAATATGGGGAGGGATAAAAAGGAATATTAGAAAGGAAATTAAAAAAAAAAAAATGGACGGAGACAGGAACTTGAAACCTTTTGGATTTTTTAGCTGTTGTAAAGCATTTGCAACACCATAATATTAAAGGTGTGCTCACAATCATCTACTTTTGCAAAACAGCATTAGCAAACATGCAACAAGACCGTGAACTGCCCTAATGTTTATTTTTACAAAGTTTACTTAGTGCAGGATTGCTTTGCATTAATACGGTAGCTAAACCTCATCATTACAAAGTGTTTAGGTGTTTTGGAACTCAACCATATTTTGTATTACAATATTTCGTACCATGCAGCTTTCAGTACTTATAAGTGAGTTGAATCTGAAATTAAAAATATACTAGTGATTATCCCCCGAAAATCGGTTTTTAATCGGCTTTAAAGTTCTTATTATTAGTATTATGACTGGTTTTAAAAAAATAGCGTCTTTTCTGTAACTTCTAATTTAATCTAATTTAAGTAACTTTTCATTAATTAACTAATATAGAATGAACCTCATATTGCAATTTGACAGTGATTTTACTTTAACCCATTGTAAAGCCATGCTAGAGAGCTGTAACTGACCGCATTAGTTGTAAGCAACAACTACATGACTTAATACAGGGTTTGCTGAAACTACTTCGGATCAATATTATTCATTTGACAAATGATTCACTTTAATGTCCCCAATCCTGAAGATAAAAACATGAGCGCACTTTTGTTAAATGTTCATAGCGATCAAATGTTTTTATCCCTTTTCAATAATTTTCGCTTTAAGGTTAGCTCCTCAAATAAACTAAGTTGAAAAATACTTTCTGTATTTCTGTTTTTTACGCATATGATTTTTCTCTTTACGAAGTTTTTGCAATGGTATAAACTCATTCCCTCATTCCATTTCAATTTTTGCACTCACTGATACAGGCCGAAAATAGCTCTAATTTAACAAAAATTTCACATGACACGCCAGTGTGAACAATTCTTTTCAAAATTCCCATTCATATCTGCCAAGTTTCTAAATGGCCCCAAAAAATAAATACAAAACTGAATATGTTCCCTTGCGGGAGTCCCAATTAACAAAAAAAAAAAAACTTAACTTATATAAATAGCTTATCGTTTTCAAATCGCACCTCGATAGATCAAATGTAAGCACTGATCCTATTATTTTTTTACAGCTAATATTTAATTTAAAACAATTCATCCTGCATCTGTCACTCAAAAAACAAATTTTTAGCTCAAAGCTTATTCCCAAAATATTTTCCATATTTTTTCTAAAGGCCCCTATAGACGAGCAACAAATTGCACAACTGGTTGATAAATTGGTTGCTGGTTGATGAAAATAAGCAGTGTGTAGGTAGGTTTTTGGTTTTTTTTTTCAATAACAATAGAGCTTAGCAACTACAGCTTTTTCACACTTTCTCCACGTTGAATCATTTTAAGAACAAACCCAAATATCTTTGAAATATCTCAAAGATATTGATAAAAATGGTCCAATTAAAAGTGAGACAAATTTACCCACCATAATATGGGTTGGGCTCAGGGACAACACAAGCAAGACACAAACTTATTTTCAACTAGTTTTTCAATCAGTTGCTGAAAATCAAAAGTTTTACTTTTTTCTGCTGAAGCTCAACGAGTAGATCAACTAGTTGTCATGTTTTTAGTAAACTTAGCAACCAAACGGAAAACTTCATCTTTTCTTCGGTTTTTGTTGAAGTTCTGCTATGGGCATTTTATGAATATAATGTTTTGAACTGAATTTTAAGAACTGCCATCAATTGAAAGTTGTGTCTGTAGGAAAAACCACCAACCAGTTAATCAACCAGTTGTTCGATTAGTTGCTCCTCTATAGGGGCCTTAATAAAAATTGAATACGTTTAAAAAAAATTGGTACGAGCATTTGACTAAATGCAATATTGTTTTCAATTGAACTTTCCTAATCTGCATTGTTAAAAAAATTGTTATCGAAAAATAATGTGTTGCTGTATAAAGATTCAAAAACAAGTGTGAACGTTAGGTAAATTTTAAGTCATTCCATTCTTTTCAGTTAAGCAATTCAAATTGTCTTTCTCGATTGTTTCGCCTATTCAATAATTCACGTATGGTTCCAATCAATTTCTCTAAATAAATCTATCCTTTTCCTTTTAAGTCAAAGACCAAAAAAAAAAAAAAAAACAATAAAATAATGGTTTTTTTTTTAAGAATCGAGACATAGTGCTTTTTTTTGTAAAAAGTTCAAATATTCCAAATATTTTTTACACGATTTTGGTCTATTTAAGACCCTTTTCCTTTATGTCTGGCACACGTCACAAAATCTTGAACGCCCTTCCAACCTCTCACCGAGGTCAATCTGCATTTTTACTTTCTAGAATTTTGGAGTTTTTCTTACATATTCTCAATTCGTTACACAAAAATTATAGCCGTCCCTTTATATGCCACACATTTTGGACCCCCATCCCATATTTTGTATACCCACAATGGTGTAAAGTTTTAATTCTCTCCTGATCATGATATTTTAACACCACCTGTCCATGGTTTGAAATATTTAAATTTTTTTTGTCACATAAATTATTTTTTAAGCTTTAGAACTTTGTAAAAATATACAAACAACATTTTGAAAAAATTAATTTTCATCAAAAATATCATGAGGTAGCTCATGATTTTCGATGAGATACCACTTTTATCCGACCCTTCAATTCGATTTGAACAAAGTCGATTTAATTAAAACCTTTGTATAAACTGAACTTCGAACCGTCTTGAAAATTTCAAAGCGATTTGATTAAATCAAATTTCAATTCGGTCAATTTTCAAGTCGCTTAGAAAGTGTGCATAAACAAGGATTTATGCACACGCTTCCACAATCGCTTTCACTGAAGCCGATTCAGTGCTTGGATATAAACACACTACATTAAACAGTACTGAGTCAAAACGATGTAGAGAATGCGCTTTAATGTTCCGGATGAACGTGGTAATAGAAACTGTTTATTGAATTATGTGTCAAAATTAAGCAATTTTTGTAAATAAATGATATGTCATTGAAAGAGTGTGGAAAAAAAATTAAAAAATAAATTACAGCAAAAACAACTTTTGGCCTATTTTGTGAGCAAATATTTAATATTTAGAGGTTTTTTGAAGTAATTTAGTTTTTTCCAAAGTTATTTAATTGAACTTTCAGACAAAACAAAATTTGATGGAAATCGATTGGAAAATGACCGAGATATTTGCTTGCAAAATCAAAATTTGAAATTTCAATCGTTTTTTTTTTTTTTACATTCTGAGGCGGTGGACTTGCTTCAAGGAAATGTGTTGTACTAAGAAAATCTACAGTTTTCGAGGTATGGCATTAATTTTGATGTCATAATAACGGGCATTTTTTTCAACATAATATACTTATACATAAAAAAAACTTGAAAAATATTTTAAAGTTTCTCAGTTGATAAAAACTAAAATTCGTGTAAATTTTATCAAAACTTATAAATTAAATTCCTTTTTCGTAGAGTATTAACTTTTCTACAAAATTCTTGCAAAATATTTTTCTGTACAATCAATTAATGATGCATACCTTTTCTATTGGACTAAAAAAAAACTGCGATGCGGAGCATATTCCTATTAAAGTTAAGAGCTCATATTTGGTTAGAATTTTTTTAAGGTGGTTAGCAGCTCATTTTTCCGTGTCATTTTTAAAAAATAAATAATTTTTTGACCCACTCTATTGTATATTGTTTGTAGATCTTAGCAATGTCTAAAATGCCTTTTTCACCATGTTCTTCCGTCTCTATTAGTTTAGATTTTTTTTAAGAAATTATCTTTAAAAGTTCATATTTCTGGTCAAAAGTAACTAATCAAAAAACACACCAAATTGTGCACGCCTCCACATCCAGCATTTTAATTCGATACCTCATTTACGATTCTAGACCCTGCCAAATCTGACATCTCAAAAATCCTTACTGAAATAAATTTATAAGCAGATGATTTTCTTAAATATTTAAAGTATTTATTAACAATAGACTTTAAACATCAAAATTTTTTTTAAAGAACTGTTACCAAAGTAAAACATAAGAAAAGAAACGAAAAAAAAAAACGATTCAGAAATGGCTAAAATATTCGCTTGGGAATCACACTTTCTCATTCACATTAAAGCTAATTCATGTCTTAAGTCTTTTTGCCACTTTTTCAACTTTAAACACACATATCTTCTAAACGCTATCATCTATAAAAAATCTTACAACTTTGTGCATTCATTACAGCCATGGGCGTACACAGGGGGGCAGGTGGTGCTTGCCCCTCCTCTAGGCAGTGAATTTTTTAAAATATCATCATATTAAATTAAAAAACCGTAAGCTACAATTAAAAAATTTTACGGTAGAGCCAAAAAACTGTCTAAATTGTAATTATAATTGCGCTCAAACTTAGGGACTTTAAACATTTTTTACTAAAAACGTCGTTTTCATTTGTAGGAGTATAGAATTCAGCAGCAACATGTATTTTATTAAGATGCATCAATAACTCAGGGGAACAACACATTAAATTTATTCTTGCGGCATAAGTCTTTGGAGCCAATTAAGATACATTGTATAATGAAGTTTTAATCCTATAATTCACATTGTTTGAATTGACTCTGGTTCTCGCGATAAGCCGCTATTTTAAAAATTAAGGAGGTTTCATCACAGATTTTAACATAACTCCAGAACAATTAGTCTGATTTGGTAAATAAAATATCCAAACATCCGCAGCTAAATTGCCTCCAAGTTACATCTACAATGGTTTTTGATTAGCTGAATAGTTTCGGAAATATTCAGACAGTTCTTCCGAAAAAAACATTTTTTTATGCAAAATTTAAACTTTTTTGTTATTTCATAAGTCATAAAAAAATCAAAAACGTCAAAATAGCTCTTGTTTGATATTAAGTTATAAGCAAACATATGTTACGAAGAAAATAAGCCATATTTCATTAAAAACCATCGTTTCCTATTGGATTTTCTTTTGTATTTTGGTTGCGCTTATTAATTTCAAATCCATTTAAAATATAAATCCATTAACTTAAAAGCATTTTAGAAACTATTTCGGAATATTCTGCAGCTTTATGATTCCTCAAAAAGTTTTTGACTGCTGATAAAAAATTTATCCATGCTTCTAATTCGACCTTAGTAATGTGCTTTGCGAAATCATTGTTGTTTATAAGAGTTTGGATTTGTGGCCCATCAAAGATGCCTGCTTTTAATTTTTCCGAGCTTTGGCCAAGAAATGTTTATCAAATATATATGTAGCACTCGCCAATCTTATCCAATGCTTTTACATACTGTTTCTTTAGTTTAAGTTTTATATGAAGTGGTGGCAAAATTATTTTTTTCTCGACTTATTTATGGATTTGAACGATTTTATTTATGTCTGCAGTCATATTTGTTCTGGATGGCCGAACTTTCCTAGTGTAGTGCTTATTTTTCGCACGACTGCCCCATAGACAAAGAAAACATGGATATTTAGTGTAGCTACCTTGCTGACCCAATAAAAAGTGAACCATTTTCAAATCAACACACACTGACCACTGGTGTTGAACATATACAATTTTCTCTAAAATAAGTTTGATACTTTGGTATTATTCTTTAAGTTTTGTTGAATGTGCTATCGGAATTGAAGCTAATTTGTTGCAGTAACACACTTTTTAAACTTATTTTTGAGCTATCTATGAAGACCCATTGCATTTAAAAGTCCAGGAATATTCTAACAGTATACGATTTGCAAAGTATCGAAGAATATCTCGTTCTATAGTCCGGTAAGTTTTAACTGATACGCCAGGCTGAAGACAACGTTTTTCTTTAAGTCTTGATGCTAGAAGCTCCGCTGATTTTTTGGATAGCTTTAGATCTGGAATTTTCCCCTGTGTATTTATTTAGCAGTTTTTTATCAAAATGAAATAGCATCATTAAATTTGAATTAAGGCAAAACACGCCAATAGATTTTAATGAAATATGGCTAATTTTCTTTGTAACATATGTGTGTTTATAACTTAATATCAAAAAAAGAGCTATTTTGACATATTTGAATTTTTATGAATTATGAAATAATAAAAAAGTTAAAATTTTGCATAAAAAAATGTTTTTTTCAGAAGAACTTTCTGAATATTTCCGAAACTATTCAGATAATCAAAAACCATTGTACATGTAACTTAGAGGCAATTTAGCTACGGATTTTCGAATTTTTTATTTAACCAAATCAGACTTACTGTTCTGGAGTTATGTTTAAATCTGAGATGAAACCTCCTTAATTTTTAAAATAGCGGTTTATCGCGAGAACCGGAGTCAATTCAAATAATCTAAATAATAGGCTTAGATCTTTATCAATGTATATACTAAAATTGACTACCAAATCCCATGCCGCAGAATCAGTGTTGTCCTGTGTAATCAATCAAAAAGTCGACTTTGAATTTATTGTGACTTACGACTTTTTTGATTTTATATGATGATATTTTTATTATAAATGTTAAAATATTTTGAAGAGATCGCAAAAATACATTTTTAAAGTATATTTATAAATAAAGCTGAGCTTGCATTTTTAAATAGTATGTTGTAGGCTTGGGCATTTTAGTTCACTAAAAAGATCGCTCTTTTTAGTTCAGTTGAGTTTAATGAACTAGTTCGTTCATATATTTCTTTTAGTTCATTTAGTTCGTTCGCTCTTTTAGTTCTTTTCGTGTACTCGTTCATGTTGTTAGTTCGTTAGGTCTTAGGGGTCGTCCATAAACTACGTTACTGATTTTCCGGTTTTATTTACCCCCCTCCCCCTGCGTTACTTTTCGTAGTGCTTTTCAAAACCCCTCCCCCCCATAAAGTAACGTGACATATGAAAAAAATTCATTCGAATGATTATATATTTTGACTAGCTCTGACAATTTTCACTAGTATTAGTGACTAGTATGACTTGATACATAGGAACAATTGGAAAAAAATCAATAATTAATATCATCTGTAAAAGCTATTCCATCTGCGATCCAAGATTCGATGCTCTCAATCATTGGGATAGAAGAAGCTGGTAGCTTTGTTGAGGATTCTTCAAAATAGAATTTTTCATCGGATTCTATGCAGGGTTGCCAACTTTTGAAAAGCCCAGGCCCGGAGCTTTTTTTTATTTAACAACTTTTTTATGGTCTGCTTGCTTTTAATTAAAAAATTAATTTTTTCTTTGGTTTTTTCATACAAAGTCATGTTTAACAATCATGTTTGACAACAAATGTGACACAACACAACTTGCGTTTTTCCGTGAACTCGTTTTCCTTTAGCAACCAATCTTTGTAAAGGGTCCGCCAAATAACTTTTTTTTTTTGAAAATACTATTAAAAAAACTACTGGATATTTTCTCAAATTTCTTTTTTTATTTGAAAGTACAATCCTTCCGGTTAATAATGAAAAATAATTTCATTCAAATGGCTGCCTCGGCTGGCCATGCAGTAGCCTACACGATCGGTCCAATTTTTAAGCACATTATCGATTGTGTGCAGCTGTATTTCACCAATGGCTTCACGAATATTATCCTTTAAAGCGTCAATTGTCTCTGGCTTGTCGGCGTAACACTTATCTTTGAGGGCACCCCACAAATAATAGTCCAACGGTGTCAAATCGCAGCTCTGAGGTGGCCAAACGACATCAGCTCTGCGGCTGATAATGCGATCTTCAAAAACAGGGCGCAAAACATCGAGTGTAGCTTCGGCTGTGTAGCACGTAGCGCCGTCCTGTTGAAACCAAATGTTGCCAATATCCTCCTCTTAAATTTTTTTGAACAAAAATTCGTTTAACATGGCCCGATAACGATCGCCATTGACTGTAAAGGCCACTCCTTGCTCATTTTCGAAGAAAAATGGCCCAATTATGCCTCTGGACCAAAATCCGCACCAAACAGTGACTCGTTTTGGGTGCAGCGGCTTTTCAATGTATGCGTGCGGGTTTTCTGTGCCCCAAATGCGACAATTTTGCTTGTTAACGTACCCGCCAAGATCAAAATGAGCTTCATCTGAAAAGATGATTTCTTTCGCAAAATCAGCGGATGGATAAAACTAATTATCTTCACGAAATTTCACGAAATAAGCACTAGTTGAAAAAAAAAAGTTAGATGGCGGACCCTTTAGCGTGGTATCGAGAGCCAATAGTTGTTTAAAGATGTTAAGTTATGTTTCCTCTTGCGACTAGATTCCATTATGCTGTTCTCTAAAATAGTTTTGTATCAGTTAATACACAAAACACAAATTATTGACCGAACTTACATAAATTGAACTGCAAACATTAATTAAAAATTCAGCCGCAGACAAGGTTCATTTATAAGGTTGTGGTACTTGAGAGAAATGCACTATTTTTCCCGCCTTTGTTCGAACTGTCATTGCGCTTTTCTTTGTTCTAAGCATTCATTTTCTTCATTTCTTTTCATCCATTCTGACAGTTCGACCGAGTTTGCTCTCAAGTGCCACAACCTTATAAATGAGCCTTGGCCGCAGAACTCAAAAGAAAAACAGTAACGAGTTCGTCAAGTTACCAAAAGAAAAGTAACGACTGGTTACGACGTTCCTTCAAAAACGAAGTTCAAGAAATAGAAAGAACGTCAAAGTTAAGTTAGCATTCATTAAGATAAATGGTTCAAACATTCATTAAAAAAGGGTAAATCAACACTAATAAATAACTTAAACAAATTTTTTTGTAAAAAAACTTGATTTAAATATAGATTAGAGCGAAAGCCGGAGAAAATGTGCCAGGCCCGGAGCCCGGAGATCGGCCCTCAGGCCCGAAGTCTCCGGGCGAAAAGGTATGTGTTGGCAACCCTGATTCTATGTCGACCCATTCAGGTGAATCCTCATTTCTAACGCAAAGAAATTCGCCTGGTCTTTGACAGAGTACCCTTAAAGGCTGCACCCGAGCTGCACCAAGTTCTGTATTTTTGTGTAAATGCTTTCTGAAAATTGATTTATTTAAATAGTATTTTTTATTCCGATTTATTGTAAACGATATAATACAAACTTATGGCAATTCATAGAAGTTTTAAAAACGAAATACAAGCCGCAGGTAGGACACGGCCTTGAACCGATTTCTTCTTTCTGAGAAGGACAGTACATGTCATACGGTATCTCCTTTGATCAAGAACATTCAGGCCTTAACGTCGAAGCCTGTCGCAAAAGCAAAGACCCAAATTTTTCAGATGTGTGCTGAGATGGTGAAGGAATACCAAAAGGTTCCTGTGTTGAGGGAAAAGGTGGTAGAAGAAATCGTTGTAACAAAAGTTAACCATCAATTTAGACGATCAAACATAAACATGTAAGGTTAAAAATTTTTGAAATGATTGTGTTATTAATTAGAGGTTTTTCGTTCATTTTTTTAATTTTTGGTAACGTTACAATATCTAAACACCTCCCCCCTACCGTTACTTATCGTAGTGCATTTCAAAACCCCTCCCTCCCCCTGAATTGGTAACGTAGTTTATGGACGACCCCTTATAGTTCGTTTGGTGTTTTAGATCGTTAGGCATGTTAGCTCGTTGTATTTTTTAGTTCAATTGGTCTTTTAGTTTGTTTTGTTTGCTAGTTCATGATCAGATCTATAAAATGAAACGAGCTATATGACTGAATCAAGCATTAACTGCGGACATAGAAGAAATTTACATAAAAACACTTCATATGGGGCATTCCACACAATATTTGAAGCAAAAATTTGTTTTTTTTTACCGTTCATTAGTGAAAAACTGTATCAACACGGACTCAAGCCATTGTTGAGTGAAACTAAATTTTTTCTAGTTCATTTCGATCTGACTCGCTGCAAAATTGATTGAACTAAAATAACTAAAAGAACGAGAATCAACGAACTAGTTCACATAGTTCATGAGTGCGAATAGTTCAATTGAACTAGTTCGTTCGTGAACTACCCAAGCCTAGTATGTTGTACCCATCGCAGTGATAAGTTACGATACCATTTCGTTTACCTTTGTTTCACAGGCACTTTTTTAGACGTATTCTTACACTCAAAAAGTTTTGTGTGTAAATATTACTAATAACTGCGTATGAATTTTATTGGTAGTTTTCAGTCACGAATAGGATTCGTAGATTGGACGTAGTTTAGTACATATTACAAATATTTTACTCGTATTCGTACAATAACATATGTATATTGTACGAATACATTTGTTGCATTTACCAGAGCTGTAAAAGATTTGATTTTATACACAAAAAAGTGATTCAGTGAATAACGCAATAAGAATGCATTCAATGGATGCAAAATTGATTAATAAACAAAATTTTTAATTTTTAAAAAAATGATTAATTATTCATTTCAATCATCAATTTTCGTTATTCAGAATAATGAATAATTTTTTTATTCTTTTGAAAAAAAATGCAATCCACAAAGAATGTCAGAATTTATTAATAATTTTCATTCATGATTAATTTTTTATTCATTTTTCATTTAACCAGAATTACTAATTTTCTAATGAATTATTAATTTTTTATTCATTGTTAACTTGTTATTCATTACTAATTTTTTATTCATTACTCATTTGTTATTCATTATTCAATTTAGTCCTAAGCCATAAATAAAAAATGCATAAAGAATAACAAATGAATAATGAATAAAAATGAATAATGAATAACAAATGAATAATGAATAACAAATGAATAATGACTAAAAAATTAATAATGAATGAAAAATGAATAATTAATGAAAAAAGAATAATTGAAAATTCTGAAATTATTGGTGAATTGCATTCTTTGTGAATAGCATTCAAATAAATAAAAAAATTAATTCATTATTCTTAATAACGAAAATGAATTTATTAAATTTTGTAAAAATGAATGTGAATTAAAAATGTTATTTATAAATCAATTTTGCATTCATTGATCATTCATTGCATTCTTATTTAGTTATTCATTGTACTTAAAATTCTGAATATGAATGCCGATTTTACAGCTCTGACATTTACTAATAACAAAAAAAAAACATTCTATCTTAAGCTTGGTATGCTGTAGGAATGAAAAAAAATTTCCATAGGAAATACATTGAGTTTTTTGACAACAAACAGTCTATTATATATTTCGCTGTCTATTATATGCTCGTATTGGGGGTTGGAATTAGTTTTAAAGGTTTTCTAAGAGATGGCGTAACTATCAATAGATCGCATCGGGCACACCTGTGACTATATTCATTTCAAAGCACATTGTCTAAGCTTCATTTTTCAGTATGTGTCATTCCACTGAAGTGTAAACAACATATATTTTTTTCTCTGTGAACATGTCGACTTTCGTTCCAACAAAACGCAATTTGCGGGAAGGTTTACTTTTGTGCTTCCATTTGAAGAAAAAAGCGGTTGAAGCACAACGCACGCTTACTGAGGCTTACGTGGACTATGCTCCATCGATTTCTACTTGTGAGTACTGGTTCCGTCGGTTTAAAAGTGGTGATTTTGATACGGAAGACAAAGAGCGTCCGGGCCAGCCGAAAAAATTTTAAGATGAGGAATTGGAGGCTTTGCTCGATGAAGACCCGTGTCAAACCCTTCAAGAATTGTCAGAATCATTGGGAGTCGACTTATCAACGGTCGGCAAACGCTTGAAGGCCATGGGAATGATTCAAAAGCAAGGAAATTGGGTGCCGTACCAGTTGAAGCCGAGAGACGTTGAACGGCGATTTTGCATGTGCGAACAACTGCTTCAACGGCATAAAAGGAAGAGTTTTTTGCATCGTATTGTCACTGGCGATGAAAAGTGGATCCATTACGATAATCCTAAGCGAAAAAAATCGTGGGGACCACCCGGCCATGTATCAACATCGAGGGCCAAGCCGAATATTCATGGCGCCAAGCTTATGCTGTGTATTTGGTGGGATCAGAAGGGTGTCGTGTACTATGAGCTGCTAAAACCTAACGAAACCATCACTGGGGAACGCTACCAACAACAATTGATGCAATTGAGCCCAGCATTAAAGGTTAAACGGCCGGAATATGCCAAAAGACACGACAAAGTGGTTTTTCAACATGACAACGCACGGCCACATGTTGCAAGAACCGTCAAGGAAACGTTGGAGGCGCTGAATTGGGATGTGCTACCCCACCCGCCTTATAGCCCAGACATAGCCCCTTCCGACTACCACCTATTCAGATCGATGACGCATGGCTTGGCTGAGCAGCGCTTCACTTCTTACGAGGATACCAAAAAATGGGTCGATTCGTGGATTGCCTCAAAAGACGAATCGTTCTTCCTGCGCGGAATCCATATGCTGCCAAAAAGATGGGAAAATGTTGTAGCTAACGATGGACAATACTTTGAATAATATACGTTGTACCGTTGTTTCTAAATAAATGCTCAAAAACCGAAAAAAAACCTTTAAAATTAATTCCAACCCCCAATACATTTAATTGGCGCTGAAATTTGCCATTTAACAATAAAAAATAAGCAGTAAGTATGTTTAAGTGTTGAATTTGTTATTTAACAAATTTATTGTTGCAATTATATAGTTTACTAATGTGTAGTCTTGCCTTTTATAGGATATAAAATTGCAAAATTGCAGCAATAAAAATATCAATCTATCAACCAAAACAGCACGTGTTTTTTCCATTCAAAAATTTTGAATCAGCACTAAAATTTCGCGTGTAGAGTTAGTTATATGCCCAAAAATTTTCGTTCCTACAGCATACTAAGCTCTAGCTGGGGTTTTAACCACGGTTTTTAGCTTACGGTAATTGTTCAACAAACCAGGTTCAAAGATTTTGGTTGAACATTTTTTAGCCTCAACTAATACTAAATAGTACGAAGCCATTAGTAAATTCTACGAATTGAGGAATTATAAAGAATGATATTCCTATTAGTCTAAGATCATTCTTCGGAGCAACAGATGGTAAGGGGCATTAAAGCCAATAACGCATATGAACTTGGACGATAAGCGAATTTATGTTTTTTAAACATAAGAAAAACAAAGTAATTAAACACAAGAAGAGAACAAAGTAAAATAAATTTAAAAAACTTAATGCTTTCCCAAAAGTAGGCTTCAAAAAAATGGGTTTTCTGTCATAAAGATGATTCAAATTGGATAATGTTTTAGTTTTCGTAAACTCAATAAAATTGCTAACAATCTTGCACCATTTAAATTTGATAAAATTGCAGCGATCTAGGCGAGGGAAAAGCTTCTGATTAAAAAGCGAAAAAAAAAACTAGGAGATTCTGAATAAAGTAGGCTAATTTTACATCTTGTACTAATTTTTAAAAAATCTGATGGCAAATACTTTTTAAGCATACGCTTTTACATTAGAATATCTTATGGTCAAAAGTTTTTTATAACTAAAATTTAAATATGGAACATTTTTTAGGTTACATTTTCATTATGTGCATTCTAGACGCTTTTGTGAAATTGAACAAATCCTGCGGACGCCTTTGCCTACAGCTCAGTACCTTTCTTATGATACATCAAGTGTTTCTGTAGCATTTGTAGATTTACTGTAATAAGGGGACACTTACATGAATAAATATAAGGAATACTTGTAATACAGGAATACTTGTAATAAAAAAGTCCTTGTAAAAATTTGTCTGTTAAAGATTGCAAAAATTCTTGATAATAAATAAAATAATTTTTATGCATAGTTGTATAATTTTGGAGCTCCAACTTAAGCACTTGTTTCGAACTACACGCGTACTCGGAAGTTCGAACTCCGTGAAGATCGTTTTTGAAAACACGTACTCAAACTACACGTGAATGCAAAAACACGTACTAAACGCGTAGTAGCAAAAGTACGTGTACACGAGTACGCTGGTTCACGTTTTAAAGTATTCGCGTTTTCACAATTTAGACGCATCCAAGCCAATTCCCATTGGTTCTTAATGTCTTTAGACAAGATATTATATTAAAATAAGTTTGGATAGCTTTTTATAGTTTAATGGAGCTTGTTGGCGCTTGTGGTTTCTATGGAATCTTTTATATGATATTATGGCCAAACTGGGACTACTCACATACAGGAAGATTTATTGTCTCAATTATGGCTTAAATGAAAACCTTGGACAAGAAATCTATACTTTTATGGTTTTAGTACTTATTATTGTTATAGTGCCGGGATAAATGATGCGATTGCCTATCGAATGAAACATTTTTGACGAAAGCGTCCACGAAACCCATAAAAGAAACGTGAACCCGTTTACTTTTGCAACTACGCGTGTAGTATGTGTTTAATATTCACGTGTAGTTCGAGTATGTGAATTTTTAAAATATTCTTTAAAACATGTGTATTCGTACTAATGAAAAACTAATAAAAAACTAATGTCTTAGTAATCCAAAACAACATAACAATTTTGTCAACAAATTCGTAGCTATAAATATTTTTCGTTTACACTTTTAGTGCGTCATGAGCAACTACGAAAATCTTTAATGTTGAAATATCTCAAAACAGAGAAGCATTTCAAAGTACTTTAAAATTTATTAGCCGCTCTAGAATCACTGATTGTAGATAAATATCTTTTTAAAAGCCTCTTTTTATAATGAACCTCTTAACAAACCATATACAACTATGAACATGCATACAAAGACAAGCAGCAATGTGAGCATCTATCAAAAAAGGTCCTTGCAGCAGCGCAATGACCCTTTCAAAAGGTAAACAGATAAAATATTAAATTTATGTAACTTCACATTTAAAATGAGTTAATATTTTGACCTTTTTTGAAGTATCCATCATAAGTTAAGAAAAAACCCGAAAGGAGAAGAACTGTACACAACTAAGAATTTGCATGGTTGCTAGGAGGGAGGAGGACTGAGTTGATAATAATAGCTAGATAAAACAGCACATGCATTATTTGTATTAGTAAAAACGTGCTTGAGCACGACACTTTCTTTCATCCTCGCCTTTAGCTACTGCTATAATAATATAGTTTGACAAACTTAGCAAATACATGGCTGGAACAACTGGAGCAGGAGGCACCAGCAGGCCTCCAATCGAGTGAGCTTAATATGAACAACATGTTGTGCTGTTGGCACATATGTATGCATAATTTATACAAACGTAGACATTAGTTCTACAGGATATTAAAAATACAAATACACAATGTGTGGCACACATGCATGTCAACTTATATATTACCCAAATCTATGAGCTATTACCCAAAAAATAAACTAAAAACAACAATATTTAAAAACCTTAAGGATATTTGTAGAAAGTTTTTGAAAGGAAGCTAAAGTCATAACTGAAGAGTTTTTAGAGATTTAAAGGATATACCGCATTTGCTTGTTTTTCCACCCTGTTAAGAAGCTTTCTCATGTTCCAAACAAAAACATAACTCGATGTGGGCGAAAGGATGAAATTTTGCTATAATTAATCGGCACAAATTAATTAGAATTTGCAAAGTGTGCTTAAAATGATCGTATTTATAATTCTTATCATGGGAGCGGGTATTAATTTTGTACATCATATTGAACGAATGGTGAAGCATATTCATGTGGAAACGCTTAAAAACAGGGAAATAGTGTTTGGTTTATATGTATTTTGGCTTAGTAAGAGTGGGAGTGGCTTATAAGGGGCTTAACTGTGCATGTTTAACCAAATAAAATATTATTTACAACTCGCATAGAATTATGTTTTCAATATTAAAGCTTAGTCAATTTTGAAAACAAGTGAAAATAAGTTTTATGCTTATCTTAAAAAGTAGTACTTTCTTTAATTTGAAGTTTCAATTTCTGATGAACATATTTGAAAATATTCGATGACAATTTGATAAGTCACTGACACAAAAACTGTTTTATTTCTCAACATCGACACTTTTTAGATCGATTCATTTAGTTCAGCGTTTTCCAATTTTTTTCCCTTTCGTATAATAGGTTTATTCAAGGTCAGCAAAATAGGCGTTTATTTCAGTGATGACGTACTCATTTGACCTAAATCTCTCACCGCCGAGCCGTTTTTTCAGGTTCGGAATTTGGAAAAAGTCGCAGAGGACCTAATCTGAAGAAAATTGTTGATATGTATTTATGGATTTTTGTCATACATGACTACAGAAGTGTGCGCCGTACAATGGTTAAGCCCCATACAAAAAGATTCAATAAATAGAAGGATTCCTCCTCGTAGACCCATAAAATTTGACACATAAGTTGAAATTAACTATTTGAGAACACAAACAAAAATATTTTTAAATCCGCCCGAAAACCCCAATATAAGAAAAAAAAATGAAAACGCTTTTGTTTGTTTGTTATTGATAAAAACCACTCCGTCAAAACTCTTCAATAAATGTGTAGAATAAAAAAAAAATATAATTTATGCCATGCCCACCTCCCCATAATACATGATTCAGTGGATTTGATTTTTGAAATTTATACTTTCATGAGTCATATCATTCAAAGGGATGAATTTAGTGGTTTATATTATTTAAAGATGTTATTTGTTTTGTTTCTATTAAAAATATAAATCAGAAAAACAGATTTGACCATTCCGATTTATTAAAAAAAAAAAATAAGTGAACTTCTTGAATTTTGCAGCAAAGTATTTTTGATTGATACTAGCAAAATGTTAAAAATTCAAGAGCATACTTTTTGGCAGTATGATAAAACGTGCGCAAGTCATGTAGCATCAGAGTCAGGCCCCTGTCTCCCACTGGGCGCTCTGGACACGTGCCAAGGGCCCCGCTGTCGACAGGGCCCCTATCTTCTGCCATATCTGCAAACGATAACTAGTTTATTCCTTTTACCCGATTTATAAAATATCGAAGCGGCCATATCCTAGTAGATCTGAAAAAAGGAAAAAAGCAGCACATCAGAAGGAAATCATTGAAATGCTACCAAAATTAACATAATTTTTCACTACTACTACTGGAGAAACTTCTGTAAATAGCAATCAAACAATAAATCTTCCACATGATGATTCGTGTCGACAACAAATTTCAGGAAATTTCTGAATCTTCGTGTTCATCACCAATTTCTTCACATTTTGGAAAAGAGATTGAATCAGAGAGCAACCGTCCCTATAACGCAAATGCAACAACTTCGGTGACTTCATTAACACTGACAATTGAGTCAGTTCAACAACAGTTTTTCAACCCAGAAGAAATTTCACATGACCCCGTCGATTATTTTCATGAAAATTGTACAGAAAATATTCCCGAAATATTGATTTATGAGGGACCTGAATATTTTCAAAATAGAAATTCTGAATTTTCCGAGACATCCAGAACCTGCAAAGATGGTACTAAATCAGTAACTAGGTGTTTTAATAAAGCATTATTTATTCGCAAATTAAAGAAAAATGAAAGCGTTGAAAGAAAATGGTTGCTGTACTCGCCTTCTAAAAAATCTGTATTTGGTTTTTCATACTGCTTTTTCAACCCTACTGATTTTAAACTATGCTCTGTGAGTGGATGTAATTGGTAGCTATAGTTAATCACATAATTTCAACACATGAAAATAGCCCAGCGCATAGACAATCTATGATGACTTATGTAGCACGAAGTAAAGCGGTTGGCAGAGTAGATATAGACTTATTATCTCAATATGAAACATAAGTGAATTACTGGAGAAATGTTTTTAAGTAAATGGGCTTAATCGTCGCTTAATTTGCTTTTTTTTTAAAAAAATTTAAATGTAAAACATAAGATTTGTATTTATTTGCTTTTGTGTTAATTTAATTCTTTTCCTTGTTTCTTCCAAAATAATACACAACTACAAGTAACGGAATGCGATCAAGCAACAGACTGTTACTTTATTTATCAATCTACTTCTCCTTGGCGTCAACCTTACCACCACGTATTCTACCAGTACGACGGGCAGCAATAAGACCAGCTGTTGCGCTTAACATTGTACTTGTGGTACGCACGACCGGCCTTCAGGATAGGCTTGACAATACGACCATTAGCGGCAACAATACCTACCATAGCACGATTGGCGGAGGGCACAACCTTCTTGGCACCTGATGGCAATTTACGCAGGTTTTCTTGGAGTTGGGGTTGTGAGCGATAACTGTGGCATAGTTGCCAGAAGTACGAGCCAAACGGCCATGATCGCCAGTTTCCTCCTCCAAATTGCTGATGATTGTACCTTCAGGCATCTGCGCTAATGGCATGACATTGCCAATTTGCAGTGTAGCCTTGCGATCGCAGTACAAAAATTGTCCGGTATGCATACCCTCAGGGGCGATGAAAAGCTCCTTGCGGATCTTGTAGCGATAGGGATCACGGAAATGAGCGACAGCCAAAGGCGCGCCACGATCTGTATCATGAATGATCTCCTTAACTACACCTCTGATGTAACCATTCCTTTCAGAGTAATCAAAGGTCTCAATTTAGCGGCTCCCTTACGTCTCTTAGCATGGGCCTTAAAAACAGACACTGGTCCCTTACGTTATGCACGAATAACACGACCCATTGTTGGCTTTTATTGATCGAAAGCCTTTTAAAAAAGGATTCTTCAGCAAGAACCGTTTGCTTTGTTAGTAATTTTAAAGCATTTTTTCTAGAAATATAAGAAAAGCATCTTTAAAATAAATCACTTGTGGTGTAGAAAAAAAAAGAAAACCTTACATGTATTTCTATGGAATATCCAAGTATTGTAACTTATATTTCTCCAAATTTAAGAAATCATGCTGTAGAATGTTGCAAGCGGACTTGATATCAATACAGTTTTTCTTCAGATTATTTCTGCTTGTATACGATTTTTGGGAATTTAACTTTTTTCATCACTTGTGGTGTACAAAAAAAGAAAACCTTTCATGTATTTTTATGAAATACACATTGAAACACGCAAAAAATAACCATATACGGACACCACTACGTCATAAAAGACCCCTGTCTCCCAGTTTTGCCCAAAGCCCTCCAGGTTTTTTTTATGGGCCCCCAAAGATGTGGAGCCTCGGTGTCAGTTTTGCAAAAATGCTGTTCATTAATCTAAAATCCAGAAAGGTACCCCTTCAATCAACTTGTAGTGAATGCTTAAAGAGTAGCTCTTGTGGTTTATATTATATTACACAGGGGAACAAAAATTAAATTTTTTTTTGGCGGCATAAGTTTTTGGAGTCAATTCAGATACATGAGATAATAAAGTTTCAATCCTATAATTCACATTGTTTGAATTGACTCTGGTTCTCTGGCAAACCGATATTTTAGAAATTAGGGTGGTTTCATCACAGATTTTAACATAACTCCAGAACATTTAAACTAATTTGGTAAAATAAAAATCCAAAAATCTGCAGCTAAATTGCCTCCAAGTTGTATCTTCACTGTGTTTTAATTAGCTGAATAGTTTCGGAAATATTCAGAAAGTACTTTTGTAAAAAAAATTTTTTTATACAAAATTTAAACTTTTTGTTATTTCATAATGCATAAAAAATCAAAAACGTCAAAATAGCTATTTTTTGATATTAAGTTATAAACACACATATGTTACGAAGAAAATAAGCCATATTTCGTTAAAATCCATCGTTGCTTATCGGAATTTTCTTTGGTATTTTGGTTGTGCTTATTAAATTCAAATCCATCGACGTACAAATTAAACGGATAAGAAATTCGTCAAGTTATTGAGCTTCAAGTGCTTGAATCTCTAATAAAATAAATCAAGACGAAATAACTGTTAAATGTTAAATATATTAATGAAAATTTATGTTATAAGCAAAAAATGCAATAAATAACTCATAACAATATCAATCCGAATTATCAAAAATATTTAAAAATTTGTTAGGAAAAACCTTTTGTATGTGATTGTCTGTTGCTTCATGATTCAAATTCCATGCCGCAGAATCAGTGTTGCTCTGTGTTATCTTTTCATTTAATGTGACTGTACAAAAATTAAAATAAATCTTTTACCCTGCTTCTCTACTTTCTTTGTCTATCCCAACAAAATAGTGCTCAGTCAAGGTCATAGGGGCCACATTATCCTAATGTGCTCATGGCCTCCAATAAGATAAAGACTGCCCTGATCAGAGTGCATCATAATTATTTGCATGGGAAGAATTTGTAGGCACTTCATGGAGCTGGAAAGGAGCAAATTTCGTGTTAGATCTTAGCAACATCGGATGCATATAAACCCTAACACACACTGCTAAAAGATTGCACAAGTATGTTTATGAAAAAAAAAATTTCTAAATAAATTTAAATAAATCTACAAGTTGCAGTTAAAAGTTTTGATATTTTTTAATGTTTATTTAATTATTTATTTATTTATATATTTATTTATTTATTTATTTATTTATTTATTTATTTATTTATTTATTTATTTATTTATTTATTTATTTATTTATTTATTTATTTATTTATTTATTTATTTATTTATTTATTTATTTATTTATTTATTTATTTATTTATTTATTTATTTATTTATTTATTTATTTATTTATTTATTTATTTATTTATTTATTTATTTATTTATTTATTTATTTATTTATTTATTTATTTATTTATTTATTTATTTATTTATTTATTTATTTATTTATTTATTTATTTATTTATTTATTTATTTATTTATTTATTTATTTATTTATTTATTTATTTATTTATTTATTTATTTATTTATTTATTTATTTATTTATTTATTTATTTATTTATTTATATTTATTTATTTATTTATTTATTTATTTATTTATTTATTTATTTATTTATTTATTTATTTATTTATTTATTTATTTATTTATTTATTTATTTATTTATTTATTTATTTATTTATTTATTTATTTATTTATTTATTTATTTATTTATTTATTTATTTATTTATTTATTTATTTATTTATTTATTTATTTATTTATTTATTTATTTATTTATTTATTTACTCATTTATTAGTTCATCAATTTACTATTACGTATATAACTTATTCTAACAGGTTTGCTAAACTAACTTACTCTAAGCAGGTTTTGCTTAACTTAACTGGATTTTTTCCCATTCTCCCCTTTCCTTGTTTTGATTTTTTTTTTGTGCAAAATGTGAAAATTTTACCAAAACTGGTAATTTTTTTCGATGTGAAAACGTGAAACTTAATTACATTTCGGCAAATTTTTGCAGTGACGAAACAAAAAAAAATTTTTTTAAAAATATTTTCCCTCACTTTATGTTGAAGGATACACTGTTTTGTATTACTTGCAAAAATGTATTAATTTTATCCACCTTTCAATGATATCGAATTCGTTATCACTCTCACGATGGTGCTGTCTGAATCAGAAATTTCCATAATACCGTTAGTTTTATATTATCCTAATTAAACTGACAGTAATGAAAAGAAAATTATCACTCAATGGAAATTTCTACGATTTTCTTTGGGACAAAGTTGCTTCTTTGAAAAATGGCATGGAAGACAACTGTTATGAAGAATTAAAAAATTTTGTTAAAAAATTAATAACACTTTTTTACAGTTCAGACGCTGCTGAAAGGAAATTTTCAGACCTTTCTTTAATAAAAATAAAACTAAGACACAGACTCGGTTTTAAAACCATAAATAAAACAATGCTTTCCAAAAAATTAATTAATAGTGAAAATATTCAGCACTTTGTTTGGTCAGCGAAAAAAATATCTGCAAGAGCATACATTTAATTGACTTTGGTTTACAAAAAGTGAAACAGCTATGCTTCGTTTTTCTTTTATTTGATATTTCGCGATTTTTAAACGAAGTATGTATTGCGCACAAAATTGATAAGTGAAAATTATTTATTTCTATAAAAATTTATTTAGTTTTTAAATTTCAATACATTTCAGTTAAAATCATAAAAAATAGGCGTTTCTGGAAATTTAAAAATGTCCACTTATCACTTTTGTGTGCTTAACCATCGATATGCAGTGGAGGCCAAATTAGTAGGGACAACCTTTAAAATGTGAATTTATCGTTACATTCATTAATCAAAAAAGGACACAAAAGTTAGTTGTGTTTTTAAAATATTTTTAAATTGCATTTTTAACTGCCTTTCATTTAGTTAAGGGAAGGTTCTCCTGGATTTTTTTGAAAAAATCCATTTTTTTACATAAAATGAAAGTTACATATATGTAGAATGTTTGTGCCAAGGGATATTTCAATACGACGCGTATTTCTCGAGCTAGAGCGTTTCAAACGTACCCATGTCACGCGCGCGTACCAACTTTCTAAAAACTTTAAACGCGTTTTTCTCGGAACCATGTTTTCTAATCTAACGGACAGCACAGGGCTTGTTCTATTGATCCGATTTCCTTCATTCAAAGAATGTTTGAAAGTATATACTTTTTTGTACGCCTGGAACCTAACATTGGCATAAAAAATTGTTTATTTATAATTTTTAAACGAGATCTAAGTAAAAAAAAAAGCAAAAAATTTAAATTTTTTTTTTAAAAGTCCATAAAATTGGTTTTTTTTACCAAACTTAATTGAAGTTAGGTTCCAGGCATATGAAATGTTATCAATTTTAATAAATTTTATACATTTCTCATTTCAGTTCACTACCTGAGGCCCCACACTGTCCGCGGGAGGTCGATGTTTTGCGCGCAGAGGTCGACGAGATCCGCCATTTTCAAGCCGCCATTTTGAATTTTTCAAATATCTTTTTTTTTTACTCGTCAATAAACCACGAATCAAAGTTCAAAAGCATAAGTTCGTATGTCTTTTCATTTTCCCACAAACCATTCTCAAATTTTGCTTGTTTTTCGGCCAAATCCAAAAAAATCCAGGAGAACCCTCCCTTAACATTAATTTTCGTTATAAATTTGCAATATTAAAATACAATACAAAATATTAAAAATTAAATTTATTTTTGTCGAACATATTTTAATCCATTAATGACAACGTATGATATATCATGAAATATAATTAAAACAGCGCATTTGGTTAATGTTGAAAGCCTACGCTATGAAATGAAAATTTTCCAATTTCTCATTTTTCTAATTTTTTAAAGTTTTTTTATTTCTCTTCTCAAATGGTCATATGCCTCGCTACACCCAAATCCTTTTGTGTTATTTTTTGATTAATTAACAAAACGATAAATTAACATTTTAAAGGTTATCCTTATTAATTTGGTCACCCACTGTATATGTTTCTTAGCTTTTACATTAAAAGTTTTTTATGCTTTGAGAATTATTCACAATTTATTTTTAAATAAGTAACTAAGTTACTTTATGACTTTTGTTAATTTTTGTACAAAAAAAAAAAATCAATACAATACTTATCTGATGCAACCATATGTACAATAAAATAATACATTTAATTGAATATGTATCAAATATATTTTCTAAAAGCTGTATGTTCATTGTATATTTTAAAACTTCTTTTCAATATTTTTTTTTTGATTGACCATACTTGATAAAATTTTGTAAATTTTTTTTAAAAGTTTCGTTAAAAAAAATTTTTAAGCTGTGTTTAACCCTCGCTCAACGTAGGCATATTCCACCCACAGGATTAACATAATTTTTCAAAAATCATGTCAAAAAGGAAAAAAAGGGAGGAAAAAATATAGAGGGACTTATATCTATCTATAACTGAGATATATAATAAGAATGGAAGAGAGATCTAAAAAGGAAATAGGTAATTGTAAGGGACACGCTTAAATGTCTGCTTTGATATCGAAGGTAAATAAACAAAGGTTTATTTTTTTATTTATTTTATTTGTCAAAAGAGTAAATCTCTGGGAGAACATTTAAATTACAATTTACTATTCCATATATATTTATTAACCTGTGCTAATACAGAGAGAAACTGTTGTGGAACAAGAAATTACAGCATGAAATATTTTGGTATTATTAAATTGACTTAGAACTACAACAACATTTTTCTTGAGGTATAACGAGACATAAAATTTAAGATATCAATAGATGGCAAAATTTAATTTTTCTTTGATGCAACGAGCAATTGTTTCATTCTAAGCATAATTAGACCAGTAGTGATTATCACGAAAATGTTCTCAAAGATGTTGAGTGGGCACATAGAAATTAAGCATATCGAGTAATCTAGGGCAGTTTATGTGATTTTGAAAGAAACCAGAAAATTTAGTATAGTATATGAAATATTTATTTCGAGCAATACATCAATGCCTTCCATTTACTTTTTTAGGATTATTTCATGTAAATTTTACCCGCGGATACACGTGAGGTTCTTCATCTGTAAACGGTATCTCACCAATTGCAGCTGTAATGTTGTCTTCCAGAACTGCAGTTGTGGCTGGCTTGTCCCCGTATACGAAAGACTTCACTTAGCCCCACAAAAAATAGTCTAGGTGGATCAAATCGCATGTTCTTGGCGGCCAATGGTCTGCTTCATAACGTGAGATTAATTGCTCACCAAACCCTTTAAAAGGGTTTCTTTCACAAATTGCACTGTTCGGCCCAAAACGCATTCCGTGAAAATTATTCTAATCATCATATCATCAATTTCAATCATCAAGCATTAGTTCTAATAACCTAATAACGTGGCGTTGCTGCCACGCCCCCGTTGTTAAACTTCCATAAAATGTTATCAGTGAACCTGCTTGTGCAAATTGAGTTCGAATACTGAATTCCGAAGCAGTGCGACCTATAAATCCAAAACAATTCAATATCGCAAATTTGGGATGTATGGATGGTGTCACTTACCATTTAACAACGCCCATAAAATTTGATCAGTGAAACAGCACGTGTAAATTGTGGTTGAATACCGAATTCCGAGGCTGTACGACCTATACTTCCAAAGCTATTCGATATCGCGTATTTGGGAGGTGCGACGCCCCCTTGTTTAACACCCATAAAATTTGATCAGTGAAGCGGCATGTGTAAATCATGGTCGAATATTGAATTCCTAGGCTGTGCGGCTTATAGCTCCAAAGTTATTCGATATAGCAAATCGCAAATTTGGGTTGTTTGGGTCGCAAATTAAGGGAGGTTGCCACGCTCCCTTGTATTACAACCACAAAATGTTATCAGTAAAAAGACATGTGTACCTAAATTGTGCTCGAATACCGAATTCCTAGGCTGTGCGATCTATAACTCTAAATCTATTCGATATCACAATATTTGGGTTGTATGGGTGGTGCTACGCCCCCTTGTCCCACGCCCTTAAAATATTATCAGTAAAACGACATGTGTAAATTGTGCTCGAATACCGAATTCCGAGGTTGTGCGGTCTATAACTTCAAAGCTATTCGATATCTCAAACTTAGGTTGTATGGAAGGTGCCACGCCTCCTTGTTAAACACCATACAATGTTATCAGTTAAACTTCATGTGTAAATTGAGTTCGAATACTGAATTCCTAGACTGTGCGGTCTACAACTCCAAAGCAATTCGATATCGAAAATTTGGGTTGTATGAAAGGTGACAGGCCCCCTTGTCCAACGCCCATAAAATGTTATAAGTAAAACAGCACGTGTAAATTGTCGTCGAATACTGAATTCTGAGGCTGTCTGAATTATAACGCAAAAGCTTTTCAAAATCTCAAATGTGGGTTGTATGGGAGGTGCCATGCCCCATTTACCAACGCCCATTAGATGTTATCAGTAAACTTCACGTGTAAATAGTGGTCGAAACCCAATTCCATGGCTGTGCGAACTATAACTCAAAAGCTATTCGATATCGCAAATTATGGGAGATTGCCATGCCCCCTTGTATTACGCCCATAAATTGTTATTATTAAAACAGCACGTGTAAATTGTCGTCGAATACTGAATTCCGAGGCTGTGGGAACTATAGCGCAAAAGCTATTCAAAATCTCAATTGGGTTGTATGGGTGGTGCCACGCCCCCTTTATCAACGCCCATAAAATGTTATCAGTAAAACGGCACGTGAAAATTATGGTCGAATACCAAATTCCATGGCTGTGCGAACTATAACTCAAAAGCTATTCGATATTTCAAATTTGGGTTGTATGGGAGGTGCCACGCCCCCTGGTCCAACCCTGTCCGTACTACAACTTAAACCTGCGCATGAATGCAAATAACCAATTTGGAAAGTTTCATAGCGATCGGATGAACGGTGTAGAAATGTATTCAGGACACACAAACGAACAAACAAACCAACAAACGTACATTCATTTTTAACCGACTTTAAAAAAGAGGAGGTTCTCAAGTTGGTTGGTTTCTTTTTTAACCGACTTCAAAAAGGAGGAGGTTGTCAAGTTGATTGGTTTTTTTTTTTAATGTATGTACATCGATAACTCCTCAAGTATTTGCCGGATTGTCAACAGATAGAGAATACTAGAGGAGCCCGTCTAAAAAAGTGGGCGGTATTCGACACATGGGCGTGGCAATATAAAAAACACTTTGCATATCGACTAACATTAACACAAGAGTACTAAAATTTAGTACAGGGGTTGGCACAATTATTAAAAGAGATGCTAAAAAAAGTTGGCGTTATTCTATAAAAGGCGTGGCAGTATTAGAAAAACGCTGTAACTCGAATAATATTGACACTAGAATACTGAAATTATATAATTATAATTTAGGGGTATTTAGGGGTAGGTATAATTATAAAAATTTACTGTGAAGAAAGTGGGCGTTGTTGGACAAAAGGGCGTGGCAATATATTAAAAATACTATATCTCAGTTAATATTGACACTGGAGTACTGGAAATTTTTACAGGATTAGGAACAATTATTACAGATTATGGTCAAAAAAGTGGGCGTAATTCGATAAAGGGCGTGGCAATATAATAAAAACGCTGTAACTCGAATAATATTGACACTAGGGTACTGAAATTAGGTACAAGGGTAGGCATAGTTATGAAAATTTACTGTGAAGAAAATGGGCGCTGTTGGACAAAAGGGCGTGCCAATATAAGAAAAATACTGTATCTCAGTTAATATTTACAATAGGTTACTGGAAATTGGTGCAAGGGTTGAAAATTATTACAAATAACGGTAAAAAAGTGGGAATTGTTCGACAAAGGCGTGGCAATATGAGAAAAACGCCATAACTCAAATAATATTGACACTAGGATACTGAGATTAGGTACAGAAGTAGGCATAATTATGAAAATGTACGGTCAAGAAAGTGGGCGTTACTGGACAAAAGGGCGTGGCAATATAAGAAAAATACTGTTTTTCAGTTAATGTTGACACTAGGGTACGAAAATTCGTTACAAGATTGGGAAAATTGTTATCATAATCTCTAAAAAGGAAGAAATAAAAACTTTTTAACAGAAAAAAAACCAACTTCAAAACCACTACAAAGTAAAAAATAATTTTAAATTACTGTTCACATTAATTCTTGGTCAAATTTGTTAATTTATTTATACATATCATAAAATGGAAATCTTATCACTATAAATTTTTTTCTATTTTGTATTATTATCATATATATATTAATTTCTCCATGAATATAAAACCTTTAAAGTCGGCGCTTATATAATCAGACTTTTATAAAATAAACGCTCCGGCTTTAAAGGTTTTGTATTCATGAAGAAATAAATATATTTATGATAATAATACAAAATAGAAAAAATTTATAGTAATAATATTTCCATTTTTATAATATATATAAATAAATTGACAAATTTGACCAAGAATTAATGTGAAAAGTAATTAAAAATGATTTTTTACTTTGTAGTGGTTTTGAAGTTGAGTTTTTTTTTTGTTAAAAAGTTTTTTATATATACATTAAATTTTTTTATATAGAATAAATATTACGAGCGTGCAAGTTTTCTTTTCGCATTAATGTTCACCAAAAGCATGATCACATTGGAATCGTGAAAAAATCTATACGCAACTTTTCTTTTATTTAAAAATGTATACTCTTAAAGTTTAAATAGTTTACAAGAAAAACAAACAATAGCAACAAATAAAATAAAGTGAAGTAAAGTAAGGAAACAAAATATAAATCTCACTCCCTCTATCTCTCTCTCTCTCTCTCTCTCTAAGCTTAATACACGACTCATTAGGCCTGCTGACATCATTGGAAGTGGTCAAGTTTGTTGTTGTTCTTATTATTATGCTTTATATTTTGCTCTCTAACTAAAACTAATATAAACCACAAAAAAAAAAACTTGCTTAATCAGAGTAGTTTAAATCAAGAATGATAGAAACAAGATTACGACATCGACGTCACTGGAGCCAATTGAATGTTGCCGTCTCTATGTTTTTCCTTATTAGCCATCTCTTTTTAGCCAATAGCAACAGTTGGCTCCAATTACGTCATCTAGCGGTAAAACATGTGGATGTCGTAAAACATGTGAATATTGTTTCTATCATTCTTCGTTTAAACAAGAACTTTATTGGTTTTGTTTTGCTTACCATATTTTTTCCCTTTTTCTAGTTAAAATCTGGGTTTTCGCTCTAATTTGTGAA
Organism: Dichetophora obliterata; assembly: GCA_963920525.1. Taxonomy (NCBI): domain Eukaryota; kingdom Metazoa; phylum Arthropoda; class Insecta; order Diptera; family Sciomyzidae; genus Dichetophora; species Dichetophora obliterata. The sequence goes on along the minus strand of OY986436.1, from coordinate 174,480,356 downwards.
CTCTTTTCAAACTGAAAGGCGTGTTATAGATTATTTGCAAGCCTGTAGCATTAAAAAAAAATTTTGTTTTTTTTGTTGCTTTCTCGTTTTACAATGAGAACACAGAGTTTCATCTCATAATTGAAAGTCTTTATTTTCTTTTATTTTTCGGATTTCAAATGATTTAAATGTTCATGTTTATATAATTACTATATAAACAATAAAAAATGTAATAACAAAAACTAACATGCTTTGATTTTATAAAAAACATAAATCACCTGAAATATATGTTTTTTTGATTTTATTTAATATAATTTGTAATTATGAATAAATAAATCTAGCTATTTTTAATTTTGGTAAACGGAGAAAAATCTAATTGAAAGATTTGTATAACATGAAATAGTAAGTACAATTCATGGTCGGGAGGCTTGAGATATTAAGGGTAATCCAATAAGAGTTTCTTACTTTGTTTTCTAATTAAAATACAATAAAATCAATGTATTGATGCAACTTTTTATTTGGAATAACAGTTCGGTTCCTAAAACTTAATGTTTTAAAATTATTTCGTTCAAATGTTGCCCACGACTAGCTCTTAAATGGTCCATTCTGTGGGTCCAATTTTCGACAACTCTTTCGAGCATATCGGCCGGTATTCCTTGAATATCACGAGTAATGTTGGTTTCCAAAGCGTCAATAGTTTCGGGTTTGTTGATATAAGCAAGTGTTTTAACATATCCCCAAAGAAAGTAATTCAATGGCGTCAAATAACATGATCTTGGTGGAAAACTAACAGGACCATTTCTTGAGATGATGTTTTCATGGAACGTTTCCCTCAATAAAGGCGATTGTTTCTCCAGCTTTATGTCATGTTGCGACATAGTCGGCAAATACGGCAATTTTGCTTGTCAACGTAGCCGTTCAACCAGTAGTGAGCTTCGTCACTAAACACAATTTTTCGATAAAATAATGGATCAATTTGAAGTTATTATAAGGCCCATAAACCGAAATTAAAACATACACCAAGATCAGCCGGCTTAAATTCTTGTACGAACTGTATTTTATAGGCCTTCAGGCTAAGATCACGCCTCTAGATACGCCACAATGATCCATAAGAGATGCCCCAAGCCTGAGATCGGCGACGAATCGATTGTTCACGGTTTTCACGAAAATTCTCTGCTACTTCAATTTTCAATTCAATTCAATTTATTCACATTTCTCTTAAATATATATTTAATACAATACATGTTTTATAAAAAGTTTAACATTATTATCAATAAGTATAATAAGATAAGAGATAAGGAAGTGATAGGTGGAGTAAATAAATTACTGTGTTACCCATCACGAGTTAATATTAAAATGTAACTTACATTTAATTTAAAATTTTTAAATATTTGTGCGGAGTAAAGAAAAGAGACAGATAGAATAAAAAATAGAAAGAAAAAAATAGAAGAAGTATAAAATTTGATGAAAGGAGAAGGTACTAGACTAAAGTCTGCAGAAGTAAATCAATGTTATCCAAGTTGAAGTTAAAAAGCCAGGACTTCAGGTGCCTCAGAAACGACTTCATATAGTTTATGACTTTAATGCTAGCAGGTATCATGTTGTATAAGCGACAAGCTACAATTGAAAAGCTATTCCGGTAACCAGTGGTGCGGTAGGGTGCAATCAATACAGAGTTCACTCTCCTGAGATTATAATGTCTCACTGTATTAGAAATTAGGTTGCTGTGCTTTTTAAAAAAGTGTAAAATATAAGTATAAAATAAGTGTTTAATAGGTAAAATATTAGCAGATTTAAATAGTTCATATGAAGGCGGCAGCCGACTTTCATTAAAAATTTGTTTAATATTGCATTTTAGTAAAGTAAGCAATGGTTTCAATTTGACATTGTAAGCTCCACCCCAACAACAGATACCATAACTGAGTTTAGAGTGAAACAGACCAAAGTATAGAATTTTTAGGACTTTAAATGAACATAAGTTACGCAGGCGATAAAATTTTCTTACAACAGATTGAAAAAAAGTCTTTAGAGAGTTTGAATATTCATTCCAACTCAATTTATTGTCTATTATTGAGCCTAAATATTTAAAATTATTGACAATTTCTATTTCAAAGCAGTTCATGTCACAGTTGCATACTGGATTATATGAATTTGGATCATTGGAACAGAGGAAAAACTTTTTACAAGACGGATCTTGGTACTTAAAACATATTTCTGAGAGATCTTGGGTGGCTAGTTTAAAAAACAGCAATTTAGTTTTGTTACTTATAATTAGTTTGTGCCTGCTAAACCATTTTCTCAGCAATTCTAAATCAGCGTTTATCATTGCGGTAAGTTCAAGCATAGAAGATGTTTTATATGATAAGCCCAAGTCATCCGCAAACGCTGTAATATGACCGCTCCAATTTTGCAGGAAAATTGAATTCAGGTAAATGAGAAACAAAATTGGGCCAAGGACAGAACCTTGTGGAACACCAATATTAGTAGTAGTGGTTTTACCCTTTAGTGATATCTTCAAAAAGTGATGCAGTCAACATTTTATCTATTGCTTTATTCTAGAAGGTAAAAAAAGTCAAGTAGAGCGTTTTCCGTTGATTTACCTTCTCTGAAGTCGAACTGACTATGACTAAGAAAAGAGTTCTTAAAAAGAAAATTTAGAGTACGCTTTTTTTATTGCTTTTTCAACCTTGTGGAACACCAATATTAGTAGTAGTGGTTTTTACCCTTTGAATACGGTCACTTAGATATTGAGAAAACCATTTGTGAATTGCCCCTCTAAACCCAATAGAATTCAGCTTATCTAGAAGAACTGAATGATCCACCATATCGAACGCTTTAGTGATATCTTCAAAAAGTGATGCAGTCAGCATTTTATCATCTATTGCTTTATTCTCGAAGGTAAGAAAGTCAAGTAGAGCGTTTTCCGTTGATTAGCCATTTCTGAAGTCGAACTGACTATGACTAAGAAAAGAGTTCTTAAAAAGAAAAATTAAGAATACGCTTATTCATTGCTTTTTCAAAAAACTATAGCAATGGATGGAAGAAGAGAGATAGGTCGGTAATTTTGCAAATATCTTTGATCGCCTTTTTTAAAAAGGGGAATGACCATAGCGCTTTTGAGTTGAAGTGAAAAGTCACCAGACTGAACACTGAAATGTAAGAGATAAGCTAATATATCGGATATATTGAAAGCAACTTTCTTAAGCAGAGCGTTAAGAATGTTGTCAACACCACAAGAATTGCTGTTATTGAGAGAATTTATTAGTTTAATAATTTCCATTGCAGAAAAACTTTCGAAAAAGAAGTTATGCATTGCAGGCGGATCAGGTAATAGTTATATCGTAATGCTCTGAGCTTGTACTGCAGCAATATTCTCAAAATTACGGCCTCTATGCACTCTGGTTGAATGATGAATGTCTAATAGTGTAAAATTGGTTCGAAATTTAGTGATGGTGTTACGAATAGTGCGCTCAGTCGGACGCTCATAACGACCAAAATTATGTTGAAGAACTCTACAACATTCTCTAACTGATGACTGATTTTGGTAGTAAGTTTTCACAATTAATAAAAGTTGTTCATTAGTGATTCATCATGATTGAGTCGTATTGAATACGGAACACAAACGTCATTTGGATAACACTACGTAACAAAAAAAATCTTTTTGTTTGTTTAAGTGAATTTTTTGCTTTTATCTAATGAATTAGGTCATAAATATAATATAATGAGTGTTCTTTCCTCTACCTAAACGTTTTTATAGTATATAAACCGCTATTTTAAAAATGATGGAGGTTTCACCACAAATTTTAGCATAACCCAAGAACAGTTTGTCCGATTTGATTAAGTAAAAACTCTGAGAATCCGCAGCTACATTACCTCCAAGTTACTCTTACACTGTTTTTTGATAAAGTGAATAGTTTTGGTCACAAAAGTCACAAATGCTCTTTTTTGATCTTTAGTTATAAACATAAATATGTTACAAATGCAAATACAAAAACTCTAATGCTAAAAGCAAATTCCCCAAACAAATAGCAACAACTACAGTGTACTCCAAACAGCAAACTTCCAATCGTGCATAAGTACATATGTACTTGTATGATAAAGGTGGTGACAGTCTATGCAAGTTGTTGTTGCTAATTGTTTTCGTCAAAACTGCAAAAAGGAATAAAACCAATAACGATCATTATAGCAAAGAGAATATTGGGGAAGAGTGGTAACAATAACAACAGCAGCAGCACTGTAGAACTAGATATGTACTGCAGTTGCTCTATTCAGCTATTGATTTGTTATTTTTATTCTCCTTTGAATATTCATTCTTTGGAGATCGCTAACTTGAAAAGACGTAAAATCGGAGCATTATAATAATAATAAATATAAATATTACCATTTGTAGATATAACTGTAAGTTTCATCTGTATATAAAACTTTTAATTGATGTTAAGGTGGTAAATTCGTTTTTCTCTTTCCAATTTAGGACTATAATTAAGTTATGGCGTCTTCCCGTGGCTGTAAACATGATCCAGACAGTTTTTGTTATGTGTGTGGTGTCTTCCTGAGCACCAAAGCAATCAAGCATAAAATCACGGAGGCCAACAATTTCGCAAATGCCTATTATGCATATTTTGATATTGCGGTGGGCAATCAAGACAAAAAGTGGGCTCCACATGTGGTTTGTGGATGCTGCAGGTCCACCCTTGAGGCTTGATACAGAGGATAGAATCGAAAGATGAAGTTCGGAGTGCCTCGGACCTGGTGTGAACCCACAGATCATCATATGAACTGCTATTTCTGCGTCGTTGACGTGTCCCATCACCGGAAAAGGAAGAAGACAAGTGTGTTCGACTATCCAGATATATAATCATCTTTGAGACCCATTGCACACAGTGATGAGCTTCCTGTTCCTCCCAATCCAAAAATGAATGAGTGTTCTAGTGTACCAAGTGACAAAAGCAGCCAAGATGAGGACTTGTATGAAGAGGAAGATTTGAAACATCACTTTCCAAATCAACATGAATTAAATGACTTGATCCGAGATCTTGGACTTACAAAATCAAACGCTGAGATCTTAACATCAAGACTGAGGGAGTGGAATTTGTTGGACAGAAGCTGTAAGATATCTGAGCAGAGGCAGCGTGATCGAAGGTTCTCCCAGTACTTCACCCTCAAAGACAAACTATGCTACTGCCACAACGTGTGGGGTCTATTCGAAGAAATAGGGTTTCCTTATGATCCAAAAGACTGGCGGCTCTTCATCGACAGCTCTTGCAAGAGTTTGAAAGCAGTCCTCTTGAACAATGGCAATAAGTACCCCAGCATTCCGATAGCTCATTCAGCATATCTCAAAGAAGAGTATCGACATATCCAACGTCTTCTTCAAGACTTAAACTACGAACAACACGAGTGGAATGTCATAGGTGACTTCAAAATAATCACATTCTTGGTAGGTTTGCAAGGTGGAAACACGAAAAACCCTTGTTTTCTCTGCTTGTGGGATAGCAGGGATATTGGCAATCACTACAAGAAGGTTGAGTGGCCCATTAGAGATGATTTCGTGATTGGAGAGAAAAATATAAAATTTAAAGCACTTGTGAGGCAGGAGAAGATCCTTATGCCTCCACTGCATATAAAACTAGGACTAATTAAACAATTTGTCAAGGCATTAGATCCCAGTTCTGAAGCTTTCAAATATCTAAAAACAATTTTCCCAAAATTGTCGGAGGCAAAGATCAAGGGTGGAATTTTCGTGGGTCCTCAGGTTAGGACATTAATGAAAGATGGTGAATTCATGAGGAAGCTTCTACCACTTGAAAGAAAAGCATGGAAGAGCTTCATTGATATAGTTAATGGCTTCTTGGGCAATCACAGAGTAGATAATTACAAGGAAGTGGTTCAGCATCTTACCGAGAACTACCATAACATGGGATGCAGAATGTCTCTGAAGTTGCATGTTCTTCACTCACACCTAGAAGTGTTCAAGTCAAATTCTGGCGCATACTCAGAAGAACATGGTGAACGTTTTCACCAGGACATTCAAGCCTTTGAAAAGCGATACCAAGGGCAGTACAATGAACGGATGCTTGGCGACTATATCTGGAATTTAATCAGAGAAAATGACCAAATCTACAAGAGGAAAGGTAGAAAAACAAACCATTTTTAAACAGTATTATTAAGAGCATCCTGAATTTAAGGATTCAAGTGTATTTTTCGTTTTATTATCATATAAAAGCATACCTTCATTAAAATTAAGCTGTTTAACAATCTTTTATGCACACTCTTATCTATCTGTACCATGAAAAATAAAGGCACTATTAAAAAATTTGAAAATTCGATGTCATTTCTTAAAAAACGATTAGCCAGACATCAGTTAAAGTTTTTCTTCAGTTTAGAGACATAACCAATGAGAAACAGCAAAAAAATTCACTTAAACAAAATTTTGTTACATAGTGTAATCCATTTGACACAAATGGCTTTTGTCGTGTTAACAAGAGACTCTTTATTAATAAATTCATGTATTTATAGTTCTATTAGATTGTTTTCTACTCTTACGTAAGTCCAGTTTTAAATCCGACTTTGCGATCAATTCAAGCTCCATACGAGTAACATTTGACTAAAAAAAATTATATAAAATAACTGATAATACAAATAATAAAAATATACAGATTTTATTTCTAATTACATTCGGAGTTGAAGAAAAAGTGTAAGCAACTTCGTTCCTGACGGGTGCCCCCGACCGCAACACTTTTTTCTTATTTAACGTTTTTAAAAAAGGACCTTTTTACAATTGCTTACACTATTTTTCGCAATCAATAAATTATATGATTAAGTTTTAGTGAAAAAAAAGGTTTCTGCAAATTGGGACAAATTTTTCTATCTTCATCAATAATTGCAGTATAAGCGATTCAAAAAGGTCCTTATTAAAAACGTAATGTAAAATTTTTTCGAAAACTCCTTGTTTGATATTGGAAAAAATCAACTATTTTTGACTAATGAAGTATAAAAAAACTTTAATGAAAATAAAAAATGTTGGTGGAAAGTTTTGTATGAAATTCCCATCTACACGGCTAGAGATCTTGTGCTAAAATTTAAACTTTTCTGTACTACATATAAGTCAACACCAGCTTTGGTTTCAAATCTAGTATTTGTAAAATACTAAAAATTGGATTTAATACAGCTTTGGTTTAAAATTTAGTACAAGCTTGGATTAAATTATTGCAAAAAAAAAAATAATAAACAAACACTGCCAGATTCGATCACACGCCATTCAGTTTGTAAACTCACTACTCTAACCACTGGGCTATTGGCCTACACATAAAAAGCGCGATAAACAAAAATATGAACCGAGTCGCCTAATGTTGAGTCGCATCATTTCCAGGCTAACTTTTTACGGGTCTTAATCCAAATTTAGTATCCAAATATACTAGAATTTAGTATAAATTGTATTAAAAATAAAAATTAATACAGAATTGTACCTAAATTTAAACCAAAAAGGCTAAAATTTAATCCAAAAAGCTAAAATTTAAACCAAAAAGCTAAGATGGATGCTGTTTTATTTCTTTTGGTTTAAATTCTAGTACAGAAAGTTTAAAATATGAGTTAGTATTTGAAAAGTTTAAATTTTAAACCGCAAGTATTAAAAAAAAATGCTGTAATATTTTAGCTGTAATAATTTTTATTAAAAATTAAAAATAATTCTTCTTGATATGCATAGCTGGGTTGTTTTCTTATTCTCTGATATCGGGAAAGCAGGAAAAATATTCTGGGAGCATTCAACGGTCACGTACCGACAAATTCAACTATTTTGTTGAGTTTACTATACAGCCAATTCAAAATTTAAACATTGGAAGTGAAGTCCTTTTGTCTTATTAAAGAGATTGCATTTTGTTTCCTCATTGTACGTTCAAACTTTCTTTAAATTTTATTAAATGCAAGAGAAAAAATAGGACAACTACTGTCACGTGACGGACGGGTCCAGTCAATCAACGATGCAAATCGTTGTGTTCGATTACAAATTTTTGCGAAAGTTACTAACATGGGAAAGAGGTATTTGAAAGACAAATTTTTATTACTCACAAATATTCTTTCGGCATAAAATGATTTTAAGTAAAGTTCACAGTTTTTTTTTTAATATTATATTCACATATCACGTGGAGACAAATCACGTCACGTGCCTGACAGACTGACATTGTTGTGGTTTAATTGGGAAATTAACTAATTAGGTAGTTCAGTAATTATGTAATTTAGTAATTAAAAAATGAATTCAATATAGTTTTCTTTCCTTGTATCAACTATTTTTTTATTATCTTTAGTCAATGCCTTCCATTTTTACTAAAAAAAAACAGTATACGAAATATTTACTAAACAATTACTAAAAAGAAAAACTAAATTTGCGAAACAGAGCAGACGATTTGATCATTGTGGTAAATGAGTTTATATGTAACTTGCTTAAATTAATAAAACTAAAATGTTTCTCTTAGATAACATTATAAAATTATAAGTTTTTATTAAGTTTTCATTTTTTGGTCACAGTTGACCTTTTTTGTGGAATGCTACTCAAGCCTTATTAACTCTTTCCGTTTTTTAGACTGAATTCAACTAGACATAACTCAAAATTAAGTTAGCTTCATATGAATACGAGAAGTTGTGCCTTAGTATATTCAGCCATGTCATGTTATTTTAACGCAACAATAGAGCTAACAAAAGCAAACTATTGTTTTACAAATTTAAACTTTATAGCAGTGAAGTATAAAACCAGCAGCAGCGAACGTTAACAATCGAGTACAATGTCAACGAAAATAACATACACATCTACACAAGCACTGAATTGACATAGAGCCAAAATTCAGAGACAAAGGATAGCATAGGACTTATCCTAGCTTGTTAATTCATAAAATATTTAAATAAATCGGTAGGAAAAAAAGTATGTATTCTCAAAAACTGTGCGCCAAAAATGTTTATCGTCTCCTGCAGAGATTCTATGTTTGTTGTTGCATTTTTATTTTTAAATTATTTTTAGGTAATGAAGCGTTTGAATGACACGGTTTTCAACCTATATAATTATTACTCAAGCTCATTTTTTGTGATTACCATCAAATCTATACCATAAAAGCGATTTTTATAGGTAAGGTAGCAATGGAAAAATCTTAGTAATTCTATGTATGGTTACTTTTGATATATTGTATATTTATTACTGGTCCTGGGTAGAGTGCGTAGGTTGTATGCTAAAGAACCGCCTGAAATTTCGAACTGATCGATTTCGTTAATTTTTGCATGGTAAACTTTTTGAGCCAAGGATCTTATTTTTGACATCAGTTAAGAAAAAAAGCACGATCAGGGGGGCTCCAGTACAAAATTTTAGAAATATTGTAAAAAAGTCAAAACAAGAAGCAGTACGTTGAACAGAGAAAAAAACCAGACCCCCAGATTTGGTTTTTTGTCCTCTAATAAAAACTTCATCTAAAAACTCAATTTCATCAAATCGACCCACTCTAATGCACGTGCTAATATTCTTTTCGTGTTATGGAAGCTTGACTTTTTGAAAAGGAGTTGTGTCTAATTTACTTTCCAAAGGCTACTGTCACTCGATTTAAATCGATTTATAAAAGTTAAAGCTATAGCAGTTTGAATACCATACTACGGTGCTGGACTAATTTTACTTCTGAGTGGTTCTGTAAATACAGAAAAATACTCAGGAATAATTCATGATCGCCTTATCCCATTCATTGAATAGTTATTGTGCCATATCCTAGATGCAGTGTTCCAGTATAATTCTGCTCCATGCCATCGAGCACGTTCGGTATGTAATTTTAATTTATCTATGAAAATGTAAGCTTTTTATTAATTTTAATATATATTTTCTGACCATAGATATCAAAATTAAAAGAGGAACTTGGCATACAATCTCTTAGTTCACCTGCACTTAGCACATACTTAAACATAATGGAAAACTTATGGTAAATGATTTCCGTGAAGTCAAAGAAAAATCACCTAAAACTGTATCAGAGCTCAAGAAAATAATAAAGGTAGTCTGATACTCACAGTCGATACATGCTAAATAATCTTACCTCTATGCCAATCAACCTAATCTTCTCTCTATGCCGAGAAGAATACTAGCGTTTATTAAAGCTAGAAAAGGCACAAAAAAATATTAGGCCAAGAAATAAAATTTAACAATTAATTTAATTTCATGAGTTCGTTTCCCTTACTCAAAGTAACTGATTCTACTGTTTCTACTTTTAATATGTAAAAATGAAAGAAATCTTACATTTATTTCTTTTTGTTTTGTTATCTATTCAATATTAAAACTGTGTCGATAAGCAATAATCACTTAATACGACTTAAGATGGAACTGAGTTATGGATGTCGCTGTATTTCGTACAAAATTTGGTGCTTCTAGCATTGCCTTCACCAAAGTTATAAAACAAAAACAAGAGAATTTTTCATATAGCTTATATGGCGATTGAAAACTTTGAAGTAAGATTTCTCGAAACATTAAAATCAGACTTAAGCTGTTATTGCTTACTGACACAGAAAATTCAATAAAGCCTATTAAAACACACCTAATTAAAAAAAAGGATAGCAGTAGAGAACTGCCGACCGAAGCGAAAACCTATACATAAAATATTAGTATTCCCTCCCTGGAAGGCGTTGTCCTGCCAAGGACCACCTTACTGCTACTTATATATACATTTTCATGCTAATAGGGGGTTTCGGACTATCCTACATGTAGGATTTGAGAGGTCGGACGGACATGTAGGATGTGCGAAAGCTCATACTACAGCCCGTCCTACATGTAGGATGAAAATCAAACAGTTTTAAAAGTTCCGCTATGATCTTGTTCTTCTCTGTGCGTCCTTGTTTGTAGATTTCCTTGGTAATTGTTGTTGGTGCAGTTAGCTGGAAATTTTTTGTAGACGTTGTGAATTCTAATTGTGTAGCTACAGTCGACATATGAAATTAGAATTATTTTTGTTAAGAGCTTATAGCAATATAAAAATTTTTTTATATATTACTGAAACTATTTCTTTTACCATATCAAAAATACATATAACTTAAGTAATTTATTTAAATAATTTCGTGATTGAATTAATATAAAAAATTTAAGCTTATTTATATCTATTATCTATATCTATATCGAAAAAACTTTCTGTCTTAGCTGGAATTGAACCCGGGCTACCGAGGTTCTTTAGCTTAGGGGCCACGCACTCTACCCACTAGGCTACGGCCGCCACTATATATATATATATATATATATATATATATATATATATATATATATATATATACATACATACATATATACATATACATAGTTCATTTATATGAACAATTCAGCTCATTGAGGAAATTTAAACAGTATTTATGTATATTTATATAATAACAATTACGTAATAAACCTGCAAAATAAATTAATATTTTCAGTAGTAATTGGATAACAAAAATCTGCTAATCCTAATTTTTTAAACTGTTTAGTATCAATTTATTATATATATATATATATATATAATATATATATATATTGATCAATTGATCAATAGAAGCTAGGTCAAAGTCCTTCCAAGGGCTGATATGGCCAGTTTATTTATATAGTTTTTTCGATTGAATTAATAGTGGCGGCCGTAGCCTAGTGGGTAGAGTGCGTGGCCCCTAAGCTAAAGAATATATATATATATATAGTGGCGGCCGTAGCCTAGTGGGTAGAGTTCGTGGCCCCTAAGCTAAAGAACTGCGGTAGCCCGGGTTCAATTCTAGCTCAGACAGAAAGTTATTTCGATTGAATTAATTTTTCTGTTCGGTAGTCACCTCTCTGCAGACAATGGCAAACCTCAGAGAGTAAAAATTGCCATGTAAAGCTTCCTGAGAACATAAGCCGTTCGGAGTCGGCATAAAACACGTAGGTCAAGTTCTCGGTCATTTGTGATCAAACATTTAATAACACGCGCACAACACAATTGATCAATAGAAGCTAGGTCAAAGTCCTTCCAAGGGCTGAAATGGCCAGTTTATTTATATTTTTATATATATATATATATATATATATGTATTTCCGATACGGTAACACTTTTACTAAAAACAAATAGTTTATAATATTATATATACTCTTTAATTCATATGTATAAACTGTTTTCCAAAATAGTTCGATGTCATATGACTGTAGCGACAATGACTGTAGCTACAAATAAACATCTACGAAAAATTAAAGCTTACTGAACAACAATAACTACCAAGCAAATCTACAAAAACAACGCAATGAGAATGACAAGATCCCAGCGTTTGCGCAGCGTTACAGGAGATGAACCGAGTTGGCGGCGGAAAATATACAGCACTTTGCTTGCTATTTTTTCTGTTTGCCTGCTAGCAAGATCTCAAGTGGAGGGAGGCATTAAAAGAGATTTCAGAGCTTACTGCTGAAATAAAATGAAACTTCACTTTTTCATATTTGTATTTTGTTTGACTGTCGTGAATAGGGCTGCCAGGTTTTTTTTTAAGAAATCGGGATTTTACAAAAAAAAAAAAAAAAATCGGGACATAAGCAAAAAAATCGGGACAGAGACTCAATCGTCCAGTATGCTTAGAATAACAAAAAAGTTTTTTAAATGCGTTTACTGAAAATCGGTTTTTTCGAGTTGTATGTGACTTTAAAAAAGAAATTTTATATTATAAACAAAATTCAGTGACAGAGAACTCAAATAAATGAATATAGAAACAAAATAAACTTATATATTTACTAACCCTTATTAATATCTGAAAATTCAAAATTTGTATTTTATAATGCATTTTACATAATGCACTTATTGTTTTTTCGTTTTGGTTTCTTTCGTTCTTGCTACGTTTGATTGCTAGAAAAGGATGCGTTATGTTGAACTTAACGAACATCATGGGTGAAAATGAGCAAAACAAAATTAACAATATCCACAAAGAATGATGTTATTGTTTTATTCGCTCCCTTTTTCTTTATTTCACGTACTGTTCGGTTGCTTGAAAAGTATGCGATTCGGTGCAATTAATTTATTAGTGGCGTACAAAAAAATCTGTATAAATTTAGTCATGAAGAAATAAAAACGTAGGAAGTATGTATTTTTAAAAAATAGTGAAAATATTACAAAATAAAATTGTTTTTCAAGAAATCGGGACATTTGGCGTCCCGCGTGAGGTCTTCGCGGGACGCACATTTTTAGGCTGAAAATCGGGACAACCCGCGTGGAGATCGGGATCTGGCAGCCCTAGTCGTGAAGTCTCTTTTAATGCTACCACTTTAGATCTTGCTAGCAGGCAAACAGAAAAAATAGCAAGCAAAGTGCTATTTATTTTTCGCCGCCAATTCGGTTCATCCCCTCTATCGCTACGCAACCGCTGTGATCATATCATTCTCTCTGTGTTTTTGTAGCTGATTTGCTTGGTAACTGTTGTTGCGCAGTTAGCTTGAATTTTTTGTAGATGTTTTTTTGTAGCTACAGTCGGCATATGACAATCGAAATATTTTTAAAACATTTTTTATATATATGTACATAAAAACAATTACACAAAAAACCTGCAAAATAAATTTATATTTACAGTTGTAATTGAATAACTACAGTCTTCTTATCACAAGCGTTCTATTTTTTACCGCCTAATGTTGTAAATAGAAAACGCAAAGAAACGACAAGAAAGACGCGAGAAGCAACACTTTTTCTATACGAAATTCTATTGCTTCTCGTGTCTTGCTTGTCATTGATTTGGGTTTTTAATTTACAACACTAGGCGGTTAAACTGTCTACATTTATTATATTAAATTATGTATAATTTATATACTATATCTATTTCTTATATATTCTTATTTTGATACACAACACAATCTATTATATATAGCGTGCATGTATATTGTGTTATTATATAAAAATATATAAATAAGATTTAAATTTTTATATTAATTCAAAAATGAAATAATTCAAATAAATGATATGAATTATATGTATATATAATTGATATGGAAGTACATTTAGCTAAAATAAGTAGTTTCAGCCAATTATACAAAATTTCAAAAATTGATTTAAACTCTTATCTAAAATAAATCAGTTGCCATATGCCGACTGTAGCTAAGAAAGTCTAAAAAAAATTCCAGCTAACTGTACAACAACAGTTACATTTCAAATCTACATCAACAACGCAGTGAGAATGGAAAGGTTCACAGTGGTTGCGCAACGTTAGAGGGGATGAACGTATCGGCGTCAGAAAATAAACCGCATTTTGCTTGCTATGCTTTCTGTTTGCCTGGTAGTAAAATCTCAAGTGGTGGAATGGCAAAATTAGACAAGGTACTGTTAAAGCGGAAAGCCGGTGATCGAAACTATCAAAACGATGTTGAAATTTCATACAAAATATGCAACCAATGAGAATGCAATATGAAAGCAAAAATTGGCCAAAATACCAAAATGGCTGAGTTTGACAGTTATGTTCACTAAGAAAGAGAACACATTCGGCCCTAACACTACCTTGTCTAGTTGTACTATGAGTGGTGGCATCAAAAGGGACTTCACGGCCAGTGAAACAAAAACCAAATATCAAAAATTTTAAATTTATTTTATTGTAACATACAGCAGCTTTACATATACATTGAAAATAACAGCATCATTTAATATTTCGCAGTGGAGCAAAGGGAGGGAAAAAAACGAAGCGTCAGCAGAGGAACTTATTTATGGTTGCTTGCTACATTTGCTGAGCGCCTTGTAGTCAAGATCCAAGAGCGTCATTTAAAAACCTACTCGCTGTCTGTATTGATGACGAGAGTTACTCGCAAAATGACGATGACGATGACGCAAACCAAAGATTTACCCTCTACCAAAATCGTTCAACGCGCCTAAAGAAGTTTTCAGTTAAAAAAATAACGAAACTGCTTGAGTTTGTGTGTGCGTGTGTGTGGGCCAACGATCTCCCGGTGCATCAGCAAGTGCAGCAAAGTTAAATTGGTTTTTTTTTGCTGGTGAACATACTTGTGCAGCGGAAATTTCTTGCTAGACAACATCCTCCAAGTGCCATCACCAGCAGCACAAGCAAATGAAGTGCAAATTTTCCGCTTTCAATTTATTTAATTCACGCCGGAGTATAATGGCAGAAATTTGCCTCTGCGCTTGAGACATGCTGAAATGGTGCTTCTAAAATATTGGAGAGTTGACCAGTCAATTGAATTGTGCTGCACTTGCTGGTGCCGCTCGTGTTGACTCTCGGAGAACGTTGGCAAGCAACAGAATCAGGAAATTTTTGCTGCACTTGCTTGTGCTGCTGGTGATGGCACTTGGAGGATGTTGGCTAGTAACAAATTTTGCACTGCACTTGCTGGTGGTGGCACTTGGAGGACGTTCGCCAGCAAAGAAACCCAATTTAACTTTGCTGCACTTGCTGATGCACCTTTATTATTTTGTTATTGTTTAAGTTTTTTAAGTTTACAGTATTACAAGTTTACGAAATAACTAGCAAGTACAAGCATTCGAATTAAATATGTCGCAAATTGAATAAAATGCAAATTAAATAAAATATTTGCGCTAAAACACGACCGAAATGTGAAACGTCAAAATTTGTTATTGTAAAAATTTCATCGTTTATTTGACACAGCAAAAAAGACAAATTTATTTCAACCTGATATTTTTTTATCCTACCACGATTGAAAAGATTCCTTTTGACACACACCCTTTATAAAAAAATTTATTTATAAAACAATGATAGTTGACAACTCTGAAAATAAAATGACGCAGTGGTGAAAATAAAAAGCCACTGACAAATACAACAAGTGTGAAAATTGTCAAACTTTGTTTGACGATATGTAATAAGAGCATGCATGTAATTATTTGAATGTTCAACATATTCCTTTATCACAACTTGAAGATTAAAATGTTAAAACACTCAATCCTTTCCTTTTTTTTTCTTATTTGCAAACGATGTTCCAGCAGAAAAATGCAGAAAAAGAAGAAGATCGTTATATTTTTAAATCTCGCCATGAATAGCGGGGGTTTTGAGTAAAATCAAATTTTTCAAAAATGTTGACAAATACAACAACTAAAGAAATTGCCAAAATTTAAAAGCATATATAGACTAATATAAAGCGAATTAATAATAAGTTTTGGTGTTAAACATCTTATTTCAACCTTAATTAAGTATTTATATACTAACAAACAGATTAAATGCATTAATTTCAGGAGTTGCCATGTGATTAATTTGTGAGCTTGTGGTATATTAAGAACAAGAGTGACGATCAGGGTAGATTTTTTTATGCACAAATACAAGCAAATATGTTTTGAGGTTATGTTTTCTAAGTTTCCTATCTTGTTATCTTTGCTGTCTGTATTGATGACGAGAGTTACTCGGAAAAAGAGGATGACGCAAACCAAAGATTTACCCTCTACTAAAATCGTTCAACGCGCCTAAAGTAGTTTTCACTTCAAAAAATTGTTCTTTTACATAGTAAATTCTTCTAAAAATTTAAACTTTAGCCTAGGTTGACTGAAAACTTTTAGAAATACCTAACATATATAAGAAATAGTGCATTATTAGGTCTTTAAGGATTTGCAAATAGTTACCACATATAAATCGTAAAATTTTTCGGTAATGCGTTTTTATTGGCACGGAGTGTAGATGTAGAAAACAGTTTTAGCAAGTAACAGTCAAAAATGTAGTAGAAATAGTAGTAGGAAAAGTAGTAAAAACAGAAATAGTAGAAAATAGCAATTTCAAATTATAGCAAGAATTGTAGTAGAAGAAATAATTAAAATATATTGAAAAATTTATGTAGAAATAGCAGTAGAAATGAAGCATATGGAGAACTAGATTCAGTGAATGAATATGATAGCAGAAATAGTAGAGGAAAAAAGTAGTTGAAAATGTAAACAAAAATATCCATATCATACCATACCACCCTTCACATGATATCGATCATATCAAACACATCATACTATACCATCACACAATATGCGATTACCATCATACCAAACCCATCACACGAAGCAGCCATCATATTATAGCATAATACCACACCATCAAACCATACCTTAGCTACCGGAACAACCTGAAGACTTTCAGAATAAGTAAAATAATTCTTCCACCCAGCGTTTTCACAAACCAAAATAATATCCTTGCTTGAGCAGGAACTGACTTAATCTTCTCTTGTGCCAAGTTTCATTATTGTAGCATAAATGTGCAACACAGTATTTTGCCGAAAAGTTGATATAATTTAAGCCTTTTAGGTAATTCCGTAACATTTTGTAAAAAGGTTTGAAATTTTTCCCATTAAACAACATTTTTCAATATAATATTTATTATCAATTATTTAAATTAGAAAGTATGCAAAATACGGGAAAAACTATGGGCTTAAAACCAAGGTCAAATATATTGAAATTTATTAAAGAATCTCGAAAAACGACATTTTATTTCAAGGTTGTAATTTAAATACAGACAAAAATAAAATAAAAAAATAAATATAACGGAATTATAACCAGGATCATCAAGTCTTGTCCTGAAAAAATAGCACGGAATTTTAGACTAAACAAAAAACACAAATAAAAACATGATTGTCATTACCACCAGTACTAGCCGCAGCAGCAACAGCTGTCATTTGCAGCAATTGTTCTGTTGTTGCAGGCAGCTTACTGTCTATTACATTTTAAGTGCTCATCAGCAGGCTATAAATAAAAAAGGATAGAAAAAAATAGAGCAAAAATAAAAAACAAATGCAAGAGTAACCATTTTATTTTTATGTCACTCAGTAGCAGCACGCACCACGTGCAGTCGTCATTAAATACTATACATGCAGTCTTGAAAACAATTCCGGAATTGATGGCTTTGCTGTATTTTGCAGCATTGCAAATGGGTTGGCTTTTTTATGCTCCATACAGATTTTTTTGTTTGGTTTTATTTTTGTTTTTATAATTTCAAGAATTTTACTACAAACAATGCTAAGAAATTTACACATTTTTCATCGAGTTAAAAAAAAAAATATTACAAACTAAGCCTAGTCATATATTTGATGACCAACTTCATAGTATCGTCAACAAATCCTTGTTTTAGTGGACTTTTTTGATGTTGTCTCTGTTTTTGTTGCTTTAATGGCTGCTGTGGCGGGTTTACTTCCCTTGGTGGCGGCTGCTGTTGCTGCAATGCAGACATTTGTAAAGCAATTTGTGTCGGTTGGTTGTTGTAAAAAACTGGACTGCTGTTGTTTAAAATAGGGCGCGGGATTTAAACATGTTGCTGGTTTTTTTTTGTCAACACATCAGTTCTTATTTGTTTAGGTCAAAATTCCTTTATATTCCCTCTGTTTCCTTTTGTCTACTTCTGTTTGGGCCTTTATATGCAGTCATTTTGACGTTAGTTTTTTGTGATTTACATAAATCATTTGTGATGGCTAGATCTGGATCACCACATGTGCACGAAATTAGCTAAAGAGTGTTCAGGTCACGTTTTGTGACAACTCCTTTGATACACCCAAGGTTAGGGCAACTAAATAAATTAATGAAATCATTTTCGTTTCTTAACAAAAAAACAAAAACACAAAGTTTCAAGAACTCACAGGATAGTAATGATACAAAAACTTTTGTTTTAACAACATCATTTTGAATTTAAGCTGGAGTGAATAGAGTTTTGACATTATCTATAGAAAAGATCTCAAATTTGCATGCCAAATTATATTTCTGAACTTGATTGAGAATCTATTTTGTTGCTTAAATCTTACGACCATTGCAACAAGCATAAGTTTTCTTTGTCGTGTGGTATGATTGTGATAAATGATGCAGTTTTAAATAAAATTTGTTGCATTAGTTTCTGATGCATATTTTAAAATATTTGAACTGTGCCAATAATACAAAGAAATTAAATTTTTTAATTTTAATAAGCAAACCCGAATTATTCATAGAAAAAGTCTATTTTATAGACATAGTAGCTAGTATACGTTGTTCTCCCCTTTCTTGTAGTCATCGCAAAGATTTGATGGTTGAAAGAGGATGTTGGTGTTGTTGGAGAACAAAATTGAGCAAACATTCTTTTAAATAATATAATCAAAAATAGAGAGGACTAAAATGTATACGATACAAGTCGATTTGAAGCGCTTTTAAAAGCTCGAAAAATTGCTGAAATATGCTCGGTAATACTATTATGAAAGTTAAAATAAAAAAAAATTAAAATTTTTTTGTAAGGAAATATATATATTTATTTTTTTTATTTAGTTATTTAACAGTTCCATTTTATAATTAATTATAAAATAAACTGAAGAAAAGCCACAATAACTGAGGTTTAAAAGGCTAAAAAAAAGTTAATAGGTTAAACTAATAATATATATGTAAATACAAAAAAAATAAGGTATATAAAATACATATATAATAAGGTAATAAAATATAGAATATTATAGAATAATATAGAAATTAATATAAATAAGGTAATAAAATACATAAAATAAGGTATATTCATGGAACATATATATTTCCAACCTTAAAAATTTATAAAACGGAATTATATTTCCTCAAGCGTTTTTATATATCCAATATCTTATGTAGGCGTGTATGAGATACAAGAAACAATACTTTTAAAAAATTTATTTTGAAAACTTGTTTAAAACCATATTTATTTATACTAAGGAACATAATTTTTTTAGTCTTGGTGTTAGGTTAGGTTAGGTTAGGTTAAGGTGGCGGCAGGTCTTTAGACCAGCCCATTAAGACCAAATTATTGGTTCGTTATGCTACCACAGAATGAAAGAAGGGAGTAATCAAGTGAAACTTTTGTGTAAAATGTTCTTAATGTGGCAGAAGCTATAGGAACATGCGATATTAAATCCGAATCAAGTGTTATTCCTTGACCTCAGTCAAATCAAGTTGCTAAGCGTTCCTCTCCACAAACTTTTCCTGCCACCACCATTAAATTAAAAATTTTAAAACTGATCTCTTTTTATCTCATAATTTAATAAATTCTTTGAAGTAAACCGTTACTTTTTCCCATTAAAAATTGTCATTACTTAATTTGTTTTTTTTCAAAAAATTAGTCAATAATTGGTATAGCTAAAACTTTGCAGAACGGAACACAAAACATTTAATACTGCGCAAGCTATTTTTTAAAAAAGGAAAATGTTGATATTTTTTAGAGTGTTTTGTTATTTTACTCTGCACTGGTGTGAATTTTTTGTAGGAGATGTTTAAAATTATATTTTTTACCTCTTATTAAAATAAACAAACTGGCCATTTCAGCCCTTGGAAGGACTTCGACCTAGCTTCTATTGATCAATTGTGTTGTGCGTGTTATTAAATGTTTGATCACAAATGACCGAGAACTGGACCTATGTGTTTTATGCCGACTCCGAACGGCTTATGTTCTCAAGAAGCTTTACATCTCAATTTTTACTCTCTGAGGTTTGCCATTGTCTGCAGAGAGGTGACTTCCGAACAGAAAAATTAATTCAATCGAAAAAACTTTCTGTCTGAGCTGGAATTTAATTTAAACCCGGGCTACCGCAGTTCTTTAGCTTAGAAGCCACTCACTCTACCCACTAGGCTAAGGCCACCTCCTCTTAACATCAACTTTTTCAACGAAAGTCACACGGTAACTCCAATACTGCAGAAGTGAGAGACCAAAAACCGATAAGTTGCATTGCAGAGAAATCTTATGTTGACACAAATTAAATTTGTCAAAAAATGAAAAAATATGTTCTGCGCCTAACTTTGCAAAATCCCACTATGGTTTGCTCTTATGGGGAAGTACTTTCACCTCTATCACGTTGCATAGTAGAATTTTGCCCTTTTTTAAAATTTGTTTCACTGTATTATCGTTGATTTCTGGGCCGGCCCGGTCAATTAATTTTGAACTCTCATTAATTTTAATTTAAGTTGTATTAAAATTAAAAAAAAACAACACCAGAAACATAACCTTTTTATTTCTTATTTCGCAAATGTATGTTAAAAATATATATTCTTTTATAAATCCCGATCCCGACCCGGGATCTGGAAAGTGAACATTATGATATAACGCTGAATACGAGTAAGAATAAAAGAAATTAAAAAATTATTTCTTAGACGTCCTTTTAAGCTGCATCTTTGGGTTCTTTCAATTTTTGTTCAGACATGGAAAATTATAAAAAAGTAGGTGTTTGTATAGTTTTGCAACGCATTGTGTATAAAAAAATTATCAATATCTGAAATTGTCACTTTTTATAATTGCAGCAAAAAATACACAAGCTTGAAAAAAGAAAATCCTTTAAAATTTAGAAAAAAAGTGATATAGAAGTCTAGCAAAAAATGTGTGTACAAATATGCTGAAAGTCAAGTAAAGTTTAAAGGAGGATATTAAATATTTTCGCACAAAATGCTATCTATCCAGTCGCACCAACATCTAGCAGCTGTAAAGCGTGCTTGGCATCGAAGTGATGTTTATTTATTATGAGGACAGCTGTTGTCGTAGTAGTAGTTGTTGTTGGGTTTTCTTGTAATTTTTGCTGGCTTTACAGCGAGCATTATTTGTAGATAACTGGTAATACGAGAACAAAGTTGCTCTTATGCATCTATAAAGTTGAAACTTCTGTCAAAATTCACATTCTTAGTTGCGAGCGCAAAAGAGGATAAAATACATTTAAATGTTTATGTATGAGTGCAAGTGCATTTTTCCATACATGCATATAAGATTTTGTATGTGCAAGTCCAAAGCACAGAGATAGAAAATAGTACACATTCACAGGAAACGAAAGAACTAAACACGCAAATGTTTGTGTAGCTAACTGCAGCGAAGCATAGCGACAGCAAAAATAATCAAAAGCTAAGAAACCATGTGAGAAAGTGATGCAGATAAAGAAAATGCGATAAAATTCTGCACTTTCTGCACAAAACGGCAAAGCATTTCAAACGGATAACACTGAATATTATTTTATTTAACCCTATTCTTAAGCATTCGATCGGCAAAAATGTTTTTACCATTGACGAGGAAAATAATATTTTTTATTCGATTCAATTTGAGGTTACATTTTAAAATGCTTATGGTTGAATCTTCCTGTGATTTTACGCAAACGGTATGCCGATTCGTTGAACATTTTACAACTATAATTCTCTGGAACACGAGTGGGAAATAAATATTTAAATTCTTTTGAAAGATGAAAAAACAAATTTGTGATTAACTGATATTATGTCATCTTTTCTTGAAATTTAAAAACTTATTAAATACACTACGCGCCAACTCCAATGTGTTGCGGATCCTACTACCATAAATTATAGAGCTCTTACCATAAAAATAAAAGATTTAAATTCTATGAATAACTATTTTTTAAAAAGTCAATTTGAAGTTGAAATATTGCAAAAAAAAAATATTACATAACTTGTAATTCAAGCAAACTTAAATGGAAATATGAAAAATCTTCCAAGTTTTTGAGAATAAATTTTTTAAAAACTTATAGTTGAGCACCTTGATAGTAAAGAAACATATATTAATTCTAAATATCTATAGTTGATGAAAATTAAGTAATAAATTTTGATTCAATTGACAAAAATTCAAATTTTTTGGTTTGCATAATTTTTATAAATTGCATACACCCATAAGGAGCAGTGATAGCTTAAGCATTTACAAGTCCTTAGCCGATTTAGCCCTTACAAAATATCTGTACGTCTGTTCTTTTTCGATTACTATCACAGCCGTAATTTGAAGTCTATATACAAGATTCAGTTTTAAAAATAAAGACAAATAGGCGGACAAACTGGGGCTAGGTAGGGTTCCTCCCTTGACGTTTCAAGAGCGGAACCAGTCGCAATTCGACAAAACACCGTTAAGAGAGGAATTCACTCTTACTAATTGATGTTAGCCGATTGTCAGTAGAGAGGTTTGACTACTTGCAACACACCAAGAAAAAAAATTAGTTCAAAAAACTAAAACCGATTACTACAAAGCACCCTCTAAAAAGTGTGAAACAAGAAAATATTCCCATCTGAAATTGCTATATGCAAACTTTTCAATAGTTTTTGTCTATTAAATAAACAACTTGCACTTATAATATTTTATTGTATATAAAACTACTTCATGTTCAGAAGATATAAGTGTTAGTATGCAACCTCATATATATTGTCATATGTCGCCTTCTAGATGCACTTTGCCCTAAAGCTTATGATCGCTTACTACTGTTAGATTGTATTTTTTGTTAGAGTAGGTGGCATACGACCACGGATATCTTCTTAACATCACTATGAATTTGTATTATATACAATAAAATATATTATGTGTAAGTTTTTTATTTAATAGACAAAAAATATTGAATACCCTGCAGAAAATTGGACCAACTTTTATTTAGTTCTGAACTAGATCCAAAAAGAACCAGTACTGGTCCCTCTACAATACCCCTTTACAGTGATCGAACTGACGCTTTTTACGTGCTGATGTCATAGGAAAAGTCAATTGTACCCAAAAACATTCCTTTTTTCCTATATTTGAACTAGTTTCATTATGAACATTTCCAAACTGGTACTTTTTGTTAAAATCTTAAAGTTGATCTTGAAGTGGTTTCCAAGTATTCAAATATCAATGGCATTTATTTATTACCTCTTGCATGTATTACGAAAAGAAGAGCAATACGTAAAAGATGATGAATTTTTGAAGTGAAAACTTCTTTAGGCGCGTTGAACGATTTTGGTGGAGGGTAAATCTTTGGTTTGCGTCATCGTCATCTTTATTTTGCGAGTAACTCTCGTCATCAATACAGACAGCGAGTAAGTTTTTAAATGACGCTCTTGGATCTTGACTACAAGGCGCTCAGCAAATGTAGCAAGTAACCATCAATAAGTTCCTCTGCTGACGCTTCGTTTTTTCCCTCCCTTTGCTCCACTGCGAAACATTAAATGATACTGTTATTTTCAATGTACATGCAAAGCTGCTGTAGGTTAAAATAAAATAAATTTAAAATTTTTGATATTTGGTTTTTGTTTCACTGGCCGTGAAGTCCCTTTTGATGCCACCACTCATAGTACAACTAGACAAGGTAGTGTTAGGGCTGAATGTGTTCTCTTTCTTAGTGACCATAGCTGTCAAACTCAACCATTTTGGTATTTTGGCCAATTTTTGCTTTTTTATTGCATTCTCATTGGCTGCAGATTTTGTATGAAATGTCAACTTCGCTTTTACAGTTCTGTCACCGGCTCTCCGCTTTAACACTATCTTGTCTAATTTTGCCTTTCCACCACTTGAGATTTTGCTACCAGGCAAACAGAAAACATAGCAAGCAATATGCGGTTTATTTTCTGACGCCGATTCGTTCATCCCCTCTAATGTTACGCAACCACTGTGAACCTTTCCATTCTCACTGCGTTGTTGATGTAGATTTGCCATATAATTGTTGTTGTACAGTTAGCTGGAAATTTTTTTAGACTTTTTTAGCTACAGTCGGCATATGACAAATGATTTATTTTAGATAAGAGTTTAAATCAATTTTTGAAATTTTGTATAAATGGCTGAAACTACTTATCTTAGCTAAATGTACTACCATATCAATAATATATACATATAATTCATATCATTTATTTAAATTATTTCATTATTGAATTAATTTAAAAATTTAAATCTTATTTATATCTTTTTATATGTGGTCCAATCAACAAAACACGCTGTTTGCTTTACCAAACTTCAAGAGTTTATTAAAATATATTTAATATTAATATTTGCACATACAATTTACATCATTACAATATCTGCATATAATCAAACCTCACGTCGCTCTCTATTTTTTCAACTGTCCTCCGTTCGTCCGCTGCTCGTCGTCCTATCCACGCTTCGTTTAGTTTTTTGTCATGTCGTCTCATGTGTCGTGCAGTTTGTTTCTCTTGCTGTCCCAGTCATCGTTAGGTTGAACTTCTGTCAGTGTTGCCGTATTCCCGTCCACTTCTAGTCCTTCCGTAAAGCTCCGTTCCCACATACATAATAACACAATATACATGCGAGCTATACATAGATTATATATACACAATAAGAATACATTAGAAATAGATATAGTATATAAATTATATATAATTTAATATAAAAAATGTACGTAGACAGTTTAACCGCCTTGTGTTGTAAATTGAAAACGCCCAAAATTTTGGCCCTTATTTCATTAAAATTGGGGTTTATTTCATTTTTCTATTTTGGGCGTTATTTCATAATGAAGTTATGTAGTTATATTTTTTTAAATATAATGCAAACTTCACTTTTGTTAAATTCTTTATATTTAAATGCCTCAAACAGTTTAAAAATAAAAAAGCTTGTATTCAGATTTATTTTATTTTTGTCAGTAAAAATTCTGACTTTCTTGTCAAATCAAAAATTGACTTTGATATCATTTTTGATTTGACAAGAAAGTCAGAATTTTTACTGACAAAAATAAAATAAATCTGAATACAAGCTTTTTTATTTTTAAACTGTTTGAGGCATTTAAATATAAAGAATTTAAC
This sequence comes from Dichetophora obliterata, assembly GCA_963920525.1. Classification (NCBI taxonomy): domain Eukaryota; kingdom Metazoa; phylum Arthropoda; class Insecta; order Diptera; family Sciomyzidae; genus Dichetophora; species Dichetophora obliterata. The sequence continues at coordinate 174,454,980 of OY986436.1, read as the reverse complement.
AAAAGTGAAGTTTGCATTATATATAAAAAATATAACTACATAAAATAAAAAAGTAAAGCAGTGAGGGGACTGCCGAACAAAGCGAAAACCTATACATAAAATAGTCAACTGTTCTACGCTGAAAGTTTTTTGTGCTATTTCATAGCAAGTACAAATTGCGCTCGAAATGAACTAGTTTGTTTTTAATTTGACTCGTACTTTGTAGTAGTCGGGTTTTATTTTTTTTTTTAACTAAATTCTTGTTTTAATTATTTTAGGGATATAATTTTTAGTATATTCGAAAGCAATAACTACTTTGTCTATTCAATTGTTTGATGATCAAATTATAAACAAAGATGTATTTATATCACATTTTAGTTCTTGACCTTATGTCCTATTGGTCTATTAAAACGCTTCCAATGATGCTTCGTTTGTTAAATTATGATAAGTAGCTTAGAAGTTAGGGGTTTAATGTACTTTCTGTTTCCTAGAGGGCTTAATATTAAATTAAATCTGACGTCACATAGTTTATAGCCAGCGGATGATCGAAACGCTTCCAACGATACTAATTTGTCAAACTATGAAAAGAAGTTTAGAAGTTAGGGGTTTATTTGACATTATGTTCTCTAGAGGGCGCTTTATTTAGTTTTAAGTGACTTTGCATAGCCTATAACTAGCAGACGATCAAAACGCCAACAATACCTCATTTGCCAAATTATGATAAGTAGCTTAGAAGTGAGAGTCGAACAGATAAACATACATACATACTAGAGAGTCTAATCCCGGAAGCTTTTCTCGATCCTGGGACTGTCGGGATTGAAAATCGCAATTCCGGGATCCCGGTATTAGTATGGGATTGAAAACTTTAAAAGTCAATAATTTAAAAGTTTTTGATTCAATTTTTTATTATTTATTACTCGAACTAAAAAATGTAAATGAATTCATTTATAAAGCAACAAAAACAAAACTCATTAAGGGTATTCATAATTGTGTTTTTTTCAGTGTAGTTAAAAACCCTACACTTTACTGATCCGTGTTTGTATATTTTGTTGTTTTGCATGAAATCTCTAAAAACCAAAAGTGTGGTAGTTTTAAGTAGTTCAATGATATGTTTAACGACCTGATCGGTTGCTAGTTATTTTCTAATTGCAAAAATGGAAAAAGCTCAAAATGCAAGTTAAGCTTTTGTATGCCATATATTAAAAAAATATATCAGAGTGGATAGCTAATTTATTTGCATAGTAACAAAAAAAATGTAGTGGGAGCAGTGTTGCCAGCTACTGCTGATCAAAATCCGCAAAATTTCTAGAAAAATCCGCTGAAATCCGTTAATTAGTTTTTTTTTTTAAATTTTATTAACATAATTTAGCAATTCCATTTTAAACGTATCGAAAAAGTAAAAATTATGGAATGAACATATCCGATTTGGGTCAAATGTGTTATATGTTAAAATTACTATATCTCACTAACCCACTGAGTCCCTTATTTTTATAATGTTGGGAAAGTAATTTTATCAGAAAAGAAAAAAGTTATCTTAAATTAAAGTTTTTTCTAAATGACCTTGTTATTTAATATGTTGATTTTATATGATTTCAATACAAATTCTTAATGTTTGATAGTTTAAAATTGTTTATTGAGCTTTAGGTCAAAGTTAGAACAATTAATTGTTCTAACGAATCTTTCCAAAGAAACAAAAAATTTTTTTATTTTTATTTTTTTTTTAATTTGTACTTAAAATCAAGTATGATTTAAACTATCAAACGTTTAGAATTTGTTTTTAAATCATATAAAATCAACAAAGTTATCTTAAATTTTATAATGGCGTTCTTCAAATTCATTCTTCGAAATCATTTTACATCACCTCAAGGGATGAAACTTCCAACCACTAAAATTTCCCAATTTTTTTTTTTAAATTAAAGTTCATTTTATAACCTTTCAACAGTAGTTTAAACTTAACATTCGGTTTGATGTCTACCGGATTTTAACATTCGGTTAAAAACACTCGGCGTTTTTTCCAATTTTTGTCAATTTTGTGCACTCCGCCGAAAATCACGCCAAAATTTTTTTCCTCCAAATTAAGTTTCTTGTTTCCGTCAGTGATACTTCATACTAAAATTTACGCAAATTAGATATGGTCATTCCATCAGGACGGTACGTTTAAAATGGAATTGCTAAATTTATAACAAAGTATTAATGTAAAGTTAATGTAATAAGGTAAGAAAAATTGCAAAAAATATCAATTCAAGTTCCAATTAAAAGAAACTAAATCACTCCATTGTTCATTAATGTTATTGTTTTCATATGTAGATTGCATTCGACCCAATTAACATAAGAAATGATCGAGGAATATTATAGTCGTGGCAGCACTGCTGCAGGCCTCTTGAGACGCATCTCAAAAAAAAAAATTCAATTTATTTTTAATTTATTTTTCTTATTCTTTTTAAAAACATATACAAGAAATACTTAACATTTAAAACGCAATTTACTGTGTCGATTTGTTAGCGATTTCTTATTCTGAACTTCACAATATTGAGCTGACTAAACGCTCGTTCAACATAAGCGTTTAACGAAGGCAATGATAAAAGGTGTAGTGAAAAGTTTGCCAATTCAAAAAAAAAAAAAAAAAAAATTTACAGATGTTTTCTTATATTAAAGTTTTTTAAACAAGAAATCAGTTGTAATATTATTCCATTTAAAGAGGTTTTTTTCGATACTGATAAAATATTTTCAAAATATTGTCAGCGTTACAACCATAAATTTCCAAAAAAGAATAAATATCTTCTTTTACTGCTTTAAAAATATTGTTAATGGAGAAATGCTAAATCATATTAAAAACTAAAAATATTACTTTTCCTTTGTTCTTCAAAAAAATAAAATTTAAGCTTAATTTAATTAACACTAAGTAAAAATACGCGGAAAATTCCACCAGTGGATTTTTTATAATTTATCCCGCCAAATAACATCAAAATCCGCTAATTTGTCGAAAAATCCGCTGATCTGGCAACAGTGAGTGGGAGGGAGGTACCCAACAACAACTTCGATTTAAATGGTGCTCATAATTGTGGTTTTCAACTATGGCAAAAAAAAAAACCACAAAATCACGATACCCGTGAATACCAGAATTGTTAATAAACACAAAAAAAAAAACTTAATATTAATAACTAGCGAATTGTATTGTTTTCAAACTCTAAACATAAAAAAATAAACTACAGAACAGTTTAAGGTATTATTATATAAATGTTAAACATTTTTTTTTTGGACACTGTCTTCATGGTTTTTTGTATTTAATGCAAATTAAGGTTGGATAAGACTTTTCAAAACTAAAGTTTTTGTTTTAATTATTTTTAAAGTAATACTGATCAACGCGTCTTATTTTTCATTAGAGAGTTTCTTTCTTATATTATTAAAAATATAACTCGCTGACCGTTCAGATTCTATGCTAGTTGGAGAAATAGTCGTATGATAGTCGTAAGCAATTTGTATGTTTCGATCAAGATTGCATTCACCATAAAACAAAATTATTTCCCAAGTCAGAATATAGGACAAGTTTTTAAATACACAGATGAATTCCCGATATTGCAACTTTTTCTAAAACTTTGCAAAGTCTTTGCTCCAGTGAATCACACCCATCGTCCTTTCAATCTTCTTCAGCCTCAAAGGTTTTTCTGATTCTATATCAACTTAAATTTAAATGGTTGCATTTACATGAATATTTGTAAAACAAAATTTTTATTTAAAAATTCCGGTATCCCGGAAAGAAAATCCATGGATTTAAAGGGGCTTAAATCGTTCGGGAATCCGGATTTCGGACTTCCATACTACATATATACAGGTCAAACACATATGAATACTGTTTCTTTTGCTTCGCCGTAGTCGGGTAATTATATCCGCTTTACAACCGAGGCAGAACTCAGGAGATAATTTCAAGATCCCGGAAAGAAATAGCCAGAATCACGGCTATTACTATGGGTCACTGGTGCATCGGAGAACATGCCGAAAAAATTTGACTGTCCTTCAACACCCACTGTCGCAGTTGCGATGACACAAATGACAAAGAAACACTGACTCACTTCCTGTTTACCTGTCCAGCCCTAACAAGGTCTAGATTAAGAGATCTAGACAAGTCCTTCTTTAACAATCTAGAGGAACTCTGAACAGCAAAAATTAACAACCTTTTAACATTCATTAACCGCACTGGATGGCTATAAACCAGTGATGGCCAAACACACACAACTTAAAATGCTTGCATGGATGTGCAACGTTTAAAGCTTTCCATTGAAATCAAACTTTAAAGCATTTTGGAAGCTTTCTGAAAGCTTTATGTATAAAAATAATAGGGCAGTTCACGATCTTGTTGCATCGTTGCAAATGCAAAATAAACAGCTTTTACAAAAACAAACAGCATATGTTGCAAAAACTTTTCAATGCTTTTTGTTTTTGTAAAAGCTGTTTATTTTGCATTTGCAACGATGCAACAAGATCGTGAACTGCCCTAATAATAAATCGAAGCGAATTGGAAAATTATGAAATAAGAGTAGATAATTTGTTTATTGTTTGTTTATTTGTTTATTATAAATGTTAACCCTATATCGCAGATCTGCAACATTTAGAAATTGCTCTAGAAAAATAACTCAAAAAGCACAATTTAAGTAGGAATTCTTATAAATGACTCATCAACATTCCAAGTAACTCTAATTTTTAAATTAGAGAGTTTATCAATCAACAGTCTTTTTTTTTATTTTTAGTTGCAACAACGTGGTTATTCATTTCGCAACAGTTTGTGTTCTGCAATATTTTGAATCTATAATACTATTATATAAAAGGAGACTCACGCATATAAGTCACCTCAGAGCTAGAGAATGGTGGGCTCTTTTTCTATAATTTTTTTATGTTGTGTAGATATGGCACCCATTTAAAAGTTAAGCTATATAAATGTGCTAAGCATTATTTAAATAATTAATATAATCTAAAAGAGCATAACCATACAATTTCTGCATTCTTATTCTCATTGAGAAAAAAGTTCTCCCTTTTTAAGCTCTATTTGAGCAATATAAAGGTTGCGTGCCACGCTTAACAAGATGTGCACAAAGCTAAAATTGAAAAATCGGTTGTGGTGAAAATTTTTTTCTATTTCGCTGCGAGGCAAAAGCTCTTTTTTCAAGCTATTTTAAAACACGATAAAAAATTCAACAAGATACGCAAAAACAAAAGACAGCAACATGTATTGTGTGCGGTACCAATGTCACCTCCTTTTGGAATGTGAAAATACCGCCAGTTTTATAAAAACACTGACAGAATTTAGCTAGAGCAATTTTACAGTTTAAAGTAAATACTTGAAACAAGACACATAGGGTCAACTTTTGGACCAGAAAAGATGAATGTCCGCTGTGATGAATGATCCGTTGTGTTGAAAAAAATTTTCTATTTCGCTGCTAGGCAAAAGCTCTTTTTTCAATCTATTTTTGAAAAAATAAAAATAAGTCAACAAGATACGCAAAAAAGAGACAGCAACATATATTGTTTATGGTACCAATTCTGCCACCTTTTTGAATGTAAAAATACCACCACTTTTATAAAAACACCGTCAAAAATTATCTAGAGCTGTAAAATTGCTCAAGGAACTTTAAACGAAAAACATATAAGTTTTTAACAATAACACAGGTTAACAAATAAGTGTCAACTTTTGAACCAGAGAAGATGAATGTCCGTAGTCTGTTTCAGGTTAAATTTTAGAGATATAGGCAAAAATATGATAAAGGTTTTTTACCGTTAGTCGGACTATATCTTTTAAACGCATTGGAAATAATAAAATAATTCTTAAGCCATCAATTGTATTGGCAAACAATTTAATGTTTAATAAAATTTCAAAGATTGCCTATCCGACTAAAAATAAGTTTTTGAAACTGTATGGAAAGATAAAATAAGTAACACAGTAACAGTAATTTTCAAAAGTACATAATATAATGACTTTAAGAAAACAGAAATGGCTACACGTCTAATATTACTTAGCCAAGCCCTTAAAAGGCGATCGAAATTGGCCGATGCGTTAAAAAGATATGATCCAATTAACAGAAAAAGAACCGTATGCATATTTTTGCCTATATCTAAAAACTTGAGGTGATAGAAAACGGATTTTAATTAAACGCATGAAAATTCATACATATAAACCTACTTGCGTCGATTGCATTTAAAACATTCATCTGCACAATCACGAAATCACTTTTCAATCAAAGCATGACGCTGATCAAGAATATATATGCACTTTTATACCGGCCGCGCCTTCTTTTGTGCGTTGCAAACTTTTTACAATATACTTTGACCTCTTCAGGTGTAGGGTATTTACAGATTCGGGATCGCGCATTAAAAAATAAACAAACGAAACACCCAGCGACTAAAAACTGCTACCAAGAAGTATATAAAGCTACAGATTTGTTTCTTTCCTTTTGTTTTTAAACTCGAAAAATTCTCTTTAAGCGCGTCATATATTTTTTTACGTATTAAAGATATTCTTATAGTCTTGGAGTAAGCCAGTGCAATGGGGAAAAATTGTTAGACCAGGTACAGGAAATTTAAAATTTTTTTTATTATTTTAGTTAGCTGGTGTCAAGTCTGTCATCACTATACACCTGAAAAGGTCAGGGTATATAAAAATTTTTAAAACGTTTGTAACGTACAAAAAGAGGCGTGGCCTGTATAGAAAAGCATATATATTCTTGAGTAGCGTCATTCCCTGAGTGAAAAGTGGTGTCGCGATTGGGCATTCGATGGTTTTAATTCAAATGAATTTGATAGTTATATATCAGATTATGCATGCAGGATTATGGCGTGCATTGCAAAATTTACACATTTACAGACAAATTTGCTATTAACGCATTTAAATGCGGAAATCAGCTATTTCGTATAATTTTAGGGCTTATTGCTTGACTTCATTAGTCATATATCAATCAGATCTGGTAATGATACATAGAAAGAATCAAAACTGGCAGCCATTTTGAACCTACAGTTATAAAACAGTATTATTATCTGTCCTTATTTCTTCGCAGTAAAGTTATTCTGCTTTATAGTAACTAAAGCAGAAGAACTCAAAATAATATTGTGAACTTTTTTTTACGAAAGTATTCTTGTTGCAAAAATATTGTTAAAATAAACATTCTTTGAACAAGTGAGTATCCTTCATTAAATTAGAAAATCCTGCACCCTTACGAAAAAGTAATAGTAGAACATTATGTTGTCGGCAAAAGTAAGCTAAGACAAATCGTGCAAGATAGAACAAATTGAGGCGAACGAATTCGCCGATTTTTTGAATTTGTTGAAAATGTTTTTGTGAATTATTTTTTTGCTGCTTTTGTGTTGAGTGTTTTTATGTTCCTAATATATTATAATTTAATTTTACTTTTCAATTAATGGCTTAGATAAGTAAATCAGGTGCGAAAATAGCTGAAAATAATTAAAGCTTTTATAAGGGTTTCGTTATTCAATTCATAAAATAAAAAAATGCGTAGGTGGATACAATCTTGCTTAGCTTTTTTTAAATTCAACGTTGTTTGAACGTTGCTTTGTTCAAAAGTTCAGTGATGGGCGTCTGCGTGGCGAGACTAGGAATAGAAACTCAAAATTGTCCACGAGCTGACAACGTTGCGGAATTGCGAATAAGGGTTTGTGTCTACACTACACAAAATACATAGCTGAGCTTTTTTTAAGTAACCGAGAAGTTCATAAGTGTTGCCAAATTTCAATTCTAAAATTCACCAAAAAAGGTAAAAAAAGCGCTTTTTCCTCAAAAGTGCACCAGATTTATTAGTTTTTTAAAATTTATTCAACACTAAATTTGATTATAAACCTGACCATATTCTTATCTCATGTTTCTTGCGCCAAAATTTTCAAAATGCACTAAATCTGGTGGAAAATGCACCAAGTTGGCGACAGTGTGAACAACGCGAAAATTGTTCAAATATTTATTTAAAATATACAATTCTCCTGAAGATTTTCGAAAAAGTTACAAACAATATAATTTTAAAAATATACTAATTAAAAACGAAGACAGCAATTTTTCTAATAATTTACTATATCGCAGGCCTAAAACCAAAACAAAATATACAACTTCGGTAAAAAAATAGCAGTAAGCATTACTACAATAAATAAAATTAAGAAAAAGAGTTTTTTCAAAAATCAGTTCATGTTTTTATTAATGATCAGTTCATATTTTTATTAATTTTTGCTAATGATTTGAAAAGTATAGATTTTAATGGTAAACTTTTTATGTTTGCAAATGATATATTTTTTGTATAGGAACAATCATTTGCAAGTGTTAAAAACTCATAGTGAGTACGATGCTAAAACTCTTTTGCAATTCATAAGATCGATTAAATTGATTTTAATAGAGAAAAAACCAAATTAATAAGATTAAAAACGTGCAGAGTGGCAAACGATGAAGTGATGAGCGTTCAGATTGGCGGTATTACAATAAATGAAGAAAAAATCGTCACATATTAGGGTATGACTCTCGATCATAACTTAAGTCGGAAATGATTTGAAAAGTATAGATTTTAATGGTAAACTTTTTATGTTTGCAAATGATATATTTTTTGTATAGGAACAATCATTTGCAAGTGTTAAAAACTCATAGTGAGTACGATGCTAAAATTCTTTTGCAATTCATAAGATCGATTAAATTGATTTTAATAGAGAAAAAACGAAATTAATAAGATTAAAAACGTGCAGAGTGGCAAACGATGAAGTGATGAGCGTTCAGATTGGCGGTATTACAATAAATAAAGAAAAAATCGTCACATATTAGGGTATGACTCTCGATCATAACTTAAGTCGGAAGTTTTACATAAAGAAATTAAAAATTAAAATTACGTCAGGTATTGTAATTTTATATAAATTTAAGAATAAATTTAATATTGAAACAAAGCTATTACTTTATCAATCCCTAGTACATGCGCATTCGACGTATTTACTGATAATATATGGTTATAAAGTCAATACGATACTTCAATCTCTACAAGTAGCTAGGGGCAAAACACTTAAAATTGTATTTAACCTTCTGTTGAGGCATAGTACATTACGTATATTTATTGAGTATGCGAAGAATATACTCCCTGTTCAAGGCCTTTACAAGCAACAATTATTGTAACATGTTCTCCTTAAATCGTTACATGGAATCGGTTCACAAACCTTGCAGTTAAGTCAGAATATTCTTATAAAAAAAAAAATAAATAAACTGCCCATTTCAGCCCTTGGAAGGAATTTGACTTAGCTTCTAATGATCAGTTGTGTTGTGCGTGTTATTAAATGTTTGATCACAAATGATCGAGAACTGGACCGACGTGTTTTATGCCGACTCCGAACGGCATATGTTCCCAAGAAGCTTTAAATGGCAATTTTTACTCTCTGAGGTTTGACATTGTCTGCAGAGAGGTGACGACCGAACAGAAAAACTAATTAAATTGAAAAACTTTCTGTCTGAGCTGGAATTGAACCCGGGCTACCGCGGTTCTTTAACTCTACCCACAAGGCTTATATTCTAATACAGGAATATTCTAATACAAATAGAATAACAAGACAAGCCTTACACTTGAGGGTAGTAAGGTGTCGCTTAGATCTGACTAAGCAGCATGCTGGACCAAGTGAATGTAACCAGTTACCTGACACCTTAAAAAATATTCGAACGCTGTTCGAACGGAACAGTAATAAGTTCGAAATATTATTACTGTTAAGAATAGTTGCCTCATATCTCTATTAAGCCTTATTAACGCTAAGGATTTAATGTTATTTTGTATTTATTTATATTAGTCTGTCTATTTAAAAGAAAAAACAACTAAGCAACGCAGTTCTCACCGCTTGAAATACCAGATGGAACTGGAGCGATTTCTTGTAGGCGTTAACTTTATATACGTGTGAAAGCACAAAAGCTCATATGCACATTTATGCGCGCTTGAGCATCACTGATCTAAACCAGGAAACTAATACCAATTTAGCACTGCATTAACTCTACCATTGAAAATATATATCGTCGGCCTAATTCTTATACAAAGTACATATATCAAAATTATCTATTTTTCAGGAGGCAAAGAAAACTGTTTATTATTTGTATGAAGTTCATACGATAATGTATTGTTTCAAACGTTCTACCTCCCTTTTTTTCATACAAACATTAAAAACTAAAAACGGACATAGATGTAGTTTTGATCAATCTACCTAAACCGCTAATAAACGTTACTTTGACCAATTTTGATATACGTCCTATTAGAATTAGGGCGACGATATGCAGTATATTTTATTAATTATGCACTTCAATAAAAAAATCACATAAAAATTGACTAACAAAAAATGTGAAAAAACTGACGTGCGAATTCTGCGAAAGTTTATTTAGACTATTTAGTGACATACAAAATACCACATACATATATCAAAAATATTTTTGTTTTTGACACATTTGTAGCTGTTTTATAAAATTTTCTTGAATATATTACTGTGCACTTATTTGTACCCTTATTTCTCTAAATTTCATAATTTAAACATTTTTCACTTAATTTTGGTATGAGGAATCTCGTGGTGACATTTGTTTTACCACTTTACCGCACATTTTGGAATAACATTTTTCTTTTTTAATAAATCAAAAATTACTCAAGATATGCAGTCATTTTCATATTGATATCTCTTGAACCATTACGATTTTTATGTTGGGTTTTTGAGCAAATTTCTTCAATTTATTCTGGTCAACATCTTTGCTGAACAAATAAATATGAATAAATCGCTTTTAGTGGGTCTTATCGACTAAGTCTTATAAAGAGGCTTCTAAATGATACAACGACTGTACAATCGCTTGTTGTACAGCAGTTGGTAGTTTCAGCCGTTCGACAGTGCAATATTGCAACAAACTCGTCGTATGCTTGCTTACGCACAATAAAATAATAGCACGCAACCGTCAAATAGCAGCCGCTATTGGTACAATCGTTGTATTGTGTAAAAGCCCTTTTAAAGTCAAACGAAAAAATTCGAACAGCATTGCGTATGAGTAATATTTTTGAAAGCGGGTAAGACATGTATGTGGCTTTTTAAAGGTTTAAATGCAATTTCAAACTATTTTTCCATATATATTTGTTTAGCAAAGTTGTTGGACAGAATAATAGGAAGAACTTTGTTGCAAAAACCAAAGTTAAAATCTTAATGGTTCAAGAGTTATCAACATGCAAGTGAGTGCATATCTGAAGTAATTTAAAAAAGAATGTGCACTAAATTCTGCGATAAAGTGGCAAAACGGATGTTACCACGAGATTCTTCATATTAAAATTAAGTTTAAGTTATTAAATGCTGATTTTCGTGTCGCAAAGTGTATTTTTTGTTATAACTATAATTTTACTAAACAAGTAATTACTAAAATTAAATTTTAAAATATTTAAAACAAAAAAAAAAAAATTTATACATGTGAGCTTTTTGCTGCAAATAAAACAATGTTTTGCTTCTTAAATATTTTTTTTTATTCAAAATTTGTTATTATTTTTATATAATAATTTTTATTAATTTATAAATGTGACGCATAGCATACACAAAATATTATACTTGCTGCAAGTCTATCATAAACATTCTTTTTTTAAGTAAACATTTAAGGTGATAAACTGGTATTATTTTTGTATTTCCATTCAAGTGTGATGCTTAACAACGAAAAACTGGTAAAATGTGTTATAACTAGTGTCCGACCGAATATTCGGTTTCGGTTACGGCCAGTATGGCTTCAATATGGCCAAACCTCGAAACCGAATCCAAAAGTTTTGGTAAAAATTTCTTTCATCAGTCATTTAATTCAAATATATAAGTTTAGTTTGATCAAAATATTTACAACGCGTTATACAAAACTAAATTGATGAATTCTTCTATAACTTCATTTATGTAGGGAAAACGCAAAATATTTTGATTTATTTTCTGTGTTTTTATAAACTCTATTGCAAGTAATATTAAAAATGTATAGGTACTGAAGCTAAAAAGTGGTAATGAAACTACCGGATGAATTCTGTGTGTGTGGAATTAAGAAAAATAAAACAAAATATTTATATTATTACAATACTAAACTTTTTAAATAGCATTGATAATTTGTTTTGTAGTTCTATAAAAATGTTAATTGCAGGTACATTCTGTTTTGAGGGTGTACGAAATAAAATAAAAAATATTTCTTTTACATTTACACATAAACTTACATTAACTATTATAAACTTAAATATTTAAAGATAACTTTTATATTATATATTTTTTTATATGCATGAAATGGTATTTTTGTTTCCTTTTAATAAAAAAACCTTTATTTGTAAAAATTTAAAATTTTCATATTAATAACCAGTTTCGGTTTCGGCCGAATATTATAAAATGGCCGAATATTCGGATTCGGTTTCGGCCAAAATTCCGGTTTTAGTCGGCTCTAGTTATAACATTATTTGTTGTGAGTTTAATTTTGTATTTTTTACGATATTTGATAATCAAATTCTTGGTTTTTGAGTTGTGCTCAAAAATTGAAACTTAAAAAAATTTGTTTTCAAAAAACTTATCTATAGAATTGAAAATACTGTTACTTTTGTAGTTTGAGGTCTGTAGGACGAGACATCGTTTTTGGGATGATGGCTGTAAAAATGATTTCTTATTTGCACTCTAAGTATTATATACTCGTGCATAAATTACAATTTTAGATAACAGAGATAAAGATATAAGAGATAAAAACTGAAAAAATTGATAAATTTATGTGAGTGTTGTTTTGCGTGTTTCAACGATTTATTTAATATTGAAGTTGAGATCAAACCAAACATTTTAATGAAAGGCCCAACGGCCGAAAGCATTTTACTATAAAACAAAGGTAAAGGTAGTGGTATTTTAACTTATTACACCGAGTTTAAAACATACAATTTAAGAATGCATGGTTAAGTTCAGCTTTATTTGTAAATTTAACTAAAAAAAGTATTTTTGTATGCTCTTCAAATATATTAACATACAAAATTAACATATCGTCGCTCACTTGCAGAACGGCTCTAATTGACTTTTTTTTTAATAATGTTTAGATAAAACCTTATATAGAACAAGTATTATATATAGAGTTCATATATAATAGGACCGCAAAATTATATTCTTGAAGACACTCTTGAAGACTACAACTACATGTACTTAATATTTTAATATTTTATACTGGCGATCACAGTTTTTGTGTCTCCAGAACAAAACAAAAAATGTCAATTAGGATCGTTGTACAAGTGAGCGACGATATATGAGCTGTTCAGAGCACAAGTGGCGTAAGTCCATTTTTGGTAGTTTTGAGAAAATTGAACATTTAGAAAAATTCTTATAATAAATTCCAAGTATAAAGAACTCAGTTTTGCTTATAAGCTACGTCAAGAGCATAAATGTATCTATCCATATCGTACAAAATAAACTAAATAGTACACAAAAATGATGCAGAATATTGCATATTAGTAGAAACATGTGGACTTGCGCCACTGAAAATTTTTTAATTTCTTGTTTCCGTTGTAGAAATCTAATAGAAGATATTTTTCAAGAATTTTTTGATAAAGAATGGCCGCATTTTTACCTAGAAGTTGCACAAAACCACCCATTGCGATTATCTCCATTATTAAGGGAGATATAAAATGAATGGACTTACGCCACTCTCCTCTGAAAATTTTGTAAAATTCCTCCTTTCCGCTGTAAATATGTAATGGACAATATTTTTAAGAATTTTTTGATGTGAAGTGGCAGCATTTTTACCTACAAGTCGGACAAAACCACCCCTTAGCGATTATCTCCATTATTAAGGGAGATATAAAATGAATGGACTTACGCCACTTGTCCTCTGAGCATTTTTTAAAATTTCTCCTTTCCGCTGTAAAAATGTAATGGAAATTATTTTTAAGTTTTTTTGATGAGGAATGACATAATTTTTACATAGAAATAGGACAAAACTACCCCTTAGCGATTATCTCCATTATTAAGGGAGATATAAAATGAATGGACTTACGCCACTTGTCCTCTGAAAATTCTTTAAAATTTCTCCTTTCCGCTGTAAAAATATAATAGACAATATTTTTAAGAATTTTTTGGTAAGGATTGACTAAATTTAGTTTCAGAAGTGCGATTTTAGCATCCGTTTGTGATTTTTTGAATAATTGAGGAGGCCAGAATGCATTTATTCCTATGAAAGTTTCACAGTTGAAATTAAACACAGTTCTTTCTATTTAGTAGGGATGTAATAATATGTAATATTTATTAATATATTCAAAGATGTAATAAAAAATCTTTGCAAATATAAGTTATCATCGTTATCGTTATCTTTTTTTATCGGTGTCGTTATTTGGAGCATTGGTAAATTTTCGAAAAGGTTTATATCAAAACTCCCTTTATAATGAAAACAATCGCTAAGGGATGGTTTTGTCGCACTTCTATGTAAAAATACTGTCATTCCTTGTCAAAAAATTCTAAAAAATATTTTCCATTACATTTTTACAGCGGAAAGGAAGAATTTTAAAGAATTTTCAGAGGACAAGTGGCGTAAGTCCATTCATTTTATATCTCCCTTTATAATGGAGATAATCGCTAAGGGGTAGTTTTGTCCATCTTCTATGTAAAAATGCTGTTATTCCTTATCAAAAAATTCTTAAAAATATTTTCCATTGCATGCTTACAGCGGAAAGGAGTAATTTTAAAAAATTTTCAGAGGATAAGTGGCGTAAGTCCATTCATTTTATATCTCCCTTAATAATGAAGATACTCGCTAAGGGTAGTTTTGTTCAACTTCAAGGCAAAAATGCTGCCATTCCTCATCAAAAAATTCTTGAAAAATCTCCTTTCAGATTTCTACAGCGGAAACGAGAAATTTAAAATAATTTTCAGTGGCGCAAATCCAAATGTTTTTACTAATATGCAATATTCTGCACTATTTTGGTGTATTATTTAGTTTATATTTTACGATATGGATAGCTCCAATTATGCTCTTGACCAAGCTTATAAGCAAAACTGAGTTCTTAATACTTGGAATTTATCTTAAGCATTTTTCTTAATGTTCGATTTTCTCAAAACTACCAAAAATGGACTTACGCCACTTATGCTCTGAAAAAATAATGGTATTTGTCAGAGCAATAACAAAGTGTTGCATTTTATTCAGAGATTACGTAAGCTAGGAGTTTCTAGCCCGTACTCATAAATAGGGTACATTTTTCTCTTCACTTCTACGTACTTAACTCAATTTCCCTAAAAAATGGACTTACGCCACTTGTGCTCTGAAAAAATAATGGTATTTGTCAGAGCAATAACAAAGTGTTGCATTTTATTCAGAGATTACGTCAGCTAGGAGTTTCTAGCCCGTACTCATAAATAGGGTACATTTTTCTCTTCACTTCTACGTACTTAACTCAATTTCCCTAAAAAATGGACTTACGCAACTTGTGCTCTGAACAGCTCATATAAAAAAATGTTCACTTCCTAGGGGGGCAGTTTTTATATCGTCTTTCAATCAATTTCTAGTCCCGATGGAAGCGTTCCCATTTCTCCTCGCTGTAATCTCCTACAAAGAAAGTGTATTTCAAAACATGTTTTCAGCAAGTTTTTTATATTTTTACGATTTGTTGTTATAGACAAATGTCAAAGATGATTGAGAGAAATGGATGCAGTTGCATATGCTTGAATCTTGCGCCAGCAAAACAAAATGAAAGAAAAGTAACTCCAAAAACTTTTGCGTGGTTTTTCTTAAATAAATGAATTTGTATAAAATACTCATCAACGTACTTATGGTTTAACCACTGTTTTGTCTTTAATTCAATTAACTGAGAAAAAGTGCATCTAATCCACTTTAAAAATATATCCACTAAACTTAGATATTGAACTATCTAAACATAGTATGCACTTTTCCTTATTTGTATAGAAAAAAAAAATTAATTTGTTTTTCTTGAGCACCCTTTTATTTTGTTCCTATATGGGCAATTCCAGGGTCCCCAACGCGACATTCGCACGGCTTTGAAGTGAAAAAAGTAAAGATTTCTTAAGAATTTTTTTTTCTTGTTTCCATTTTTAGATAAAGTTTTAGGAGTTGATTATGAGTAAAACTCCGTTATACCTTTTCGTAAAACTGCGTTTCTGTGTGTCGAACAGAACCTTCAACCTTATAATATCAAGATATACTTCTTTACAATCTAAGCGGCTCTTTTTTATCAACGCCATTAAGCTCTGGAACTCACTTCCTCTAAACATTAAAACCATAACCAGCACGAACAAATTTAAGCTATTAATCAAGTCCTATTTCTCTAAACTTTCATTCTTCTACACTTTAATTTTCTTCTCCTTTCTCTTCTTTGATGTTTTAATTACTGCTTTTCCTTCTTCTTTTATTTTGCTAAGTTATGATAAGCTAATATTTAGTTAAGTTGAAATTAACTGTAATTCTTTTATTTCTCCAAATTGGTTTGTTTTGCAAAATTATAATTATATTTACTAGTTTTAAGTTTTATTCTCATAGTTTTCTGTTGACTATTAATGTTTTTAACTGTTGTACGCTAAAAAACCATTTAAGATCTTACTATACTAATTCTTAATTTAAATAAATAAATCGAAATAAATAAATTATATTCAAATGTTCGTCACAGGAGAAATAATGCAATTTTCGGATGCCTGAAATATTTGGTATTTCCTTCCATTTTTCTGTTAATGTTGGAAATATATCTTTGATTATGTCAGCACCAATATACATTATTGTAATTCCAGTTATGTGCTCCCGTGCGCAATTGAAGAAATAAAATCCATCACTTAAAATAATGTTCTTGTTTTGGTTATACCCTAAATTTTTCTTTTTATAACCGCTCCAACTCCATCGACTGCACCTTTCCCATGCGAAGTTGCGAAATAGTTCCATTTGATTGTTTTGCAACCGAATTGAATTAAGAAATCAGATAAAGTCGAAATAATAAACTTATTTTTAAATTGGCTGCTACTTTCGTTCGAGAATAAAAATATATTTTGAAAATTCCAGTGTTGAGTTTTTATGTCCTGAACAAGTTTCGTTATGAAAACGTAAACGTCGATTTTGCTGTGACTAAAACTATCACTGATTATAGGAAACGATTTCGATTTTTCAAACATCCGGGCAACGCAAGTAAAAATCGTAACTTGCCTGTAAGTGCGCGCTCTGAACTTCATTTTAGCAGATCAGCCTATAATTTTCTGCAAAATCAATTTGCAAGACTAGACCCCGAGCTAGAACAGTTATCAAAAATCTGACATTACCAAATAGTTACTATGAGTAACATATTGATAAAGGAGTTAATATCGAATAAAGTTACTTGTTAAATGTGCCTACAATACCAAACACGACACACTTTGAAAATAAAAATTAAATGTTTAGTGTGATTAATATATGCAGTTATTTTTTTTTCACTAATGACACTAAATATTGATTTAAATTAAAATTTTCAGCCAATTAATTAGAACGATCGCGGAGTTCTGATAAAATATGATGTTTTAAGTACCCTAACGCGACATTACAACATGAACAAAAGAAAATGAAAAATTTACCGTTATGTTTTCATTTTTTTGTATTAATTTGTTATTGATACATAGATTTCATAAGGTGTGTGCATTCATAATATAAATATGTCCACAATAAATAAATACTAAAGAGAAAATGTCATCCCGGTTGTCGTTTCTGTGGAAATACCCATATATAAAAAACGCATTAAAAAAAAAGTTTCAAAGAAATTGGACTTCATTAAGGGAGTATTATTGGTTGGCAAAAATTTTTTTCGATTTTTGCATATTTTTATAGCTTGGCTATTTGAGAATATCGTCCTTAAAGGGTTTTTTGAATCTCGAAATACTTTAGGAGATATGGCCTTTTTTGTCGTGCAATGTTTTTCCGAAAATGCGATTTGCTTAATTTGGCTACTTTTTGAATGCAACGGTTTGAAGCAACCACCGAATTTCGTTCAACGCGTCCTTTAGTAAGAAATAACTTGTTTGTAAACGCATTTTAAAAATAAATTAATACACATTTTAGAGTTTAGGTATTCGAATGTTGGCAGCGTTTATTTCACTTTGAATTTAGTTATAAACCGGACGTGCGCGAGCTTACAGTTTTGAAAAGTACAGTTTTGATAACAATTTTTGTTTATGCTAAAGACAATGGATAGAAAAAGTAATAGAAACAAAAATAAAAAAAAAACACAGGTAGCAATCGAAAAACTCGTCCCTTGAAACGCCAGTTTCGTGGTAACTAACACGAAATAGATGAGGACACCGAATTCACAAGTACATCGGCAAAAAATTTAAAAATAATGAAAACGAAGACATAAGTATCGACAACAAAACGGAGAATTGCATTATGGAGTTTTATACAGTTTTCTCGGCGATAGCTAATCTGTGAAGGAAAAATCGAGTTTGAAAAAGCATCGCTGTACGGAATTGACTTCAAAATTGGTGTTCACTGCGCTTGCCCGACCACTACATACATTTTTTCGTCGTCTTTGGTTGGCAAATCATATTTGATGAACCGGCGCTTGATTTTTGCCATTAGGCTTTTAGGCATTGGTCCAAAAGGCATTAACACGTTTTGTGGCCTCATGGATTTCGGCAGAGGTGTGGGTAACTCGTTATACTACACTGCCCTGGATAACTTTCATACAGCTGCAAGCGTGATCTATGGATACACTCTTTCAAAAGCCGCGAAAGAAGAGAAAGATGTCATGGTCACAGTCGATCCACAGTGCGAACTAACAATGTTTACCGTATCAGGTAATGGCACTTGGAAAAAACGTGGCTTTTCCTCACTATACGGCGCTACAACGTTGATCGGCAAATACAGTAAAAAATAGTCGACTCTGTTGTACAGTCCAGCGTATGCAACAGTTACAAGTATTAGGAAGCTAAGAAAGAAGAAGACCCAATGGCATATGAAATTTGAATTGAAGACCACGAAGAGGAATGCCGTGCCAACCATCAAAGAAGCTCTGGGAAGATGGAGGTGGATGCGGTAAAGGAAATGTTCGCCATATCAGTCCAAAAGCATGGCATAAAATACTGCAAGTATATCGGCTATGGCGACTCAAAAACATTCGAAGCTATTATAGACCACGATCCGTACGATGGCGAACCAATCGTTGCAAAAAAAAAGAATGTAAAAAAAAGGCAGTTTGGGCAACGTTTTTGCACAAAATCTCAACTGATGAAGCTCCACAGCACCAAAACTGTCCGACCGGTGCGTAGAACTGGTGCGCCTGGCAAAAAGCGGTAGCAGAAGGGACAATCGACAGCTTAAAGCATACGTATGCACCACTAAATCAGAGAGTCCAGGAAGCAATCAAACCTATTTACGAAGCACTGACTCCTAAACTCAAAACAGGAGCATATGCACACCGGCACACGCACTATTGAGATTGCCAATTATATTGCAACTGTCATATTTAACGAAGGTTTTTTGCCAATACTTCAAATAATGAACCTAATGGGAATTCTGATTGGCAACATCACATATGATTTCGCCATGCCTCGGAACGAAGAACGTTTGAAAAGGTCCGAAGCCAGAGCTCTGGCCGCATCAAAAGAAGGTAGAACTGCCCGAAGAGCACAAAGAGCCGCTGAATCCTCATTTTTTTAAGAAGAGGAAGGAGTTCTTTATAGGGCTAGAATTTCAGATTGATATATATAAGTATTGAAAAGGTCCGTGAAAAGGGGGTGTGCCACTGGCATGGGTGGATCGGCCCTCCAAAGTTAGAAAGGGTTGGTCATACATTTGGACTCGATTGGGGCACTCTAAATGGGTCAAAGAGGGATTTTTCAAAATTTGACCCCACGGAAAAGTTGGGGCATTAGAATTCGTTTTAGAGGTATAGTTTCCTCGGGCAAAGTTTCTTATTTTGATCCCTAGAATACAATTTTCACTGAGCAATGGGTGATTTTTTTGCCTCCCCACAAATCGACCCGGCCTAATATATATCTATTCCTAAATTTAGAACATTTTTGTTACATATTAGCATTTTAAGTATATTGGCTTAGACAATAACTACAAAGAGCAAGGCAAAAAACAAAAACCTCAGTTTTCTCGATACTATGAAAAAGGAGATACTATGTTTTGACGTTTTACGGGAGATAAGTACTTATTCGACGAAATCTCAGTATTTTATGTATATTTTTTTTATCCTTTAAAAAGCGCAGTTTTTCTAGAAACTACAAAAGAGATTAGCAATATTAAGATGTCAAAAATTTGTTTTAATATGGCCCAATGAAGTACATGAAATTTTTTCCCAACTCATCTTAAACTAGCTTCAATTCTTTTTAATGCAAAAAAAAAAAATCCGCATTTTTTAAAAACGCGAGCCAATCTGAAAAAACTGAGTACACCATTAAATTTTTGGCCCACTAATTATATATAAATGAATCCATGTCCCGGATCACAAATTCAAATTTATTAACCTAAAACTTCTAAATGTACGATGAATTTCCAAATGAAAGCTCAGTATTGAACTACAGACTGAACAAAATATATAAAAAAAGAAAGCGCAATAGCTTTTCTAATATCAATGCTGAGCAAGCAAACACTTAAATCTGGATCGTGCCAAAAGAAAATGTTTTAAAATTTAAAAATCTAAATATGTATACATATAAAAACATATTCAAAAATGTTCAACATGACACAACAGAATTTTTTAAGAACGAACTCATAAATCAAGTCACTCAAAGTACTCGACATCATTCAATGCCTGCTTTTACTTGTAAATCAATGAAATACAATAACAAAGAAATAAAAAAGAAAATTCAACATTATCACTATAACAACGACAATCTTTTTGGCAAGCATTTTCGCGCTTTCTTATGCATGTTCGAGGTTGTTGTGCAACACTTTGTAGCTCTCAAACCTCCATAAACATTGCGATAATATATCAAATGTGCACATTACACCAGCAAAAGCTAGGGTATTCAACCCATGTGCGCCATTGAAGCAAGAACCTGCTCCACCCACCGCTCACACGATGAGAGCCCGAAGACAAATATGAATAAATAAATAAATCCACTTCAGTTACTCAAGTAGCTCTAAATAAGACTCTATTCTGGAATGTTGCTGATGATGCTTGCTCGAGGTGGTGGAGGATGAAGTTGCTTAGGGGGCGTCTTCTCATATCAAACCCCCTTAAATTGTTATTAAGAAATATTTACCAAAAACACTAACCAGAAATTTAGGTAAAAAATGTGTAAAAAGCTCCCAAGAGGAAATCCTGTTTCCGTTACTGCTGATGGGCTAAGTGAAGCGTAGTTGTTTATGTGTTGGCATGCAAGTGTGAATGTGTGTGCCTGCGTGTCTTTTTGTAGGCTTAAGTATCTGACTGTTTATGTGTGTTTAGATTTATTTTGCATTGCGGTTAATAATAAACAGTAGCTGAAAGCAGTCACAACATCAGTGACAACCAGTGAAAACAGAAAAAACATTGAAAACATAGAACACGTCTTGAAAGAGAACAAAAGAAAACACACGCAGCAAAAAAGTAGCATAAAAAGATGGCTAACGATATGTTTCCGTTCAATTTGAATTCATCAATAAAGCTTATTAAATGCTTAGCATTCAATATAAATTCATTGTTATGGTAAAAAAGTGTGAAAGTAATGGCATTTATTGCACGAAAGAGACAAAAGTTGATAAACGATCAGATTTAGAGTGCTTTGAGTTGACTTTTTTTGTTGGTTTGCAGAAACTTTTGTGAGCACTGACAGAAAAATGTATCTAAGTTACAATGTCAGTTTTTTAAGGGATATAAACCTACTTTTTCATCATTAAACCATCAAAAGTTGGTAGAACTTTTAAATAACTTTTTTGTTTTGGTTTGCCTAAAGCCAAACAATATAATTTTATTTTCAGTAATGAAAAAGTTCAGGCCAAAAATATTAATAGCTGTAGGAGAAATGTTGTAAGACAATACGAAAAAGATAAAAGACTCTCGGCAAAAAAAAAAGAAAACCAACGAGGAAATTAAATAAAAATTATTGCATATTTTTATGAGCTATTTCACGTAGAAAAATTTGTTTTTGGAAAAAACCATTACAAAATATTGTTTTAAAAACTTTTCTGGGAAGCGTCCAAATGTTCAATTAAATCAAATCCGATAACGTATTTTTGCATTATCTTCAAGAAAACGTTAATCCACAAAAGAAGCTATTCGAAGAACACTTCCTCTGCATTTTATAGTTTTATTTGCACTGTTTTTATAATATTTTCACTCAATTTAACACAAATTTAACATACGTGTCCGCACTATTTACAATTTGAAAACATAATATTCTTATTTCATTTGACGTTTTTAAGAACTTCGTCATTTTGATAACTACTCAACCTTTTCATTTTCCACTCTTCGATGCCGCGTGAGGGCACTAAGCGAGCCGGCCCTACCTGGTAATTCTGCCATGGCTGTGGTGGTTTGAAGCGCTGAAGCAAAAAATATAATAACAATGTTGACAACAACAACAACAACAGCAAAAAGGTTGCTGATTTCTCATCAGATGCCGTCTTGTTTGGTGTGCCAGCGTCTGATAATGAAAACCTGAAGAGCATCTATAATCAAATTTGCCTCTCTATTGACTTCCAGTCTCCTCTCATAAGAGAGATATTTAGGGTTAAGTCAAGCCAACGCAACCCGAGTCCAATTATTATAATCAAATATTTGTCATCTAGTGATCGTAACAGAGTGCTTAAAGCTTTTGGGGATTTTCGTAGGCGCACTAAATCTGCAGTCAATATGAGAGGTGCAGATTTTGATAACGATAACAATATTTTTATTCAAGAGGACCTGGATGCTGACACCCGCAAACTCTTGCAAGCTGCTATTGCTTACACGCGCCAGAAGATCGTATTTAATGCGTTCTCCTTTCGTGGCTGTGTATATGTCAGAAAGGAGAAAAATTCTGAAAGCATTCTCATCAGCAGTTTGGATGAGCAACGTAGTAGTTGTTGTGATGACGATGCTGATACCTAACAGTTGAATTTATTTATTTTCTTGTATCTGCATCTATGATTATTATTATTTTAAATCTTATAGTTTATTTGAAGCCCTCTCTCTTCTTCTTGTTTTCCGTATTTTATTTTTTGCCTATAATATGCTCTCTTCTTGATTATTCTTATGTCGAGTTCTAGCCTAACGCCTATTGGTGCTGATGAAAATTAAAAACCTTGCTTCAGGTTTTTTGTAAACAACGCAGTGAACTTAATGTTGTTCATTTTAATGCTCGTAGCTTGAACATGGTAAAAATAGACTACATCAGGTATATATTTAATAACTCATTAGTTGACATTATTTGTGTTTCGCAAACTTGGCTTAGTATTGATATAAGTGATAACTTTTGTTACATTCGTGGTTATAAGCGTTATAGAAATGATCTATCAGATAAAAAGGGTGAGAAAGTTGTTATGTATTGTAAAAATCGGGTGTATTTTTATCAACCCAAAAATATCTTCAATCCACTCAGAATTCATAGCTTATAGAATTCATGAAGTCTAAGATCACTATTATGTCGTGGGAAAAAGATGTTCAACATCAAAGACAAATTTGGTCTGGCCAGACCCTGTTGCCCATCCTAGGGCTAGCGAAATTATAAGTTGTTACAATATCTTCATTTAAATCTGGATTTTGTGCTAGTCATAGTTGTTCGTCAGCAGTTCTTAATATTCTTGATGATATACGGCCAGATTATGATGCTGGTTCCATGACACTTCTGTGTTTGTTGCATTTTTCAAGCTTTTGATAAAGTAAGTCATCAACTTTTGTGTTATAAGCTTAAGTCATTGTTTGGTTTCTGTGATAGTGCTGTCAATTTATTGTATAGCTTCTTGTATAAAAGGGTTTCCAAAGGTAAAAGTTGGCCAAAGGTAAGAGTTGGCTATATCCTGACCTTTGTATCTCCGGTCCAGATTGAATTGTGCACACAGCTGTATTGCAAGGATTTATGCTTGGAAGATACTGGGTGTTGTCCCCATAGGTTCAGAGTGCTTAGTTTTTGGCCCGTACACCCCTGCGCCTATACCTTCCAATGTCTTGGACCCATCTGTATACCATGATATACTGTGTGGTTTCTTGACTTGCGATATCATCTCGCTGTCCCACTCTTTCTTGGTACTAAGATTAATTCCAAAGTGTTTTTCGAAGTTATACCTTTTTACTATATCGTCTCTTGGTAGATCGATGTAGGGAGTGTGCTTTGCAATATCCTCCTTCTCTCTACTGCTGATAGTTTTACCTAAACCTGTCCCCTCTGTTGCAATGCCCAACAGAGTTCGCTTGGCTACTCTCTCTATGACAAGGTGTAAGGGTGTTAGGTCCAGAATTACTTCTAGTGCTGCTGTAGGGCATGTCCTCATGGCCCCTGTGATGCATACACAGGCCAGTCTCTGCACCTTTGTTAGCATATTCCTCATTGTGGTTAGCTTGGTTCTCTCAGCCCATGCTATTGCACCATAGGTGAGGATGGGTCTCACCATCATGGTATACATCCAGCGGAGAATTGTTTGGTTACAACACCAGCTTTTCCCCGTCAGGCTCCTACATACTATGAGTGCACGCGTTGCTTTGTTTAAAGGTACCTCTGCATGTCTTCTCCTGAGAAGCTTTGAATCTAGTGTCTCAGATACTTTACTTCTCCTTTGAAGGGAATTTCAGTGTCATCCATTCTTATTGTTCGGAGGTTTGGCAGGCTTATTTTGTTAGTAAAAGGTACTATGGTGGTTTTCGCTGGGTTGATACTTAATCCCACTGTGTTGCACCAATACTTTGTTACTGACAGTCCTCTCTGTATCAGGATAACGCATGTTGGCATGAGTGCATTGGCGCCTTCTCCAGAATCTCAGTTCTTATATAGTTATCTATTACCTTTTCCTTTGTTTTAAGTACAAATGAGGTAAGGCTAATGGGTCTAAACGACTTTGGCAGCGTGTAGTCTGTTTTCCCTACTTTTGGTATGAAGGTGACTATGGCCCTTCTCCATTTCCTTGAGATATAGCCCAGCGCAAGGCTGCTTCTAGTTATTTTGACTAGGTGGGGCAATATAGTTTATGCACCCTTTCGTAGAAGTGCAGGAAAGATGCCGTCTACACCTGCTGATTTGAATAGTTGAAAGGTACTGAGTGCCCAATATAAACGAGCCTTAGTACAAATGCTTGTTGCGAGTTTCCATTCTTCTTGATTTGGAGCAATTTGCCTGTCTGCCGTCTCGTACTCAGTTACCGGTGTGCTGCCCGTGAAATGAGTTTCTAGAAGGTGACTGGCTCGATGATCTTCTCTAAGCGTATAGCTTCCGTCCGGCAATAAAAGTGACATTCTTGTCTCCACTCTGGCTTTAGCCATTGCTTTGTGTATCCTGACTGCTGCTGGCGTGTAAGAAATGTCTTCACAAAAAGTTCTAAAGCTCTGTCTTTTGGCTTTCCTGATTTCTTTATTATACTCCGTCAGAGTCACCGTGTAGTTGTGCCATTCTCCGTTGCGCTTTGCGGCATTAAAGCTGCATCGCACCTTCTTCCGGAGTCTGGTCAGCTCGGCGCTGTGCCCTCGGCCTTGTGCCCTGTTGGACAGCTAGATTCGTAGGCATTATATACTGCATTGCTTACCTGCTCTACATAGCATTCAAGTTCTAGGATGTTACTATTTCTACCCCAAGCTTTTACGTTCTGTAGGTTTTCTTTCAGGGTGTTGGTGTATGTGTCCCAACTGGTATTTCTTGGCTTTCTTTTGGGTTCTATCTCTTGACATTTTGCCCCAAATCTAAACTCTATTATTCTATGGTCAGATATTGAAGGTTCCATTTATACCCTCCATTCCCTAATCATATTCCCAACATCTGGGCTTCCTATGGTGAGATCTAAGACCTCTTCTCTAGCCTTAGTCACAAAAGTAGGTGTTACCCCCACATTGAAAAAGGTCTAGGTTACTACTTAAAAGAAATTCTAAAAGCTACTCACCTCTGATGTTGACGTCGGTGCTTTCCCAAATTGTGTGGTGCGCGTTGGCGTCACAGCTGATGAGTACTGGAAATTGCTCTTTCCTGCAGTGCTCCACAAGTCTTTTTATCTCCGCTGGGGGAATATTGAGATCGTCCCCAGGAAAGTAAGTGGATGCGATCACTATGGCACGGTGCTTGCCATCAGTTTCGATGTGAGTCTCGATAACTAATAGGTCCCGCGTCAAAAATTCTGAAAGACAAATATAATTAATATTTTTCTGCATTAGGATACGTGCTCTGGGATTGATTGTTCTCTGGTCCCAAGTTACCTGACCCTCTTTGCAGTAGAGGCCACTGAATTTTCCCCTGTAGCACCAGGGTTCTTGGATCAGCACGAAGCCCAGTTGTTCTGTGGTGAACCTCCGAGCAATAATTGCCTATGCAGCTTTTGCATGATGGAGGTTCACCTGGGCACTTCTCGTGCTGGTTACTGTGCTGATCATAGCACCGGGCTGCTGCCCCGTTCTTCTTCGGGCAGTGTTACTCCTACCTCTGTTAGAGGTTCGCTCTTACTATCAATCGAGAGAGAAACGAGGTTCATGCCCTCTGCTTGATCTCCGATTGAAGGTGTTGCGGTGATGACCGAGACGGAAACGAACTTCTCAGTAACAACTTCACCAGTTAGTTGTATTGGTGGCGTTGCGTCTTTCCCTTCATTGGAAGTCGCAGATGTAGCTTCTGTGGACGTTACCACTGTTGACGTTACAGCTGTGGGCGCTGCAGCTGTGGATGTTGCTGATTTGAACGGTTTGGTCGTTGGGGGCGATTTTGTGCCCAACACCGGAATGGTTCCAAAGCGGAAGCTGATAGTTGAGTCCCTTGACTTGATAGTCTCAAGTGACTCCCTATCTATTGAAAACGTAAGCATGTGCCCACTTCCTTCATTCTTGGAGCTCAATATCTTCCAACACTTTGTATTGAGACCATCGTTCTGGGCGGCAATTAGTCCCATCGATCTATTGATCTCCGTACTTGAGCTTCTTGGCAAGAACATCCTAACAATATGCCCTTTTGGGACCTCCTCCCCTAGGCAAGCCATCAGTTATAGCCCTTTTCAGTGCTCGAGCTTTAATCTTCTGCTCGCAGCCTTTCTGCTGTTGAGGGATTTGAACAGTCGACCAGTAACATGCCCGGACGGAAGTGAATTCCCTCAAACTGTAGCTTGGTGGACCAGCCCTTCACTACTTTGCTCAGTATGGCTTCTTCTAGCTCCGAATTTGAATTTACAATTTTTGTTATAATTCTATGTTTTGAATTCTATAAGTTGTTATTATTATTGTTTTAGGTCTTAAATCGATTATGTCTTTTTTAAATCTTCTTGTATTGTACTATAAAAAAGCATAACTCTAAGTGTACTTTGCTTTGATTATATTCAATAAATTCAAATTCAAAATTAGATCATTTAGAAGGTTCATAAAATTATTTTAAAAAATAGAATAGCTTAATAGGGAAATTTTCAACTTTTGAAAAGACACAGAAACGCCGAGATACGTAAACTTAATTTTCGGTCGTAGAATTTAACAAGTTTTAAGTTTTTTAACAATTAATTTTTATTGTCTTTTTAAAAATACCTCCAATGTGAAAATCGAAATTAGCCTTGTTTAATCTATGATTTTTCAAAAGTTTATCAATTTCGCTTTTTCTTCCATTTGGACCAAATTTGAATGCTGAACGTAAAAAATTTAAAAAAAAACTAAAAATTTTTTTGCTCAAATTAGTGTTTTAATTTCAAATGTAGACTTAATTCTGAACGTGTAAGCAAAATCAGAGGTGGTCAAAATTTTTGGTCTACAAAAATAAGGAAAATATAGCTAAAAATGGGTTTAAAAGTGACTCAATTTCAATCGCAAATGCCTTAAGCTTTTGATCTGATTGGGAAAAACTGAATATGCCACTAAATTCTGCGACCAAAAAATAAGTTTACATTTATCGGTGTATTCATGTGTCTTTTTGACGTCCCTACAGTGTAATTTTAGTATTTCTTAGTAGGAATTTTGTGATGTTTTGTTAAGCTTGTTTAAGAAAGTTTTTTACTTTTTTAGGGTCAATTTTTTTTAAAGTTAACGTTTTTTTGAGTTAATGTAAAATACTGCTTATCGATGACAAAGATGCAAAAAGGATGACAGCGATTTTAGGTTTTTCTTCAACAATGCTTTATTTGGAGGAAAACTCTAAGTTGAGGGATTTCAATTTAAATAAGAAGAATTAATACTGAATGTTTAAGATTACAAATAAAAGTATTTAATACTACAGAATCAATTTGAAAAAAATGTAATATTATAGTATTTGAAAACAATAAATATTTTATTACTCGACCAAGAGGTGTTCACTGGTTAAAAGAGATAAGACCGGAACTTAAGTACCGGTTGGAGCTCGGAGGGAGCTACAGCGGAAGGCTGTGTTTAATGATCAATAGAAAGTGGTGTAAAATTACTTCGAATTCAGTGCGTTTTTGTGGTACAACACGTTTGCGACGCGAACAGTTGAGTTAGGATTTTTAAGTATTTTGAAATATTTTTTACAGTTAGTTCAAGAAAGTTAAATACTTTTATATCTTTTTATATTTTGTACAGCAAGTTAAAAAAGATTTTTATTTTTCTGTTATTAAAATCACATTTCAGTATTTCTTAGGAAGTATCATGTGCTTACTACATCGGGCCTTACCAATAGACGATTAAATACCTACTAAGTTTAGTGTGAGCTTCTTTGACTTTATTTCTATATAATTTGTTGTAAAAAAGCTTACACTAAATTTGGAGTCGGCATAAAAATGACTATTGTTAAGGCCCATTGTGTTATTTTGTAAAGATAGTTTAATAAAGGTTTTTATTTAAAAATTTTTTAAAATCAATTAAATTTTTTCGTAAATAGTATCATTAAATTGTTTGTTAGAATATTTTGGAATTTTTTGCAGTGGAGGTTATGCCGGGATCCAAAAAATCCCGGGATTTTAGGCCATTCAATCCCGAGACTAAGAAAATTCCGGGATCCCGGGATTGGATGCCCCAAATCCAAAGCTGCGGAATCGCGGTCACCGCAAAAAATTTTTTTCAAAGAACAGTACTGCAATAAATCCGTTATTGCTCTATATTTTTGTACCCAAATTTTTTTTAATATTTTTTAAATGTTTTATTATAATATAATAATTTTCAAAATAAATCTATAATACCAATGTGTAGTAAAAAATTCTTGAAAATAGGCCTTTTTTTTGACCGAACAAACTTTACCTCCCCCCTTATCATATGACATTTAAGCAGTAGTTACTTTTAGATTAAGCCCTTAACTCTACTGAAACAGGCTGTCTAGTCTGCTGTGTGATTGACTCTATACAGAGTTGTTGTTGCTATCTTTGTACTTACTTTATCTAAAAAGCTCACAATTAAACTCATGCAAAAATTCAAAGAATAGATCACAATTAATTATCAAAATCAACAGTTTTTGCTTCCGATATAACCATAGAAAGTGAATTTCTGATAGTTAATTGTGATCTGTTCTTTGATTTTACATGATTTTAATTATTATTACAATATTTTTAATTTTTATTTAGAATTCCACTTTCGTAAAATTCTAAATAATACTTGGCTAATATTTTAATCGCACAACAAAAAAATGAGTGCGTTTTGAACTTATTAGAAATCCAATAATGCGAATTCCTATCGCAAACAGTTTTTCTTTGATGGCTACAAACTGATAATTTATAATAATTTACAAACTCCCGAGTGAGTAATTTAGCTAGGGCTACGCAAAATAAAGCATAGCAAGTAGTGCTATTTTTGGCGTAAATATACCTTCCATGATCGCTGTATTCATGAGTGATTCTGTAAGGTCTACCTTTTAAAGGTTCTGGTTCTTTTCATATCATTTCAAATGAAGAAATTTTTAAAAAATTTTAAATAAATTTTAAATGAGCAGACAAATTGCCTACTGATTAATTGTACAAAAACCAAAATTAAGAAAAAAACTTTTTTAACAGCTGCAATAAACGAGCAGGTAAGACGTTGGACCAGCATACTAGAGCACATGCATTCTCAAAAACCGCTCTTTAGAGTCGCGAGAAAGGAAGGCCTAGAACATTTTTTCGTTTCATATAAAAAAGTAAATGGGCTTGGGTGTGAGTGCGGAAGGACTACAAAATCAAACTTAAGGCCTCCTAGTAGCGCTTTGAAGCCCTGTTTGTGCCCACTGGGCCTACTTAAGTTGCATTTTTGATTAAATTTGTTGTAATTTAAGAAAACATAGCGCCTAAGGTCTTAAAAATATGTTTTGATTCATTCCAAGAAATGACCAAAATCATCTCATTTTCTTTCTGTTACATCGAAGACAGACATTATTGTAAACGAATTTAAAAAATTTTTGTGTGTGATCTAAAAGAGCTAAGCCCAATTTATGCAATGAACTTTGGTGTGGTTCAACCCTTTTAAAATTACTTCAGTGCAATACTCGTACGTTTTCAAGAAATTTCTTAACCCTTTACTTCACACGAAGCCATATATGGCTATTCACTTTCAAATACGAATTTCCAACGGATATTAGAAGTTACGTAAAAGAACAGTAATCAAAATGCATTAGTATACTATTTTTAATGTGTGATGAATGTTGTTGTCTGTTTTTTTTTCACAGCTGAAGAACAGAAAAACAGAGAATTCAGAAAATAAAAGATTGCTTTTTCTAAGTTTCGTGTAAGTAAGTTTACTTTATAGAATTGCTTACTGATTAATGTTTATGTAATTGTGAAATCCTTCGAACCGCTCATTCCTTCGAACCGCTACATATGACCTCTAATGGAACGTAACTACTTTTTTGAAAAAAAAATTTTGTTTGCATATCTAATTATTTCATTTCAAATACAAATCCAACAAAACGAATTTATTTTTCTAACTGGATCATAATGTGTGCAGTAGAGGGTTAAATTGGCTTTTTATTTTAATTTTTCCACGAATTTTTCGCATAACATCGCGTAATTTCACAGGCAAATGATCAAGTATTTTGATTTAAAATTTAACACACTGCTCAGTCATTTCTGCTTGGTTTAGCTCGAATGTTTTCTGGTAATTTGAGCGACTTACCAAACTAATGAGCACAAGTAAAATGCTCAATGATAGTTGTACAGCCTATATTATTATGATTTATCGATAAATGCATGTGTGAAAATGTCAAAAATGGTTTGTAGCAGATGTCAAATTAGAGCTAAACTTATTGGACAATTCACAAGCAACATATGCAAAAACACAACACAACATTAACGTTTAGATTAACACATAAATTATGTACATTTATTGCATACAGTTTTAGTGTTGAACATTTGTATGTAGGCGGATCTAGAAATTGGCCTAGTTAAAAGTTACAACAAAGTCAACCAATCATTTTCATGCTAGTCATGAATACCATTAAATTGGTTTCGTGTTTGCAACTTCAAGAACAAGTTTTGCCAACACATTCGAACAAATTTCGAAATTTCGCAAGAAAAACTATCAAGGATATAAAATAACTATACTTGTAAAAAGCTTTCAAGAGCAAACTTTAACGTATTAATGTTCTCTTATTATTAAATTAAACAAAAACGTTTTCAAAAACAACCCAAACAAACTGCTAGTTAGTTAGCTCAACACACACGTCCAAGAAACAGAAGAAAAAAAAAAAGCAATGGTAACTTGAGTTAGGCTCAGTTATTTTTCTACTTCATTGAAGTTTCTTTAATGACAACAACTAATATTTGTGAACAAACTTGTAGAAAAGATTATGTTATTGTCCTAATTTATGTAACGGTTTAGCAACTTAATAATATTTCGAAAGTTATGCCAAATATAATAAACCTTAATGAAACGAAAGAAAACAAAAGAGAAATTAAGAAAAACCAAAAGTATTGAAAAAAAAATGTAAGCTAAAACTTAAGCAAAGCTTTATTTTTTGCATTGTATGCGAATTTTTGTGCTTTTATTTATGACACAACGATAAAGACAAACATATTTGTTAACGCTTCATGAAATAAGTCAACAACATAAGCTGGAACAGAAGGACAAAGTGAAACAAGCAGTGAAAAAGAGAGAGGAAAAACAAAGAACCTAATTGATGGTACTAAAACATAAGCATACAAGCGCTAACACACACACACTCTCACACAAGCACTCATACTTGCAAAAACACAGTCATACGTTTTTGTAAATTGGCGTAAATCAAGATTCATTAAACCGCAAAACGTTAACCCACGCAAGATGAATCATTGTTTAATGGTAGAACGCAGTTAGGTAGGTAAAGTTGGGTGATAGTGATGCCAAAGCATAGATTGACACAGTTGGATGACCAAAAACCGTGGATTGACACAAGGCAGGGAAGTAAGACAAACTAATGGAATGAAAATGCAAAGCGTGAGTATGTAAAACACAAAGTTGGTTATTTTTGAACGATACTTTGAACTTTCGACATGAGTGTGAGTGCACAGCGGAAACGGACATGATGATGTTGGCAATAGCTGTTCTCTAAACTATTGTCAATGCGTTTGAGGAATTTGCACGAATTGTGCATCTGCCTCCAAGGCAAATCCACACCTAATACCAGTTTGAGCTGCTAGCTGATTTTGTGCACATTTCCCAAATCCGACAATTTCAATGACAACTTTGAAATTCTAAAATTTCTCTATGAATTCCAAATTGATTTGGTGACCTAAATGCGACAAATATTTGTACACTGTTAAATGCTATGATTTTATTTAACCAATAATTTGAAACAATTTTAAGAGTTAAGAAAAATTATGAAAGATACCTTATATTTATAGTTAATGGTTAATTTTAGGAAAAAATTATGTTTTTCAACTTGAAATACTTATCTATCTAGAACATATTTTTTCAGACATATAAATTCAGA
This sequence comes from Dichetophora obliterata, assembly GCA_963920525.1. Lineage (NCBI taxonomy): Eukaryota > Metazoa > Arthropoda > Insecta > Diptera > Sciomyzidae > Dichetophora > Dichetophora obliterata. Next base: position 174,422,145 of record OY986436.1, on the reverse strand, counting down.
CAAGTATTAATATGTCTTATCTACGAACGGATAGTATCTAGATCTACGTATAGTAGATTATTAAAAAATGTTGAAATTCTTTTTCTTAATTCATTTAAGTCATTCAACTTATGAATGTTAAAATTGTTTTATTTTGTCTGGTCTTAAGCTTTATTTATCTTATTCATATTATGCATAAAGAATTTTGAATTTTGAATACTTAAAAGTAAAAAAAAATAGTGCTTGGTCGGAAAATCTCTTTATTACCTGAATTTATCTGACCGAACTTATTGGTGTCAACTAAGAGATAAGAAACATTCCTCATCTCAGTACATTTCTTTATAGTCCCAGTCGGAATGATCGTAAGATCGTAGTAAAGGTTTACTAAATAAGTCATGCTTAGTCCTTTAGCTTATGGTCGCGAAAACAGGATCATGCGAGAGTAAGTATGTTGCTTGCTACATTTCAAGCACCTTACGTCTTCGCTTACGATTGCAACTACAAAAATAATGCACGATTAAGACAATCTTTTTTCGTGTGATCATTTGCATATGTAATTTATTTCGTAAAGTCAGACATGCTGCGGCATGACGACATAACGATTTTTGATTAATGTTACGAAGACATGAAGTGTAGCAAAAACCAAACGAAAAACTGAGGAAAAAGCAAACATGTACTGAGCGGCGGCATATTGACATCATTCGTGGAGAACAAAATTAGTATATTGGTAAAAACAATAAAATTGTATTTTAAAAATAAAAAAATGTGATGACTTAAAAACATTAAAAACTAATACTTAATTTTAAAGTTATTTTCAGCAGTAATGTATTTTGTTTTATTATTGTATTATTATTATTGTATTATTATTAGTTTTTTTGTGTTTTTTTGAATAATTGAAGTCGTTTTTGTTTTTAAAATATTTAATTTAATCAGATTTAAAATTAAATTTAATTACTGGAATTAATACTATTTATTTTGTTGGTAATTTTGTAGAAAGTTTAGAAATTTATAGTTAGCAACACCAAATGTTTTATATAGTCATTTTTAAAAACTTTTGTCACTTACATTCATTGTTATCTCTGGAAAATACATATCTACTCTTCGAGACATTATGCAAAACTGCCTAAATACTTTAGTTTCCTTGGCTATCAGCTGTTGGCTCAGCGTTAATCCTAATAAAACTTCACCAGAAAACACAATTTACCACTAATTTATTTCCTTAAACTGGGAAATACAAGCCTTGCTTCTCAGATCAAGCAAAATATCTGGGCCTTATACTGGATTGCAAACTTAACTGGAGGCCCAATCTGCTCGAGAGATCAAATAAGCGAATATTGCCCTGTACTCATGCAAAAAGGCGGTGGGTAGTAGGTGGGGCTTACAACCACGTTTTATTCACTGGCTATATAAGCAGCTATGAGGCCAATCTTGCTATATGGTGCTATCGTCTGGTGGCAAGCACTCGAGAAAGAGACGCACCTTAACATTCTTCGTAAAATTCAGAGATCAGCTGAATTGTGCATCAGTGGAGCACGAAGAACCACTCCGACAGCCGCATTGGACATTATGCTCCACCTTACACCACTCGATATACCAGCTAAACAGATGGCAGCTAATACAGCCATCCGCCTTGGTACCACCTCTTAGTGGAATGAAGATACGCTAGGCCACTCTTGCAATAGGAAATTTTTTCCTCTTTTGCTCAGGTTCATCGAATACATCACACAAAACCTATTCTTTGATAGGAAGTTCGATGTATCCATTTCCCCTCGAGGAGAGATGGAACTAGGAAACCTTTCACCTAGAAATGTAATAGAGATCTTCACCGATGGATCAAAATTAGATGGTAACGTAGGTGGATGAGTCTACAGTCTCAAAACACATCAGTTGTGGCTCTAAAATTTTTGACTAGATGTTTCGAATATTGGTTGCTATAAATGTTTTTGGTTATCTATAGTAATGAAACTCATTTTCTGTTTGTTTGTTTGTTTGTTTGTTTGTTGGTTTGTTTGTTTGGACTTTATACAAATCTAAACGGCTCAACGGATTTCGCCCAAAATAGGTACACATATAAAGTGCATCCTAGATTAAAATGTCACATACTTAATTTTTGCCACGCCTCCTCCGAAATTTTTCAACTAACGGAAATTTTTTTTATTATAATACTTTCTACTATCAAAATAATGTTTGTTATTTTGACATATAACACTCACATATATTCAAGATTGAAGAAACTTTCAGTACAACGTAATTTTCATAAAACATCGTTACCAGTTTATACTATACTATACTATACTATACTATACTATACTATACTATACTATACTATACTATACTATACTATACTATACTATACTATACTATACTATACTATACTATACTATACTATACTATACTATACTATACTATACTATACTATACTATACTATACTATACTATACTATACTATACTATACTATACTATACTATACTATACTATACTATACTATACTATACTATACTATACTATACTATACTATACTATACTATACTATACTATACTATACTATACTATACTATACTATACTATACTATACTATACTATACTATACTATACTATACTATACTATACTATACTATACTATACTATACTATACTATACTATACTATACTATACTATACTATACTATACTATACTATACTATACTATACTATACTATACTATACTATACTATACTATACTATACTATACTATACTATACTATACTATACTATACTATACTATACTATACTATACTATACTATACTATACTATACTATACTATACTATACTATACTATACTATACTATACTATACTATACTATACTATACTATACTATACTATACTATACTATACTATACTATACTATACTATACTATACTATACTATACTATACTATACTATACTATACTATACTATACTATACTTTTTTTTTTTGTTGGACGTAGTGATAGCGCGCTATCATCTAGTGGCCCCACGATACTCCACCAGCTCCACCCCGGAACCGCGTCAGCATTTCATCAGGACGGGGGTTTGATTTCGTAAGATTCCTACGTCCTCCTTCAGCAAGGAGGTTCGGAACTACTGAAGTTTCTCTCCTTTAATATTTTATTTATGTGTCTTTCACACAAAGTCCATGCATGTTCAGATTTTAGCATTTCGTTCAACAGATTCTCTTCAGTTAATGTAACACCTAGCATATCATTTAAAGCTCGTCTCTCCTCCAACCACTTTTCACATTCGAAAAGTATGTGCTTCTTCTAGCGCTGCGCATGAATCACAGCTGCTTATTTCTTTAAGTTTAAATCTATGCAGGTATTTGTTAAAACTACCATGGTTTGTCATAGCCTGAGTCAGAAAATATCCCATGTTTCCATGTCGTCTTTCCAGCCAGACTTTTATATTGGGGATAAGGCTATATGTCCAGCTCCCGTTCATGTTTTGATTCCAACGTTCTTGCCATTTAGTCACTACATTGTCCCTGGCATTAATTTTTATTTCTGAAATTTTTTTCTTTCGCTCTTGTGAATTAGTGTTCGCCCAACTTATAAGTTTAGTTTGGGTATATATTTCTTCTCTTTCCAGTATTAATAAGTCTATTGGTGGCAGACCTGCAAGCACTAATGCCGCACTTGTGGACACTGTACGGTACGCTGATATAATACGGAGAGCACTAACTCTCTGTGCTTTCTGTAGTTCCCTCATATTATTCTTCAGATTCAGTGCCCTGACAAAGGTTGGAGCAGCATAAAGAAGCTGGGAGTGTACTACGCTGTTTATTAATTTTCTCATCTGCGGCCTTGGGCCACCACAGTTTGGCATTATTCTGGCCAATGATGCTGCCGTTCGCAAAGCTTTGTCACGAATATTTACTACGTGCTGTCCAAAGCTAAGTTTGTCATCTAATTGCACACCCAAATAGCATAAGCTTCGTTTAAAGGGTATCTCTCTATCTTGTAGACGTATTTTCGGTATTTTAAAGACCCTACGATCTGTCACTAGAATTGCTTCCGTTTTTGGAACTGCAAGTTTCTATACTATACTATACTATACTATACTATACTATACTATACTATACTATACTATACTATACTATACTATACTATACTATACTATACTATACTATACTATACTATACTATACTATACTATACTATACTATACTATACTATACTATACTATACTATACTATACTATACTATACTATACTATACTATACTATACTATACTATACTATACTATACTATACTATACTTTACTATACTATACTCTACTATACTATACTATTCTATACTATACTATACTATACTATACTATACTATACTATACTATACTATACTATACTATACTATACTATACTATACTATACTATACTATACTATACTATACTATACTATACTATACTATACTATACTATACTATACTATACTATACTATACTATACTATACTATACTATACTATACTATACTATACTATACTATACTATACTATACTATACTATACTATACTATACTATACTATACTATACTATACTATACTATACTATACTATACTATACTATACTATACTATACTATACTATACTATACTATACTATACTATACTATACTATACTATACTATACTATACTATACTATACTATACTATACTATACTATACTATACTATACTATACTATACTATACTATACTATACTATACTATACTATACTATACTATACTATACTATACTATACTATACTATACTATACTATACTATACTATACTATACTATACTATACTATACTATACTATACTATACTATACTATACTATACTATACTATACTATACTATACTATACTATACTATACTATACTATACTATACTATACTATACTATACTATACTATACTATACTATACTATACTATACTATACTATACTATACTATACTATACTATACTATACTATACTATACTATACTATACTATACTATACTATACTATACTATACTATACTATACTATACTATACTATACTATACTATACTATACTATACTATACTATACTATACTATACTATACTATACTATTATACTTTTACTAAATATATGAAAGAATTATTACAAAAAGCAATACATAAATGTTATAATTGTGGAAATGTTAAAAGAAAGGCTAGAGTAAACAATATGTAACTGATTTCAAAATTTACTTAGACTGATGATATACATTAGGGCGGGTCAAATTTGTAATCGACCAAGCGTATAACAGAAACGTAATCTATGATGAATTCTAAGAAAATTTCCCCAGAAAACCATAGGTCTAAAATCAATTCCAATATCGCGCATAGCGAGGTCAAAATTCGTATATTGATTTAAAAAAAAACGTTGTAGTTTTATAAAAAAAAATGTTAAATAGTTCAAAAATGGCAGCGTATATGATTAATTTTGGGCTTGTTGAAAATAAATTTGTGCCAGCTCTCCGAATCTGATTGAATTTTAAAAATAACTTTTATTTAAACTAAATTTTACCAACGTGATAACTATTTACATGTTGTCAAAAATAAAACGATTTAAATTTAAAAAAATCTTCTGTTTCATCAGTACAAAAAGTACAACTGTCTGAGCATCCAAAATTAATGCTATGCTTTTTAAAGGACCTTAATATTGTTGGATCATATAGTTTATCTCGATAATACAAAATCTTCTTGATTGCTCCTTTGTGAACCGGTTTTTAAGTTTTTCTTACTTCCCCATCGCAACAAATTCCAACCAAATTGAAAAGAGAAACATTTCTTATATGAAAGAACTTGTGAGTTGTTGTTTCTTTGTTCAAGAGTCATCAGCGTCAAGTGTGTCACAACAATTTTGTATTTGGCAATTGAACAACTACTAAGAGTGATTCTTTAACCATCCTAGTATGAAATTTTCCATTTATTTCCACTCTCGACAAGGCCTCATTTTTTTGCCGTCAAAATAAAAAGCAATTACAGTGGTATCGCCACGGTATTTGTGACACACTGCATCTCTACATTTCTTATTTTCTCCGAGCCACTTTGGCTTTATCCATTATAACATAACCGCCATGGTCATCTCTGAAGCCAATGTCTTTGAAAATAGCCGTAACCAAACATGATGTGACTCTATCCGATACGCCAAATCTATCGCACATCATGGCAAAATTCAATGTGACATAGTATGTGGCTGCAGGTATTTTAAATGTAAATTCAGAGTCAAGATCCATATTCGGTAAGTCAAAGTCATATGTTGGATCATGACTAGTTGGTAGCTGTGTTAATTGCTAATCTGCTTTTATCATCTGCTTATATCGAATAGCTTTTGAGTTATATGTCGCACAGCATCAGAATTCAGTATTCGACCTAAATTTACACATGCCATTTTCTTGATTTCATTTTATGAGTGTTGGAAAAGAGGGTACCTCCCATATAACTAAATTTGCGATATCGAATAGCTTTGAACCTAAATTTACACATGTATATCGAATTCCATGAAAAATGTTAACTTTATCTCCAAGTCATCACGCTGCAATTATATTAGATAGTTACACAGCAAACAATTTCAACTTGGTTACAACTTGAAAAACACTCAACATCACTTTAAAAACACTTGACTCAAAACTTGTACAACTATATGTATTGCATGTTACTTTGAACGTCTGACAGGCTTGAGTGACTTTCAGTTCAATGTCAACAATGCAGCAAGATCATTCGTTTACGTCCTTAGAACAAAAGGATGAACTTTTTACGTTACAAACCTAAGTCCCAAAACGATGACCTCAAAAAAGTTGCACAGTGATATGAATTCGGAATAAATGTTACTTATGCGCCACGTTAAAATGGTAAATAAAAGGACATTTTTACGATTTTGAGGCACAATATGTAGTTTTTTTCGGGAAAGTTTGTTTCTCATTTTTTTTTTCTAAAATTTAATATCTACACCTTTGTTAATCGAAAAAATGCTCAAAATCTACTTTGAGCAAAAAAATGGATGACATCGTAAATATCTTATTTGAACGTTAGTAGGCAAAAGTAATGATGCAGAATTTCTAGTTTTGGCAAGTACTTTCACGACAGATTGACAAACCTGACTCCTAAAATTATGAGTTGCATGGTGTTATTCAAATGTTAGAAAAATGGTTAAAACAATGGTTAGAAAAACTGTTTGGATATATTAATTTTTTGCGATCTCTAAGGTTTTTGGCATAGTGTGTTGACCCCATATCAGAGGGTGTCCCAGATAAACATTTTAATCTAGCACTGGCTTATTCCTTTGGCCAAGATAAAGAACAAATTGTATGGCAGGGGGCGGTCCATGTTCCCCCGGTTTCGAATTATAAGCGGAAGTACAGAAAAAATGGCATTTATAGATGTCATCAGTTATAATGCAATATCTAAAAAATTTTACAGATCTTTACGGGTCTTTAAAACTTTTTAATTAAATAAGGGCCTCCGGGAGCTTAAAAAAAGAAACTTCCTTAAAGTTTTTTTTTACATTATTAAAGAACAAAGTTGATTTCCTATGATTTAAATACAAACTCTAAATGTTTGATAGCTTAGATAACACTTTATTTTAAATACAAATTCTAGTTGTTTGATAGTTTAAAATCGTTTATTGGGCTATATTCACACTGAGAGCTAAATGCACATTTACGAAATCCACATTTATGAACGTTCCCTTTACTCGTTGTAGGAGTAACAGAGACAAATATATAGAGTAAATGTTTTAAATGCACATTTAGCTCTCAGTGTAAATTTAGCATTAGGTCAGGTTAGAACAATTAGTTGCTCTAATGAATTTTTCAAAGAAACAACAACAACAACAACATTTCCAATATCAAAAGGTGCCACTTGCACGACGTATCACAAAGTTTTCTGATGAAGCCTTTAGCATGGCCGAAATTGCAATAAAATCAGCTACAGTGACACATATTCGTATAAACGCACTCTTAATTTTAAATTTGCTACCTTCTCTCTCTTTTATTAATGCATTATTCAAAACAAATTCAAACTCATATTGTTCACTAAACTAACGGAAATTTGTACTGAGTGCAAAAAGCTGTTTTCGTTGTTGTTGTTTTATATAAATTAGTTCAGTTTAAATATTTTACTAAAAACAAGTACACATTCCTTTAAACGCACCTGAATAAGGAGGTCGAAAATATATTAGTGGTTTAAAGAAATAAGTATTTGCTTGTATTTAATTAACAATTGGTAAGTTTTGTTTAATTTAAATGTAAAAATATTTTCTTAATGATATTTTTTTAAGATTTTATCAATATGCCAAAGGGAAAAGACCTCAATGACACAGAAAAAGTCCAAATCAACCTGTACCATAAAGAGGGTTATTCAAATCGGGAAATTGGGCGGAGACTAGGAAGATCAGAAGCAGTCATCCGCTCTTTTTTAAAAAACGGTGTTAATTATGGAGTAAAAAAATCCACGAAAGGCAATCGAAAACTGAGTATTCGCCAAGTTAATCAAATTAGGAAGGAAGCCACCACAAGTTTTATGAACTCAACTCAAATAAAAGAAAAATTAGATCTTCCAGTGACAACGAGGCACATTGCACACATTTTACGTAACTCAGATAACGTTAAATGGAAAAAACCGGTGAGCAAGCCTGTGTTGAAGCCGCATCACAAAAAGGCGCGCTTAGACTTCGCCCAAAAACACATGCAATGGTCAACTGAGTGGGACAATGTTGTGTTTTCCGACGAAAAAAAATTTAACTTAGATGGCCCAGACTCTTACAGCTGTTATTGGCATGATTTGCGAAACAATGACGTACGTATGTCAAAAAGAAACTTTGGTGGTGGCAGCGTTATGGTGTGGGCGGCATTTTCATCTAGAGGTAAAGCAAATATCTGCTTTGTGCCGCCCAAAATGAATTCTAAAAAATACACGGAATTGTTGGATGATGCTCTCATTTCATTTTTGGATGATAAAATGGATGAAGGCAGTATTTTTCAACAGGATAATGCTGCCATTCACGTTTCTAAAGAGGCATTAAAGAGGTTTGAAGAGCACAACATCCCACTTATGAAATGGCCTGCATGCAGTCCCGATTTGAATCCGGTGGAGAATCTTTGGGGATGCATATCACGCAAAATCTATGGACAAAAAGCCCAAGGACACCTTTACAAAACCGTGCTAGAGCTCAAGTTGGCCATTAAGGAAGCTTGGGAAGATTTAGATCGTCAGTTGCTGGAAAATTTAGTGCAGTCGATGCCGAATCGTATATTTGAAGTTATAAATAAAAATGGTGGACCAATTAATTATTGAAAATTAAATAAATACCCATTCCTATTGAAAATTAAGTTGATGCGTTTAAACGAATATGTACTTGTTTTAAGTAAAATATTTAAACTGAAATGATTTATATAAAACAACAACAACGAAAACAGGTTTTTGCACTCAGTACAAATTTCCGTTAGTTTAGTAAACAATATGAGTTGGAATTTGTTTTGAGTAATGCATTAATAAAAGAGAGAGAAGGTAGCAAATTTAAAATTAAGAGTGCGTTTATACGAATATGTGTCACTGTAGTGATGTTTTCCTTTTCATATTGGTAATGTTGCTGTCGTTTCTTTGGAAAAATTCGTTAGGGCAACTAATTGTTCTAACCTGACCTAAAGCTTAATAAACGATTTTAAACTATCAACCAACTTGAATTTGTATTTAAAATCAAGTATGATTTAAGCTATCAAACTTTTAAAACTTGTATTTAATGGCGTTTTCGTGTCTCAAAAAAATTAAACATTTTTTCTGCCCTTTTTGGAAATTCTGCCCTCTTGAGAATAAAAATAGTGACCACTACAATTGAATCTTGTTCTTTTCGCGAAAATGTTGACCTCAAAAGAAGAAAAAAATTCAGATTTCTCAAAAATGACAGAAAGAGGGCGAAAAACGAAAACGCCATAAATCATATAAAATCAACATAATAAATAACAAGGTCATATAGAAAAAATTATTAAAAAATAACTATCTAAGATTTATCTCTGACATTTTGGTCCAAAAGTATTCGGTTAACAAGATATCTGGAGACTGGTTCTCTGAAAAATTTTTTTTTGTCGGTTTAATAAAAGTTCTTGGGCGTTTTATCGTTGATTTTTGAAAAAATAGCGGGCATAGAAAACAAATTTTTATCCTTTGTGCATATAATTTAGGTAATTTAAAATTATAAATAAAAACATATGTATTAAAAAAAATAATCGAACGATTAAACGTCCCTTAATGAGTCCTCAGGTGTAAAAAATTTGGTAGCAATCGGATGAGAAGTTTTTGAGCAATCTTGCTCACCGGTTTCAATAAGTACTTTCGCAGGCATTGCAGTTTTCTACCTTATCGACACATATTTTTGAATCAAAATATCAGGATAAGTCTTAAATAGTTATACTTTAACAATGTAAAAAAATATTGGGCTAAAAAAAAATAAAACTTAAAAAAACAAAAATTGTATTAAAGTGTCTTTTGTTTTTTAAAAACTCCCGGAGCCCCTTTACTTACATCTGTAAAAGTTTTTAATATTTTAAGCCGTGGAATCATTTATAGCCTTAAATATGGGATATATGTTTTTTATTTTTTTTTCGCTTTTCACTTTAAGCTTGTTTTGTTTTGCTGCTGATGCAGTATTAATCTCCAAAGAATTTTCTGCAGTATTTCAATTTGAGTCTTTAGCGTAGAGAAAAAATTAAGAGCGAATTAACTATTTTATGAAAGCATATACTCAAAAAGCACTTACCCTTTACATGTGAATTTTATTTTTAAGAAAAATTAAAAAAATTTTAATATGGGAAAAACAAAGATAGGATGTAAGTCAAAATAAGGCAAAGTAACGTTCATTAGCAATATAGATAGATTAGTCAAAACTACATACAGGGTTGCCCATATTCGACGAACCCATCTGGCAACGCCATAACTTTTGACAGAGATGTCAGATCGCTTAATGACACCGCGTTTGAAGCGTCAGTCCAAGCAGATTTTTACCATAGAACAATACACGCCACGCGAGCGCTCTGAAATAGTTGAAATTTACATTCAACAGAAGATGTCAATTGTGAAAACTCAACGTGCTTTTAAAAGATTAAAAAATGTGAGAAGTGCACGTTGAATGGGACCGTAAATAAGCAAAATTGCCGTATTTACGCCACTGAAAATCCTCAGGAGATTCAAGAAGTGCCTCTTCATGACGAAAAAGTCACAGTTTGGTGCGGCGTTAGTGCGAAAACGGTCATTGGACCGTTTTTCTTCCAAAATGAAAATGGCCATGCTGTTACCATCAACCAGGAGCGTTATCGCGACATGATGACCAATTTTGTGATGCCAATTATTCGTCGAAAGCGTATGAGGCAGTTCTGGTTTCAACAAGACGGCGCTCCACCGCACACAAGTCGCATAACAATCGATTTTCTGAAGAATTTGTTTCCGGGCCGTTTGATGTCGAAAAGTGGTGATTTGGACTGGCCACCGCGTTTGCCCGATTTGACGCCGCCTGACTTCTTCTTGTGGGGATATTTGAAGTCAAAGGTTTACGTTAACAAGCCAAGAACCGTAGAAGAGCTCAAGGACAACATTCGTGAAGAAATAGCCGCTATTCCGGCCGAAATGTTGGCGAAAACGATGGAAAATGCTGCAAAAAGGGCACAATACGCCATCAACGCCAGAGGCGGCCATTTGAGAGATATCATATTCAAAAATTGATGTAAACAAATCTACTTGGAACAAGTTAAATGATTGAGATTGCCAACCGCCAAATTTTTATTTATTTCTTTGATTTTAAAAAAAAAAACATGGGTCCGTCGAATATGGGCAAACCTGTATATGTCCTTTTTTAGTTTTTAATGTTTGAATGAAAAAAGGGAAGTAGAACGTTTGATACAATATATTATCGTATGAACTTCACACAAATTATAAACAGTTTTCTTTGCCTCCTGAACAATAGATAATTTTGACTTACGTCGTATTAGAACTAGGTCGACGATATGCATTTTTTAATAATGTTTTTATGTCTTAATTCAATTTGTGAAGCGAAAAGTTGCTGTTGCCGTGTTAAGTAGTAAGTCGGTATCATATCGTTTTTTATTAGAATTTTTTCCAACCTTGTGCTCGATCGGTTGAAGCTCGCTATCGTTGTATTCAATACGACGCCATTTTGTATTCTTAATTTTGTCATCAAATTTGATATCAGCCAAAATCGAAAAATTCCTTTCTACCATGTTTCACAGCCTGGACAAATGTCTAAATATTTAGCTTTCGTCAGTTTTTCAAGTACCAATCTGAATAATTTTTGAAAGAAAACTTCGAAAATTTTTATTTTGTTTTTATGACTGAACGTAGGGGTTGTGGGTTGAAGTTTCGCTTCATATTTTCGGCATTTACAGTCCGATCTTTAAGAATGATGTGTTAATGTTTTTATTTTAAAGAGTCCTACTTTTTTGCTCGAAAAGTCATTAGGGTCAAGTTATCCGTTCTAGTATTTACCCACCAGATCCGAGTTTTTACCATCCGTATCATTCTAAGGACATAAAATTAAAGGTCGCAAAAAATTGTTAAACTTTTCCAACAAAAGAATATCGATTATCCTACAGTCCTATATCCTATAAATAAGCTTTAAAAGAAAAATAACTATGGAAAATATTTAAAGCGGTTTTTTTATTAAAAGTTTTCCCACTATAAAAGTTCTGTATTTTATTTAAATGAAAAAATGCAAATCAAAATGTACCATATGGTAAGGGCCTTCGAGTTATTGGGCAACGGCCCAAAAACACTTTATTTGATTTGACTCTTAATATTGTAATTCATGTTGAAGAAGTTGATATCTGGTAAGTGCTAGAACGGTGTGCTCGATCCCAATGATCTTTGGAGCAAAATATTTGGTATCCTCGAGACAAAAAAAAGCGATGTATCATTTTTTAAGATCTGATTGTAAATACCGAAGATATAAAGAAAAACATAAATGCACGACTCCTACATTCGATAAAAAAATTTTTGTTTTCGAATTGTTTTTGAAAAATTTTTTATTTTTGAAAAATTAGGTGGTGTGCGGCGTACTTTTTGTTCTGCCTTTAAGTTAACACGGTCTACTGTACAGTGTTGAAATAAAAAGGTGCAACGAATTGAATTAAAAATATAAAGTTAAATTCTTTAAATTTGGGCTTTATAAATATAAATAATAAACTGGCTATTTTTGGAAGGACTCTGACCTAGCATCTATTGATCAATTGTGTTCTAAATCAATCTGTTCTTAAGAAACTTTATAAATAAATTTTTACTCTCTGAGGCTTGCCATTGTCTGCAGAGAGGTGGCGGACGAACAGAAATATTAATTCAAGTAAAAAACATTCTGTCTGAGCTGGGGTTTGAACCGGGTTCTTTAGCTTACGGGCCACGTACTCTGCCAGTAGGCTTCAGCTGCCTCTTTAAAATTTAGGCTTTAATTGAATTGAATTCGAGGAAGAAAACAATTTATATTAAAAAAAATTATAACAAAAATTTGGCACTTTTAACAATAGGTAGGTAACATTTGAAATCAGAACACGTAGTCAAAAAATATAAATTTATGGAAAAAAACAAGACCGCAACAACTGTTGCATATTTTTAGGCCACTTTGTGCATGTTAATGCAGATGATATGCGTACAAATTTTTTGTGGAAATAATTTTAAATCGGCTAGCAAAAATATTTGTAAAACAATGCCAAAACCAACAAAAGTGAACGTCAATGATTTGTACTAAAATATTGAAAATTCCCACAGCTTTTAAGATAAAATACCACAAGTGGGACTCTTTAACAACAGTGCTAACAGAGTCATGGCTAACAACTTTTCCTGGCAGCAGCATCTCTAACATTCACTTTATAATATGTAATTCCTACTAGCTAAAAACCACAAAAGCACACCGCAAAAGTCCTATTTTTTTTTGCCTTTAGCATTTATTTAAATTGAAAACAATAAAAACTCTATTTTTGGAAAATGCATATAAAAATTCATTGGCTCTCTTCACCCCTGCCTCTGCCTCTGCCTCTGCCTTTTCCACTGTATTATTGCATTTTTTTTATTACCAAGTGGTTGGTTGATGTTGGGTACACTCAAGTGGTTTGTTTTTACCAAATTTTTATTTATTTATGTAGATATGCATATGAGTATTTTTATGTGTGCGGAACTGACTGTGTTTGTGTGGGTTTTGCTTTATAATAATAAAGCTGGTTTACATATGTTTGGCCGAAGGCGTTTGAATGTGTTCGTTGTAGGCACCACGGAAGAAGGACCCAGACAGGTTTGAATATGTAAACATTATCGAGGTGGGCGAGAGGCGTGGTGAAGCTTGGAAGGCTGTTATGCTTTCAGCGTGTGCTTTATGAGTGCAAGAGATCAAAACAAACGATTTAACGAGCTTCGAAGGATTTGAGTTATTTATTTTTGTTTGTTTGTTGTTTTTTTTTTCTTGTTGTTATTGAAGTGCTGCTGGTTTTCGTTTGCGGCATTATTGCCATAATTGAAAACGCAGTGCTTACAGAAAAGCTTGTTAATAACATGTTTTTATGTCGCATACATTCGCAGCCCTAAAGTATGCAACATTTTATTGCTTCCAAAAAAATGTGAAGGCGTTCAGCTGTTTCCTAGCGTTGCTGGGTCTCAGTTGCCAAAAAGAGGAGCTCAATTATTGCGCCTAAAAGAATGCTATTAATTCCAATTTGCCTCAAAATATGCTACTTATTCTAATTATTGAGTTGGACTTTGTGCAACAACAGCAAAAAAGACGACGACTATGACTACGACGACACGACACCAACAAAGCACATAAATTCCCAATTATTTCGAAAACAGTTCTAGCTTTGTTGTAATGCTCTCTTTCTCTCTCTCTTTTTCTATTTAGCACTTACTTTTGTTTTAACGCCTATTCACAGTGTAGCCTGTATTTAAAAGCTTTCAATTGCTTAAAAAGTATTTTTTCATTTTTTTTTGTTCTGCTTCTTAATAAAAGCGCTAAAAAGCTTTCACGCTCTGCATGCAAAATTTAATTAAGTATCTGCGGACGCGCCAAGACAACAGAAACAAAAAATAATTCTCAAGTTTTACTTTCTTAATTAGTTGTGTGAAGAAAACAACATTAAAGTTACGGGGAGAGGGGGGGGGGAATTAAAAACAAAATAAAAATGTTCACCAAGGCGGCTACAAATGCGGCTCCAAGCAGATAACTTTTTTTATTCTAGTTTTTTTAGCGTATTAATAGCAGAAATAATAAGCTTAGAACTTTTTAATTTATACAAATAGTTGGCAAAGAAAGTAGTAAAGTGTTAGAAAAACTTTAAAAGCTTAAGTTGAAAATTAAAATGCAGCAAAAACATAATCTGCATGAAACTTACCCCACAGTCACAAGCTACTAAACAGTAACAGAGTGGCTTATTTAAAGAATTTGCTTAACCAGCAAGAGTGGGAAAAACACTTGATGGTTGATGTAACAAGTTTGGCTTCATCTCTGCATTCATTATCTGTTAAATATTTTTTGTCTTTTTTAGTATTAATATTAATATTTTATGTATTCTTCAACCTGAAGCTGCCTTTCCTTTCCTTTCCTTTTTGCACAACCTCGTCTAATATTATTTTGGACATTAACTTCTCCATATAAACTATTTTATTTAAGCTATTCAATTGTAGAGATTTGAATTCTCGTAATGGCTTTATGATTAGCTTTTTAATTACATTTGCTGCTGTGTGATTGATGAAATCGCAATGTGAGAACAATTTTAATGATAGTTGTCAGCAAAATCGAATTTAATTTAATTTTTAAACCACATGCTTGTTTGGCTTTTATTTAATTAATGTTTTTGATTATTATAAAATTTGCGCTTGTATTTTTTATTATTTTTTAATTTATTTTATTGGTATTTATTTTTTTTTTTATTGAAGAATTGTGTAAAAGAATTTTTTCTTTAAAAAGTTTAATTATAAATTAAATTAAATTAACAGCATTATTATTAATTATTAAGTTATAAATATTATCGTTTAAATTATAATTTATATTCAAAATAATAATTAATTCATTTTGTTTATGCTGTCATTATAGCACTTTATTATCTATCATACTGAAATGAAATTTTTATTAAAATTTTTAAAAAAATATTGCCAAAAAAATTGCAAAAATCTTCAGTTCTAAGTAGCATGATGCCAAAACAGCGTTTTATGGAAAAAGTTTTTTTTTATGTTGCAGTTGATGGAGAAACATAATTGCTGCAATGTTTGTTCGGCGACTTGACCACCATTGTTATTCATGGAATTTTAGAGGATTATTAATTTAGAGGATCCTTAAACTAGCCAATTTGAACATACAATGTAGTAAATGTTGAAACTTAACAGTCTAATCTAACTTTTTTTAAGATATTTTAACTGTCAAATCTGACTTTTAAGTGTCAGAAATTACCAAACTAAAAGCGACATCTAACGGAAATATTTATAACTAAACTTAATTGTAGGTCATGAAGAATATCATTAAATACCTTTTCAACTTCGTATCTATTTTTAAAAAAGATCTATAAATACAAGAGATATTTAAGAAACAACCACCCTTATTCTTTAATCCGCGTTGAGTAAATGTCGTCATCAAAGAATCGTCGTCGAAGATCATTTCGACGATCAAAGTTTTAATATTTATTTGACGAAGTTTGCTCAATAATTGAGTGAACAATTATTGCAGTTTCGATATAATTTTGATTCGACGTCGCTTTGAGAGCGAGCGCGGGTTCTAGAATAAGGTTGAACATTTTTAAATAGATTAATTATGCAGTGCTTTTTATGATAATATGTTTATTAACTAGGGTGTATCCAAAAATTTAGAACGTATTTTAAGAGGTATCAAAAGTTGCATGGGGTCGCCAAGTTCACTCAAAAAAATTTTATGAAAAAATAAGATTGCTTCCTCTCCCGCAAGGACAAACTTATTTTTTGTGAAAAATAGTAAAAAATAACGTTCTCAAAATACTTTGATTCTTGTATGAAAAACTACATATCGTCGTTGCAAAAGTAAACTACCGAATCTGAAAAGTTTTATTTTTAAATTTTCCATAGAATTTTCATTGAAAATTTTAAAATTGAATTTTTCAGATTCGCTTGTTTACTTTTGTAACGGTGTTATGTGTTAAGGTAAAAGTAAATTTAGACCTTAACTAACAATATATTGCCAAATACGATGCCACTCTCGACTTTTACTAAATTTTTGTCGAAATTTTGATGGTATTGGTTATAAAGTTATCGTTTTCCTTAAATTTGGCGAATCAATAGTTTGCATATTTTTCGAATACGCATTTTCATTTATATTTGAATGCAATTTTTAACTTTTTAAAAAATTATTAGATTTTGTGTCTATCGGGTATCAGAAGTGGTACCAAAGATGACTTTCTCAACTTGAATTCTTCAAATATTTTTAAAAGAAACCCTGTCTAAAAATATTTATTTAAAACTCCAGGAAAAGATCAAGATTTATTTTTCTATTTTGTTCCTTTAAAAAAACCGTTCCTAGCATGAAAGTTAACAATTTTGTTCGTATCTCCTTTATGGTTATTATTTCTTAAACATATTTCTTAACAACAATTTTTAAAACAATTGAGACCCATCGAATGCAAAACTCAGAAACTCAAAATTTTAGTATAACATTTTGGTCAATGCTGTGGTGTGGTGTCCTAACGAATTAATAAATTTCATGCTAGGAAGTAATTTTCTTTTTAAATCGAAAATGGATAAAAATCGTGGTCTTAACTTGGAGTTTAAAATAGATTCTCTTAGATAGGGTAATCCTCAGAAATATTTGCAGAATCCAAATTGAAAAAAATATATCTTCAGTAACAATTTTTATGGCTGATATATATTTTTTTTTAAAAGTTAAAAATGTGCCTTCAAGTATACATATCTCAAAAATAAGAAAATGCATATGCGAAGAATATGCAAATTTTTAACTCGCCAAATTTAAGAAAAAAGAAAACAAAATAATAAATACCACCAAAATTTAGACAGCAATCAAAAGGTCTGTGTTATCTCGAGAGTACGCTTAGATTCAAATATCTTTCATACAGGAAACTATGGGTAAAAATAGAGAGTGGCATCGTATTTGGCAAGATATTGTTAGTAAAAGTTTAAAATAACCTTTGCTTTTATCCATTTTACGTCGCTGTTAGACTACTTGAACAGTAAGATTGCCGTTTATCTCCCTAATTTTTTTCTATGACGATGTATAAGTGACACTGCATGTAATGATACATTATAATAGTAAATTTTATTGGCTTTCAGGAAAAAATAAAAGCAGTCTTTCCTCAACTTTCGTTAGCCCAGTTTGGGGTTGAAAAATAAAATTTTTGCAGACCTATTTTCTCTGGAAGAAATTAAACATAATTATAAATAATTTTTTCACAAATGTACTTTATTATTGTAAACAAATTTCGAAAATATTTAGCGAAGGACTTGTGCACCAGCACTTAGTACCGCCAGGTAGTCTAGCAGACGTTCAAAAATGACTGTTCGACTAGTCGAACAATGGCGGTAGGCGACAATAAAATTTTTCAAATTTCAAGATTTCAAAAGGACATGGAATTTTCATGCAAATAAAAAAAGTAATAAAAGCAACAAAGTAAGAATTAAAACTTTTTTTATCCTAGCGGGTCTTTCGTAATCCGTAGTCGTAAAGCACTTTGTGTGCAGCAAATTATCGATGAGTTGCTAAAGAGCGATACCGACGATGAAATAGAAACATTGATCGCTATGCCTTTGAGGCTTTTGATGGATAAACTGGTGAAAAGGATATTGAGAATGAGTTATTGGAGCTGGAACATTTGAGATTGTCCGTTGTAAGTAAGCGAAGTTCTGTCTGGCCTTGCAGATGATGCCCCGTCATGAAAATGAATGTTCAGAAATATGGTCGCATTGCTGCTACTGTTTACAAACGGCGCACATTGTGATCATAGCCATGAGCAGCCATCAACATCGGCGAAAATTGTAGCGCTAAATGTTGAAGGTTGTGGTGATATATAAGACGCTGAATCTACTGGTCAGCCCTCACATAAGTATATTTTTCGGCATTCTCAGCGGCGCAATGGAGGAAAGTGCCTGAGGTAGGTAACTTACCTTTCAAAATTGTGAATGATTGTAGCTCAATGATAAATTATATTCCGATATTTGTTCTTATTTTTTTGATGCCGAGGTGAAAACCTGATTGTCGCCATAACAAAGAGATATGCCATGCAGCACAACGATATACAGTTTTCCCAAATGTTAAACAAGATCTTGTTATTGCGTAGCCTGATAAAAAAGCCAGGTGCGTAAAATTTTCCACAAACTAACACAGAGAATGTGCTTTGACGCCTACCACAAAATTATTTAATAACTTTTCCCTTTAATGAATATTATAATTAACTTATTAACTTATATTATAATAAATAATATTATTTAATATTAATAACAAAATAGTCGTATTTTCTTTGTCGATAACTGCAGAACATATCTCCGCCAACCGCTATTGTTCGACTACTCGAACACCACCCCCTGGCGAAACTATCAAAGATAGAAACAATTTTACCACGGATGGGGGATGAAAACAGCAGCGATGATGACATAATTGTTTAGGAATTGTCACCACGTCATCCTAGCTGACCAGTACTTTTAAGAAGATCAGCATAAACTCAGCAGCTGCATAATTTGAATTGTATGTGCGGCACATTTGACGACCAGGATGATCCATGTACCGTTGAGGACGTGATGAATCGACGTGATAAGGAATCTTGGCTAGAAGCTGTGCGTGAAGAGTACAAATCATTAGTGGAGAACAAAACAGGGTATTTACAGGATTTGCCAGCAAATAAAAAAGCCATAAAGTGCAAATAGGTTTTCAAAACTAAAAAAGGCCTAAATGGTGACACACGCTGCAAAGCAAGACTTGTGGTGAAGGGATGTAGACAACGCAAGGGTATCGACTTCGAGGAGACATATTCTCCAGTCGTTAGATATGCATCTGTTCGATACTTACTAGATCATCAGATGGATGCAGTTACAGCCTTTCTTCAAAGCAATCTACGAGAAGATATGTATGGAAAAGCCTGAAAGTTTTAAAAATTTAGAAAGTCCACAGAAGGTATGTAAATTGCAAATTGCGTTGTATAGGCTAAAACAAGCAAGTTTATTATGTAATCAAAAACTAGACTTTGAACTAAAAACTTTAGCTTACAACGACCTTATACAGATCCATGCGTGCATTTTAAGAAAGACGGACACATTAGAGTATATGTTGCAATATATGTTGATGACATGTTAATTTTTACTAATAACGAAAGTGGTAAAATTGAATTGAAATAATTATTGATGTCTACTTTTAAAATGAAAGATTTGGGACTTGCCAAATATTGTCTTGGAATGAAAATTGAAAGATATGCAGCTAAAATACGAATTAGCCAAGAAGAATTCGTTAAAATTTTAAATTTTAAAGCGATGTGGGATGGATGAGTGTAAGCCAATTTCGACTACACTTGATCCATACACAAAACTCAGCAAATCAATGTCACCTGACAAGCAAGATGAGATAGAAGAGATTTCTCGGATTCTATACCAGGAAGAAATAGGCAGTTTGATGTTTGCTGCTAAACCACTAGGCCTGATATTTGCCAAGCTGTTAACCATCTAAGCAAATTTAGCAAAAACCCTGGTAAGCCGCATTGGAATGCAGTGAAAAGAATTTTTCGTTACTTGCAAGGCACCAAGTCGATGAAACTCGACATTCTCTAAGAATGGAAATAGTGAAATATGCAGATGCTGATTGGGGTGCAGACGAAGATGAACGACGGTCCGTGATAGGATATATTTTCTTATTTATGAATGGAGCTTTAACTTGAAATAGTAGCGGCAACCTACAGTAGCATTATCAACAACCGAGGCGCTAACAGCTGCTACTCAGGAAGCTCTGTGGTTGCGAAGCCTAGACCAAGAAGAAATAATCTTGAGGAAGAAGCAATTAAAATTCATACGAACAATAAAAGTGCTTTACATCTTGCAACAATAAATGGGTATCACTCCAGGTCTAAGCACATGGATATTCGGCACCATTTCATAAGGCAAAAAATTTGAAAGCGGAGATGCTCAATTTCTAAATATCGGAACCAACGATCAAACAACTGATGTATTTACAAAAGGTCTTTTTAAGGAAAAACATCAGTACCACTGCAGAAATATGGGTTTGATAAACGAACTACACTTTGCGTAAAACACTGTACAATTTCATATCAATACTTTTCTGACAATTACCCTAGAAAACTTACTCTCAACTGCTAGTACGGCCGTTTAAAAACTCGGCGTAAAATGGGTTAAGACTTAAATTTGGAACTTAAGAATATGCAATGCTAGATTTCCATTTCTTTTAAATACGTTAAAGTCACTTGGATTTACCGTAAACGCGAATGTACCGAACTTCTGCTATGCTAGCAGGAATTCAGTTCAACTAAAAAGTTACATTTTTCTCTTATTTATAAATCATCCTTAGTGATATACTGCTATTAAATAACTTCATAGTTTTGACAAATTTTGTTTAAATTATATAGGCATTTTCAACATTCTTTATACCAGTATATCTCAATTTTATATTAAAAATATTGTGTGTATTGAAAGTTTTGACAATGCTGTGCACCACTGACCTAAACAAACTCTAAATCTAATTCTATATGTAATGTTGCCTCAAAAAAATTAATATTTTAGGTACATTTTTATTTTTTATTGAAATCTTTCTGAATATTAGGGCATATTTATTTAAAGTTGTAAGGAAAAATATTAAGAACGTCCTATGAATTTTTTTAAAATCCAACAATAAAAATTGATCAGAGAAAAACTGTGAAATTGACACTGAAATCTCATCGCCTCTTTGGTGCATGCGCTGGCACGGTGACCACGCCCGATTTCTGATGAAGCCTGTAGCAGGGCCGAAATTGCAATAAAATCTTGTGATGTTTTTCTTTTCATATTTCTTTCTTTCTCGTTCTTTTCGTTTCTTTCTTTGTCGTTAGAGCAATTAATTGTTCTTACCTCACCTTAAGCTCAATAAACGATTTTAAACTGTCAAACAACTAGAATTTGTATTTAAAATTAAGAATGATTTAAACTATCAAACATTTATATTTAAATCATAGAAAATTAGCAGTAAAAAATTATACTTTCCTGTGTATAAAGCGGCTAAGTTGGCATTTGATGTAGAAAATAATTAAAAACGGCCTTTTTTCACTTTACGACTTTTGTTTAATTTTTTTACTAACAAAACTTGCAACTTGCACTTAGTAATTTTAGTTATTTTTCATGGCAACTTTACTTTAAAAACTAAACTTGTTTTTTATCGGATTATTAAAACTTACTGAACTTATCCCATCACAATATGCAATAATTTTGCCGCAGCATTTTTTCATAATTTGTAAACTAACGGTATTTCTCTCAGAATGTTTAATCAGTGGGTACTTAAAATACCTAAAATGCACAACCACATGAGTTATTTCACTTAGAGAAATAGCTTAAACATTCAAAGTAAATTTTATATTTGCAGAAATGTTCTAGTGCTAACTTTTTGTCGCGTACTGTATATATTGTTGGAAAAGGATGAAAACATACATCGTGCCAATTTTTTACATCTCCGCAACGTTACTATCTTATCTCTCAAATTATTTCAAACTAAAACTGTAAATTAATTCATTTATAAAGCAACAAAAAAAATCACATTAAGGGTTTTCACAATTGCGTTGTTTTCAGTGTAGCTAAAAAACCCCGTGATATTGATAATAAAGTGTGGTAGCGGTTTTTATATTTTTGTTGTTTTACATGAAATCTCTAAAAACCAAAAGTGTGGTAGATATAAGTAGCTCAATGATATGTTTAACGAATGTGGTTTTTAAAATTCCATAAACAACTTGGTTGCTAGTTATGTTCTAATTGTAAAAATGGAAGAAATTCAAAATTCAAGCTAATTTTTTTTATGCCATATATTATAAAATTATATCAAATTGGATAGTTCATTTACTTGCATAATAACAAAAAGCTATAGTGGGAGGTTCACAATCACAAATTCTATTTTAAAGAGTGATCATAATTGTGGTTTTCAACAATGGCAAAAAAAAACCACGATACCATGATACCACACAATTGTGAGTACCTATATTGTTAATAAACACCAAAATCTTAATTAATATTTTTAACTAGCAAATTGTATTAATTTAAAGAACAAAAAATATAAAAGAATAAAATACAGAACAGTTTAAGATATTATTATATAAATGTTAAACATTTATTTTAGACACCGTCTTAATATTTTTTTTTGTGTTTAAGGCGAATTAATGTTGGAAAAGACTTTTCAAAATTAAATTTTTTATTTTAATTATTTTTAAAGCAATACATTGTGGCAGCCGAAGTCTAGTGGATAGCGTGCGTGGCCCCTAAGCTAAGGAACCACGGTAGCCCGGGTTCAATTCCAGCTCAGACCGAAAGTTTTTTCAATTGAATTGATTTTTTGTTCGGTCGTCACCTCTCTGCAGACAATGGCAAACTTCAGAGAGTAAAAATTGCCATGTAAAGCTTCTTGAGGACATAAGCCGTTCGGAGTCGGCATAAAACACGTAGGTCCAGTTCTCGGTCATTTGTGATCAAACATTTAATAACACGCACAACACAAATGATCAATAGAAGCTAGGTCAAAGTCCTTTCAAGGGCTGAAATGGCCAGTTTATTTTTTTTAATACATTAGGCTGAACAACGCGTCTTTTTTTACATTAGAGGGGGTTTTTTGGGATATTATTACAAATATAACCCGCTGATGAGTAGCACCATTCTGATTCTATGCTAGTTGTAGCAAAAGTTGTACGATAACCGTAAGCAATTTGTTAGTTTCGATCACGATTGCACAAAACAAAATTATTTCCTACACGCAGAGAAAAAAACATAGTTGCAACAACCATGTTTTATGAGGACCATAGTATGATTCGGATTATGATTGTTGCTAACATGTTCTTAAACATACAATATTTTCTTTGGTCATGATAAAATTATTACAACAACCATATTTAGAAAAGGAACTTTTTTGTAGGAACCAAAATATTTTTGAAACAATCATTATTCTCCTATTGGGTCAAAAATAGAATGATTGCAACAACTTTATTATGAATTTATTTTTAGGATCCAGAATATTATTGAATATTATTTATTTTCATGCACTCCAATTTCCACAGCTATTAATTAAGATATCTCCAAAGGTTTGCCATTGAACTAGGCTGAACATAAATATTAATTCAATTGAAAAATCTTTTTGATAAAATTTTCTGCCCGAGCTGGGGTTTGAACCGTGGCTTTTTCGCTTACGAGCCACGCACTCTACCAATAAGCCACAGCCGCTACTACCGCTCGCGAGACTAATGCCATTCATAAACATGGTACATTAAGTGCATTGTCACAAAAATAGCAATATTTGTGATAAACAAAATATGGTCAGAATTGCGAAATATATATACGGTAAAAAGAAACATGTTTGCTCCAATTAAAGTCGAAAATTTCACTTTTCTGCGTGCTGTTTTTAGGATCAGGCGATTTCAAACAAAACAATAATTGAACAGTTGACAAACGAAACAGCACATAGTCAGGAATCGATAAAACTTATTGTGTCTGAATGAAGTGAAAGTTTTTCCTGCAAACTGTTCAGACACGATAAATTCATTCGATTTTTGGTTATGTTCTGCTTCGTTTGCCAACAAGCAAAGAATAGTTCAGACAAACATTCAAAATTCTAATATGTTTGTCTCTATAATAATAATCACATTTATCATGATTGACTACAACATTTTTGTTGCAACTAAGTTGAGGCAATCATAGTATGTTGACGTTTTCAACTATGTTATGATTTCAACTATATTGTTATTTTTGGTACCACCATTAGTAAATAATGATTTTATTAAGGCAAACATTTGTGTTTGCAGACATAATACAATAATTTTAGTAAAAAAATTATTATTGCAGTAATCATGTCTCAACCATGTCGTTTCTCTGCGTGTAAGTCAGAATATCTGAAAATTTTGAAATACATTACTAACTTCCCGATGTTGCAAATTCTTCCAAAAATTTGCAAAGTATTTGCTCCAGTGATTCACACTTATTGTCGTAGCATCTTTTTCAGCCCCAATAAAAGGTTTTTCTAATTCTATATTCATTTCAACTTAAATTGAAATGTTTACATTTACATTAATATATGTAATATAAATTTTTTGTTTAAAAATCCCGGGATTAAAAGGGGCTTTAATCGTCCGGCATCCCGGAATTTACTTCGTACACGTACACTAGCCTATATATATTGGGATTTTACCCGCTTGGGTACACGCTCAAATACCTTATAAATCCATTTTTTATGTGTTTTTTTTTAAAGAAATAAATGGGCTTAATGATTTTTAATTAGAAATTTTATTGGCCTTTAATGGGTTAATTTCCTGTCATATTAGGACCCACTTCAGTTCTGACAAGCCAAACGACAAAATTTTTTCAGCATTCACATGACATAATTAAATTTGATAATTCGATTTAAAATTTTTTGTTTATATTTTTATTTTACTTTTATTTTGGTGTCTTGAGCATGGCAGAATAATCAGGTAGATGCAATTCAGAGAGCAAGAAGCTACAGCCATAGGAATGTATAATTTACTTGTAACCGTATAAATCAAGAGAGTACCAAGATTTTGGGTGTGAAAATGTTAGAAAAATTATCAAAATCCTTAAAACTTTAAGTAATAGCACAGAATTAATTATATTTGGGCTCTGAACAAAGCAAATAAAAGTTAACTTTTAATGAAATTTTCATTTGACTACTAGTTAGATTGTTCAGTAACCAATTTGTTTGTGTCGCTAAGTACGGCTGCCTTCAATTGACAAAATATATTACGCATTTGCTATTGTTTTGTTTGTCGTAGAGAGCGTGTTTCTAGTGCGCCTACCTAGTTATTCTGCCATGGTCTTGAGTGCGTTGAATAACGAGAACAGTATTTTATATTAAAAAGTCCCGTCTTGACAAACAAACAGCGCAAAAAAAAGTTTACTGCCAAGAGTCCAATACTAACTTGTTTTTACATAAAGTAACATCTTAAAACTGAACTTCCAGTAAATATTAATTGCTATCCTTTATAAGAAAATAACAGAAAAAAGAAATGTTTGTTTATTGCTGTGCTCCCATTATGAATAATGAAACAGTTTCATGTATTCACCTCAACTTTATCCAATTCTAAATGTCAAAACTTGCATTTTGAGACTGAAGAAATTGAGAATAAAAAATCTGAAGAATTCAAGTACTAACAAAAGGATGAGCATGGTTTGGAAAAAAAAGGTTTCACAAGAATTAAACACTTCAGAAAATAAAACACCATGAACGATGTATAAATATAAAATAGAAAGAATGGGTAAAATTTTATTAGGGTCTTGGTTTTGCTGGTGTTTTCAACTTGTTGGTGTTGTTTTTGCTGGTGTTGTCCGTTTAGACAACAAAATGATGATGTTGAAAGTTACAATGCAACTAAACGTTATGTTACGAGTAGAAACCCTCCGCTTTCAATTTTCGTTTTAGATGTAACAGTAATATTGTCCATGTTTTAAGGATGTTGTTGACCTTTTTATTGCTGCTGCTGGTGAATTCACTTGTAGCAATATCAAAGTAGAACTGCTCTATAGTTCTTAATTTTCATATTATTTGACTTTGGGTAGTGTGTACTGCTTATTAATGTCTGCTATTGTTTTTTTTCTGTTGATGTTCTCTTTGCCTCCGACAGATCCAGCTAGATGTGCGTCCTCTCCACACTGATATGACAGAGGTGGAAAAAAGTTGGCAATACATTTCAATTTACTGTCTTTCGAAATTAAATTATTTCAAGTAAAGTGTGAAAAATGCTGAAAACGACTAGAAATATAAGATACGACAAAAAATATGGCTTAAACCCTCATCATGTGGCAACGCTTTGCACCTGGCAAATTGTTTACTTTCACCGGCGTTTATTTATATAAATTATTTCTGTTTCTCGGAAGTTGCAAGGAAAAAAAATCTTTTTTTTTTCTTGTAGCTTCCTTGGCCAAAATGCTTCGCGGTTTATTTTAGACTTAATTAATTTATCGTGCATCTTTTCAGCGCGTTCATTGTACGCTTATTTTTTTGCTTATTTTCGCTTAATTTTGTGCTTTTCCACGTGCTGTTGAAAAAATACCGATAAAGGTGGTTTCAGGAAATCCTCTGTGCCCGTTACCATTGCATGTTACAGCTGCTTTAGCCTTGATTCAGAAAAATTTTGCTTAAACTGTTGCGGTTACCTCAAAAAAACAACATGCAGTTAATGTTCCCATCAACAAAGCTCTGCTAATTAAAAACGCTTAAAAGCGCGTGTTTCCGTAAAATTCGTGATTTTTGCGGCTGTTAGTGACATTTTATTTCAGAATAAATGTAGGAACAGAACAGAAAAATACAACAACTATTTACTTTAAGGACTTACGCTGTGTTGATTTTTGTTCTCTTACTGTCCTTCGTACTAGAAATAAGAAAAAAAATATTAAAAAGGAAAATTTGGAGACATTTTTGGTAAGTGCCAGGCTCAGGAATTTATTTTTTATCGCAAACTAGAGTGATTAGCAAGAAAATTTCACAAAATTAGTTCTATTAAACGGACCAAAATTCTGGTTCAGTGTTTAAACTTTTTAAGTTGATATATGCTTTGTTTTCATAAAAGTTAAAATTTTCCACTTTATTTAGCGTAAAAAAGTTGAAAAATTTGAGAGATAAAAAAAATCACAGGTTGACTCCGATTATCAAACTAAAGTTAGGTGTTCGGGCGCAGAACGATCGAGTGTATAGCGGAAAGAAAAAGAATTGAGGTTAGGGTGATTGGGTTACAAGTTGTGTTTATTTTATAGCTTTTGATTGAAACCCGTCTATGGGTTACAATTATGGCTTGATGATAAACTCACATGGAATTCACACCTAAACAACACCATAAACAAAACAAGAGCCTGATTATGGCTCAGCAAAAGTTTTATAGGTAACAACTGGGGCCTAAGTCCCAAACTATCCATGTGGATGTATACTTCCATCACGAGACCTATCGTCTCATTTGCTGTATAATATGGTTGAGTAAGACGATCCAAAAAACAGCTCCAACCAACCTCAGCATGTTGCAACGACTAGCTTGTGTCTGTATCACATGATCGATGCGTACTGCTTCAACTGCTGCTTTGGAGATTTTGCTTGGTATACCACCATGACATCATTTTGTCAAGAAAGAAGCTATGATCTTCACAGTCAGGCTCATCATTGACAACAATTTGATTATACCAAGTAACACTTACCAGCGCTATTTGATGAAATAACTAATGAAGAAAATATGAGGTAATTACCCCGTGATAATACAACTGCCTCCCAAAATACAACTTCTCTAAAAATTTCCAAGTCTCCTTCCCAAACAGTATCACATGGGAAGCAGAAAGGCCACCATTCACTGGTGACTATCAAGCTTGGTATACTGACGGCTCAAAGGCGTGGGAGCAAGCATTTTTGGCAGGGAAAATCTATATATGCCAGCATGGGCATAGGTAACTCAGTCTTCC
Source organism: Dichetophora obliterata (assembly GCA_963920525.1). Classification (NCBI taxonomy): domain Eukaryota; kingdom Metazoa; phylum Arthropoda; class Insecta; order Diptera; family Sciomyzidae; genus Dichetophora; species Dichetophora obliterata. The sequence goes on along the minus strand of OY986436.1, from coordinate 174,393,540 downwards.
TAGCTGAAGTCCATGCAATTGAGATCTGCCTATGAGAGTATGTAAATAGTCCCACTAGGAACAAAAACATTTACATTCACTCTGACAGCAAAGCTGCTCTACTTGCACTTAGTGCATATAAAATCTCGTCCGAACTCATATGGGACTACCAACAGCTGCTTATCAAAGTGTCTACCCATAGCGGTGTCCACCTCATTTAGGTAACAAGCTATATCTAGGAAGTAGCCATATTTAGGAAACGAGATTGCGGACGAACTAGCCAGGAAAGGAGCTGCAAGTTCCTTCATAGGCCCAGAACTATTTTGCGGGTTACCATGGCGCACTATGAGCCATACATTGAAATGTGGCTAAACAGAGAGGCATTTCTTTACTGGAGGGAAACCGAAAGTAACAGACAGGCAAAAACATTCATGCCAACCACTTAGGTCCAAAGAACAAAACAATTCCTTACTTTAAATGGAACATCTACCAGACTTGTCACAGGTTTCTTAACTGGATATTGCAAGGTAAATAAGCACTTATTAACTATGAATATAGTCCAGGAAGACCTGTGTAGATTATATAATGAAGATGAAGAAACAGCAGAGGTTCACTGTAACGGTCTAATTAGGATCCAATTTCGCTACTTAGGTGCATTGTACCTAGAACCGCACCAAATAACGGATAGTTCACCCAAGGACATCGCTCTGTTCCTAACGAACTTAAAGATTAAGGATGAACTATAACTTATAGAGGGTTCTTACAATAGGCCCTAGAGGCCGCAGTAACTAGGTGACTAGCTCCCTCCTCACTTAACTATCTATGTATTTATCTATGTGCTAAAATATTATGCGGTACAAAAAGTGGGAATTTGTGCTAATTGTAGGTTGAATATGTTAATCTGTTTTCATCTTCTAGGTGAGTGGGTTGTTGTGTTGTTGATTCTGTTGTCGATGTTATTTATGTTGTTGTCCTAATGAATTTGATGACTTAGTTTAAAGATGTCTTCAAAACGTTGTCTTCTTATTATTTAGGTCGCTGCGTTTTAAAACGATGTTCTTCTCTTCGATCTTCTGAAATGAATCATAAGACGTTGGCGCAACGTTGCTGTTGCTGTTGCCGAACGACACCCGTCAGCGGTCGAGCACCAAGAAGTGAGTAGGGCGAGCGGATGTGTTTAAGGGGACAGTACACACTAGGGTGGATCGAAAAAACATTTTCTTGTCTGATCGAATTCTAATAGCACGCAAAAGTTGCGGACTTATGCCAATAGTATCTGTGCAAAATATTAATATAATTGGATACTATCTTCTGTCTCAAACCTTGGCCCAAAGTTTGTTATTACCATTTATGTAGGAAAAAGTGCTATTTTTTTGGAAAAAGTCATCAAAATTTTTTTTAAGTGTAAATTGTTACAAGACTGGTAAACATCTCATTTTGCAATTAATTGCTTGTTACAATGAGGTATCAAACAGAAAAATTGGACAAAAACTACAGGAATTGTGATATTTTACTCTTCGAAAAAATAGTTTTTTTTTTGTATTGAAAAATCGTTAAAATAGAAATTCAAATCTTCTTGGCTTGTTGCAATTTTCTGCGAACAATCGATCGACGTCTCTGCTAGCTCACGTATGCGTTTATGTTGTTGTTGCTTGTAATTTTTATTTTCTTGTTTCCAGAATTTAAGCAGAAAAGAATTTATATTTTAAAATTGATTTGACTGCTACTTTGCATTTGAATAATAAAGCTCAACAGTGAAGTCAAGTCAATCTGCTTAGCGTGTTTTTTAGTGTTTTCCTGTATTTAAAATCAAAGTCTAATTTCTTTCATAATGTCAGTCTCGAAATTTTCTTCACGGCATGCAGTCACTTGCCCAATTTTTGGAATTCCAAAAGACTTTCTTGGATCTCAGCTGCGGACATACGAAGACGTGATAAGATGTTCTCTTGACGTGCGACGCCTTATGAGATTAGAAAGTGGTGGGAAAATGGAGCCAACATTTGCTGCCATTTCAGATGTTGTGGCTGGAAAAATTGAAGCCTTATACGAAAAGGCGTCGATCCCAAGAGTGTCTCAAACTCGAGTAATTCAAATGTTAAATGCGTACCTCACCTTATATACCGAGTTTAGAACTGCAGCCAGAAAACTTTTTGAAATTGCATCATGTAAGTGCTCAAATTTTGAAATTTGCAATTGTTCCAAAGAAAAAAAATCCCGCCTCTCGAACGTCACTTTCTCATCGACCAACGACTTCAAAGAAAATTGCACATGAATCGTGTAGATATACATGAATCAAAGAAATTGACAGCGAGATTAGAACGCAAATTACTAAATGAAAAGAGAGAAAAATTGCAAAATCAGGAAGAAATTCCCTGTACCTCTTCATAGCTCGATTTACCAAAGATAGACTGTCTTACCGAAATTGAGAACGACAATGATGATGACTGTGACCTTAAAAAACCACCAATACGTAACCAACTAGTCAAAAATATACAAATGAGAATACATTTGAAAGAAAGTGTTCTCGTTTCTCAACGCTTTGGGGTCAGTGATAGAGCAGCAGCTGCAATCGTTACCTCTGCATATGTAGGATTGATAGCCGCTGATAAACCAGCAATGATCACTGATAGAAACAAAATCAGACGTGATAAATTCAAAACAGGTGAAGATTTATATATCAGATCAAAAAATTATGTTCCGATAACAGGCCTTTACTTTGGCTGTCGTAAAGATAGCACCATGTCTCAAATTAAGCACGGTACAAAGTATTTTCGACGAACAATCAAGAAGGAGTATATTTCCCTTGTAGCGGAGCCAAATTCATCATATGTAGGCCACGTAACCCCTAAATCAGGAAGCGCTCTAGATGAGTGCAATGCCAGTATTGAATATGCTTGCAAAGAATTTAGTAGGGGTCTGACAAAGCTTTTGCTTTAAGGATGTGACGGGACCAATGTAAATACTGGTTGAACCGGGGGAGTGGTAAGGAAGTTAGAAGAAAAGCTTAAGCGGCCACTGCAATGGATGGTATGCCTTATTCATTTCAACGAGCTACCGTTTCGAAGTTTGTTTGGAACCATCGATGGTACTACTTCTGGACTGAATTCTTATATAGGACCAATTGGATCCAAATTGACAGATTGCGAGATACGGCCTATCGCTAAATATACAGCTGTCAAATGCGATTTACCTGACTTTGATTCTAAATGTCTAAGCCAAGACCAAAAGTATTTGCTTGATATATCCCGAGCAGTGGCATCAGGTGCTTGTACAGATGACCTCCAATGCCGAGACCCAGATAAGATTAACAAGGCTTGATGGCTTACCACTGCAAACCGTGTTTTAAGATTATTCGTTTCTACACGCACACCATCGGCAAAATTTCAGCACATTGTTAAGTATTTACTTAAAGTTTACGTCCCCATGTGGTTTAAGATCAAAAGGGATGAATCCATCAAAGATGGTTCAGGCATCTCTTTGAGATCATACAACGATCAAGATTCCTGCCTCCTGCATATCGCATTGTTTTGAATCGCTCGATTCAGCAGAACCATTCTTCGCATTGCCGGAAAATATCCTTCTTAGCATCATAACAGACAACAGAACAGATATACGCCAAGATGCGCTTAAAATTATTTTGAAGGCCAGAGAAACGGCTCGCTCTAAATCATGTGGAGTTGTTTGCCACAATATTGTGCCTTTCGTAAATTTTAAGGCTATATACTATTCTAAGATAATTGACTGGAAAGCTCCAGCCTTGGCAGTTTTGGATCATGTGTCTGATGATGAACTCATGCAAAAGTTATCAGGTAACGAACTGTTTGTCGATTGGGATTTTTGTAAGTTCCTGTGTCACACAGTGGCTGTTGAACGGACAGTAAATCTAGTAACAGAGGCAGCAATCAGAGTATGCGGCCAGGAAGCTCGAGACCGACACATAAGGTCGACTTTACAGTCTCGAAAACGACTGCCTATATTTGAAACAAAATCCGATTATTTTCTCGCCGATATAACTGATACTGATATAGATTAACTCTACTTTAAAAATTTAAATTTATTAAAAAAAAAACATTATATAAAAAATATAATAAAAAAATTATACAAAATAATAAAAAAAAAAATACAAAAAAAAATACAGCCCTTCATGGTTTGGTGGTTGGAGAGGAGTGTAGCCACCTCCACGTGGTAGGTTATGGTATTTCATTTCAACATTTCGAATATTTGAGGCCAGGTTTGGGACAGAAAGTATTGGAACTCTTGTAGATTTTGTCCAATTGTTATGTTTGATAAGTCATTGTTACAAGCAATTAATTGCAAAATGAGATGCGTACCCGTTTTGTTACAATTTACACTAAAAAAAAAAATTAATGATGACTTTTTCCAAAAAAAGAACACTTTTTTCCTATATAAATGGTATGGACAAACTTTTGGCCCAGGTTTGAGACAGAAGATATTATCCAATTAACTTAATATTTTGCACAGACACTACAGGCATAAGTCCGCAACTTTTGCGTGCTATTAGTATTCGATCAGACAAAAAAGTTTTTTCGATCCACCCTAGTACACACCTGGATTTTTCAAAAATGAAATTTTTAAAATGCAAATTTTTTTTAGAAATTATCAAGATATCTTATTGAAACTTTGCATATTTATTTTTATGTAAAAATAGTATAAAAAAATTTTTTTTTTTAATATTTCCAGCGTGTTTTTTGGCTGCTGCAGGTTTTTGAAAATGACGGCGGGCGTGATTTTGGCTTACTGGAAGGTCTGAAAAAAAAATAAAACGGGACTTTAATCAGCATTAAAGCCGCTATAGATTGAACTTAAAGAATTTTTTTTGGCAAAAATTGACCGATTTTTCGAATTTCGAAATTAGCTGATTTCTTGGACCGAAAAATCCCTTGAAAACCAAAAATACTTCACCGATCTTTTTATCCGTAGTTCAATCTATAGACTTTTATGTGTACAATAACATATTAAGATTTCAGAGCGATCAGTGCAGTAGTTTTTTTTTATCACGCCCACCAACTCAAAAAATGTGATTTCTAGAAAAAGCGCTTTAAAGTTTTTAACATCGATTATACGGCCTTGACGCTCTGCGTTTAAGACCTTCGCCATTTAACATAGAAATTAGTTTCTTATTTTATATCATGAAAAATAGATTCTTTAAGGTTTTTTGAACAAAAATCAATTATGAAAAAAATTAGATTTTTTGAAGATTCAGGTGTTTACTGTCCCCTTAATTTACACTAGTTTATGTTCGGCGTAGGCAATTAGGTATATCAAAAATTCAATATCTGAAATTATTTCAAGGTGACTATTTTAGGTCATTTAAATTGAATAACTTATTGTATCGAATAAACTCCAAAGTTATTCGAATTTCTCAAGTACCACAACTTAATGAAATGGTCCCAAGGCTTTTATGTAAGAACAACAATTTCTTAAATATTGTATATAACTTGAATTACAGATATAAATCGTTTAAAATATTAATTAAATTTTTGTCAGAAGGAAAGAAGAAATATACGAAAAAAACAATTTTTGATAAAGATGTTATGTTATTGTTTAAGAAAATTTCGAACATAGATAACAAAAGCATACATTAATAGATTACAAAAGTTTTGCCAAAAATTAAACCAGAGCAAATATAATAATAAACTGTTTATTTTCTCTCATTTCAGGTAAGCCAAAGAATGTAACAAACAAATAATTTAGTTAGAATATTAAAAATGCAAGTTCTTGGACATGCTTTTTAATTTCGGTAACAAAAAGCGCTAGACTGAATATCACACTGTACACATATAAAACAGGTATGCCGAAAATGAATATTAATATTAAATACTGAATATTGTAGTGATGAAACAGATTCTTAGAACAAAAAAATTACATTCAATTACACATCATAATAATTATTTTATTGCCCGTGATAAGGGAGTCATTTCTGTTTTTTCAGATTGTTCAAGAGATTATCCACGCACAATATTCCAGTAAATTGCTTTTAAAGCACAAAATTCGTTAAAAACATTCGTTTGACGAGAATTTAAACAATTTAAATTCTCAAAAAGAAAAAGTGGTACAAATTTTTGCCCTTACAAATAATTTTTAGATTAGTTTTTTTGTTTATATACCAAAAATTCAATACAAATGTTTAATGATTTAGTTTGTTGAAAGTAAAAAAGGACTAAAAATATAATATTTTTTTTCTAAATGAGGTAATAAATTCACTTCAGTTGTGAATTATCTAAATTTAAAAATGTCAATGAGCTTTTCAGTATTTTCGTTTAATTTTTAATATGAATATTTGTATAAATGTATGTATGTATCAAATACTTTCGCATTTTAGCCAAACAAATAAACGTAAAGACAATAAAATAAGTGATTATTGTGTTGTCATCCAGTTCTGAGCTACATTTTAAGTTGCAAAACTCTAGCTCAACGTTAAGCTGGTTAAAAATGGATTCCAAGATTTGTACGGGACAGACATGAAGTGAAGCTAATAAAAACGTGTTAAAACAGAAAAGCGTACGATCCTTTTTCAAAAAAACTGTTACGCTAGTAAACTGGTACTGACGCCTTTGCTGTCTTACCAAGTCACAATAAAACCATACCAAGTGTGGCAACATTCACTTTAATTCTTCTTTGTTGAGTTGTGTTATTCCGAAAGCATTTGATGTAATCTGGTTTAAGGCAAAAGACTTTAAGGAAGCTACCAAACAAGTCAAGCTAGATTTACTATCTACTTGCAGGCATTTAATTTGCATTATTAGTTGGTGGTAACACCAAAAGCAAAGCCAAGAAAATTCTATCTAATAAGTATTCTCATATTTATTCGCGCACAAAAATCCACACATACACAACCACACAGAAACGTTTGCCATCCAGGAACAAAACAGAGTTAATGTTGCCTTTTATAAAGTGCTGAAAAAAAATGAAGATATAAGTTAACGTATCCTCCCAGGATACACTAAAAAAAATTATTTTTGTGGCCGCATTGGCTAGCCTAAGCCTAAGCTAGCCAATGCCCACGGGCCAACCTTAAAAGAAAACAACCGAGTACGTTTGACTTGTTTATTCCTCTTCAAAACTAAGACTAAGCTAACATAATAATCAACTTAAAGTTATTGCCTAAAACCCTAGCTTAGCTTCTACCCTAAACTGCTGACATGGCGGTTCCCACGGCGGCCGACTCACCGCTGCAGTCGCTGCTGCGCTGCCGGATGCGCGTGCACTGCTTCGGCACGTAGTGTAAGGTGATCCCTTATATTTGCAGGTGCTTGGTGGGAACGCCGCGTGATAACTCCTCCCTCTTTAAAGGTCTGCGTCCCGCAGATCAAAATGCGAATGAAAGGATCGTGGTTGGTTTGGAGGTGGTCCTGTTGTGCTAGGTTGCTCTTCAAGTGACTTTATTGGTGGTATGCTAAGCTTCCTTGTCATGATGTGCCAAAGTGCCATGAAGGCAGAGATTACCAGAATTATGATTATTATGTCTGAGATGAAATAGAGACCAAGTGTACCTTTTAGACGGCCAAGGCGCCTGATATTTTCAATGCTAAGTCCATGTAAGTATTCGACGTCTACCTTCAATCCTTGATCGACGATGTTTGCTAGAACAGGCGGGAGCGCCTGAAGGCGTGAGATACTTCTGTATGTAAACGTATGGTTTCGAATCGATATCGTCTCGTTGGCTAACTGGATGACATTAGAGCCTTCGATTAAAGTGCTCGTATTTCCACTTACAATTTCTCCTTTAAAGTTGGTTAAAAATATTGTACTTCCTGTAAGCATTTCTATAACCTCCTCCTTGTTCGTGCGGAATTTACACTTGGCCTGTCCTCCTTTCAGAATTCTGGGCAGGCAGCTGTCCTCTGGAATCCTTTCCAAATTCCTTTCTTCACAAACAGTTGAATTGTTAATCACAAGGCATTTGCTTTTCAAACCATATGTCTCCGTCTGGCTCAGTAGCATTTGTGAAAACTTTAAATCGATTTGCTTGCCATTTATTATTGCAGCTCTGGTTAAAAGAAGGTGATACTTTGCCCTGCTCAACTTGGGCATCGCTAGGACGTATAGCAGGAGAGCCATTTGTGTACACTGAAGGCTTTCCAAACTCTATCGCTTCGATGACATTTTGATAAGGCAGCGTCTCGATTTCCGCTAGGATTTGATTGATTTCTTCTTTGTCCAGCATATTCCCGTTAACAATTCCAGTCTTGGCCATCTGGCAGGCTCGAACAATTTCGCTGACTTCAGCCCTTACAACGAGTAACTTATTCAAGAGGTCACCCTCAATTTGGTCCTCTCTGGTATCCTTGGATATGATGTTGATCTTGTCGACTATTTGGTTAACTTTCTGCAACGTATTGCGGGTGGATGTAAAGAGCTTTTCGTTGATTTTATATTGGTGATTGTTATTCTCAATTATGCTGTTTTCACTTTGAAGTATTGCGTTCCAATCGGCAGCATCTGGAGAGCCTGCGATCCATTTCCAAGCGGAGCCTATCCAATCTATTGACCGTGTTCGTCTTGGACCTCGTGACGTTAATTCATTCAAACGATTGGTTGTCCACCTGAAGTGGTAATCGAATACCTGTCTCCTATCATCGTTTTGACTAAAAGAATTTGCCATGGACGAAATATTCAGCAACAATCCCCTGTAGGTTTCCAAATCTACTATATGCACAAGCTTGAAGCAGCCATTTACAATCCATCCGTCACCGTCGCAAACTGATATAATTGGTGATTGGTAGTTGATGATCTGGAAGCCATGTACAGCAGTTTCAGCCAAAAATAGTCCTAAACTGTAATAAAATATTATTGTATTAAAGAAATATTTCCCTTCCCCTCTTTTTTTTTTTTTTTTTTTTTTTTTTTTTTTTTAGTTTGAGATAAAAGTTAAGAAAAGAAAGTTGAAGAATGAGAAAAAATAAAAAATTTTAACTTAGTGTCTTAATTCTATGTTGATATTTAATAATTCAAGTGAATGTTATTAGCAATAATTATAATTATTACTCTTTTTCTTATATTCTATTACTCTTTGGAGTATAAGGCACATTTTTAATATACTGCCAGCAAGTGTGATGATTTGTGGAACAATTCACAAAAATTTCAGTTGATCTCTTATATTAGTTGGTGTCGGTTGTGTTTTATAGTGTTATGTAAAAGCCTTTGTTTTGTTATATTTCGTGAGTGTATTAAAACAGTTTCATCAGCTTTTTTTAATTAAATATTATATTATACTTACTAATATCATTAATATACAACTATTTTATTAAATAATAATTGTGCATTTAAGTTGTGTAAGTTTAATTCTTGCATATTAACTTTGTTTAACTTGTTTAGTTAATGCAGTGTTGTTGTTTTTGCATGCTTACTGTGTTTTAGTTTCTTCTTTGTGCAGTGATTTGTTTATCTTCAGCTCAGTGAGTGTTGTTTTTGTTTTTTAGTTTCTACTAAACTGTGCACAAACTACCTGAATATAATAACCCTAAAAGCACATTTTGCATCTGCTCATTTTTTAAAAATTAAACATGGATTATTTTTCTGCAGAAAATATCGTTGCTTGTTCTTTAGACGAACTTTGCAAAAGCCAAAACATTCTGAACCCCATGTTCAGCTGTTCTGGTCCATGTGAGCAAATGTTTCATGCATCTTGTGCCGGTATTTCCAAGTCATGCCTTGACGACTTAAAATCTCTGCGATCAGGTCTTCGCTGGTACTGTGCTTCGTGTAGGGCACTTTCCCCAGATGAACTTTATTCAAAAATTAAGCTTTTTGGGGAAAGTCTTAACTCGTTAAACAACAATTTTCGAGAAATTGTAACATTTTTTAGTGAAGTTAGGGCCGCACCCAGTACTAGCGTCTATGATGAAAATTCCATTTCGGAAAATATCCCGCTTGCTTTGTCACAGACTGTTTCTTCCGGGACACAAACAATCCTTTCATCAGAAGACCATATTATCTCAAATAGAAAGAGAAAAAATAAAAAAACCAATAAGAAGCGAAAATCATCTGGATCTACTTCTCAGGCCAAGCAGCCCTCAGCACCGCTTTTGAACAGGAACACTCCAGTTACTTCCTCGTCACCTTCTAACCGTCCTTCTTTGACTAATAGTTCAGTTTTGACTCCTATTGAGCCTAGAAATCTATCAAGCTTAAGGGCAGTGTCGAGGAAAAAAAATTTATTTATTTCACGTCTTCAGCCCGACACAACTGTTGAAAATGTATTGACTTTTATCAAACATAATAAATTGTTGAGTCAAAATGCATTTTGCTCATGCAAAAAAATAGGTAATAAACCTTCCCATGCTTCCTTTATTCTCACAGTTCCTGCTGAAGAGTTTGCAACTGTTCTAAACTCTAATTTGTGGACTGATAATATACTCGTTACAGAGTTTCAGCCTAAGAATAAGCCTAGAGGGACGACTCAAGCCGCTCGTCAATCCCAAAAAAACTGAATAGGTTATCCCTTTACTATCAAAATGTAAGGGGACTACGCTCTAAGACGCGAGACATATTTTTAATGTCTCAGAATTTCTCTGAGGATATTATCGCACTGACTGAAACTTGGTTAAACGGAAGCATTACTGACTTAGAATTGTTTGATAACAGTTTTGAAGTTTATAGAAGAGATAGACATGCTGACAATACTTCTGCTGTCGGTGGAGGTGTCTTATTAGCAGTAAGGAACTCCTTAGTTAGTTCCATTATTGTTATTCCCTGCTCTGCTAACATCGAACTTATATGCGTCAAGGTTGTACATTGCAATTCTAATGTATATCTTATTAATGCATACGTTCCTCCTAAGAGCAGTGTAGAAGTTTATGCAAGCCTTGCGGATTGCATAGAATATGTCATAAGCATAATTGACGTTAATGACGACATTTTATTGTTAGGTGATTTTAATATGCCTGACTTGAAATGGGAATCTTCTGACGATGATACATATTTTTGTGCATCTAATTCGAAGACTCGCCAAGAGCATATATTTGTTGATAATATATGTTCTGACTTACAACAAGTGAGTTGTATTTATAATAGTCGTGAAAGACTTCTTGACCTGGTCTTAACTACAGATAGTAACAATGTGATTGTTGAGAGGGCCCCTCATGTTTTGACTGCTGTTGATGAATACCATCCACCATTGAGAATATGGTACAAATCAGACAGGGAAAATATAGTTAAGTCTAACTCAATAGATAAAGTTTATGAATTCAATTTTAAAAAAGCTGACTTTTTGAAGTTGAATCATTTACTTCAAAGTAAGCTTCATGTTATTTTAGAATATGTTAATAATAACACTCTTGATGATTCAATTAATTTTTTTTATATGGAAATCTTTGCTATGTTTTCTCTGTCCGTGCCATATAGCCTCAAATTTACGAAAAATTGTTCTTACCCCTGGTACACAAAGGAGTTAAAGATTCTTCGCAACAGCAGGAATAGGGCATGGAAAAAATATGTCTGTAGCTTGGACTTGAATGACCTAGAAATCTACAAGCGTTTGTTTCTGGACTTTGAAAATTGCTCAGCTACCTTATATCAAAATTATTTAGACAGTACTAAGCTGAGAATATTGTCTGATCCGAAGAAATTCTGGGGTTTCATAAACACCAAAAAAAAATCTGATGGATTCCCTTCATCATTTAAAACCTCTGACGGATTTACTGACGATCCTGTCGTAATTTGTGGTCTATTTGCCAATCTCTTTAAAGAGTCATTTTGTTCAGACTCTTTTAATCCTGATGAAGAGTACTTTGAATATATGAACTCTACACCCAGGGTTTCGTTGGATTCTATATCCTTTACTTCAGAGGATATTTTAAAGTATATTGGATTGATCGATGAGGATTTTAATGCTGGACCTGACGGAATTCCTGCCGCAGTGTTAACACGATGTGGTTCCGTTCTAAGTCAACCACTGTCCATGTTATTCAATAAATCAATTAGCGAAAGTATTTTTCCACTTTTTTGGAAAAAATCTTTTATAGGTCCTATCTATAAAAAAGGTTGTAAGAACGATATAAACAACTACAGGCCTATCGCGAAACTCTCGTCGATTCCAAAACTTTTTGAGCGCCTCGTGTATGATCGTGTGAAAATTCACTGTGGGAAGGTCATGACAACTCGTCAGCATGGATTTGTTACTGGCAGATCCACTGTGTCTAATCTCCTCGATTTTACAACGTTTTGCTTAAATTCATTTTATTCAGGTAACCAGGTCGACTGTATTTACACTGATTTTAGTAAAGCATTTGATAAACTGCCCCACAACTTAATTCTATTTAAACTTAAGTTAATGGGTTTTCCACAATTTTTTGTAAGCTGGATTCAATCGTATCTGACAGAGCGATCTTATCAAATACGATTTCGAGGCGTATTGTCAGCTGAATTTATTGCTGAATCAGGTGTTCCTCAAGGTAGCCACCTTGGTCCACTTCTGTTTATTTTAGCCATTAATGATGTAACCCACATCATCAAACACTCTCATCTACTTATCTATGCAGATGACATGAAAATATACAGAACAATAGATGCTAAAGACAATTCAGATCTGCTCCAGTCTGATTTGAAATCCTTTGAAATTTGGTGTTCTAAAAACAATATGTTTCTAAATCCAGATAAATGCCAAACTATGACCTTCTCGCGAAAAAGGAATAATTTAATTTTTGAGTACAAGATAAAAGATACTGCATTAAGTCGTGTAGATGCTGTCAAAGATCTGGGTGTATGCATGGATTCTAAGCTATCGTTTAACGTTCATATTGATTATATTTGTAAAAAAGCATCTTCTATGCTCGGGTTTATGAAACGCTGGGCAAAAGAATTTAATAGTATGATCACAACTACAACATTGTATTATGCAATTGTGCGACCTCACTTAGAGTATGCAAGTCAAGTTTGGTCCCCAAGTTACAATGTACATGTTGAACGTATAGAGAGAATCCAAAAACGTTTTGTTCGGTTTGCTCTAAGGGGCTTAAGTGCAACTGACACTTTAAACCTTCCTCCTTATGAGGATCGTTTAAAACTATTAAAAATGCAATCTTTGAACGAGAGAAGGAAGTCTGCAGATATCGTCTATTTACACCAACTCATAACTGGTGTATTCGATTCACCAGAACTCCTAACTCTTATAAATTTTAACACTAACCGTAGAAGCAGTAGAAATGCTAACAATTTAATTTACTTACCTTTTAGTAGAACAAATTATATGGCTACTGCTCCTTTACATCGCATGAGTACCTTTGTTAACAACTGTAGCTTTTTTGATGTTAACTTATCGAAAGGTCAACTCAAAAGTAGATTGAAAACTAATGTATGATTAGATCTATGTAAACGCATGGTTAGTTGTTATGTCTTGTGTTGTCCTTGAGCCCAACCCATATTATGGTGGGTAAATTTTTCTCACTTTGGATTGTTTTGGACCACTCTTATCAGTATCATTAAGGCTATTCACGGTTTGAGCGTACTTTTAACAAATCATATTTATAGCATTTGTTATTGTTCAAACTGTGAGCACCTCGCCATGTGACTGTCGTATAAAAAGATTGTTCAACCTTGTGATGTATGTGATTATGCGGCTGTAGACAGAGCATAAAAATACGAGGTACAAAGAGCACGTCCAAGGGCTGCTTTTATTTACGCGTGCCTGCGTATTTGCATTTGTATGCAAAACAACAACGAAGCAAAATACGTTTTCGTAAATTGGCGAACAAATAGCAGATCCAACAAATGGCAGACCAGCGTATTCGAACTGTGAATGGCCTTATTGAGATGTTTTAATGATATTTGGGCTGGTTCTTAAGATGATCTAATGCGGAGAAAGTGCGAAAAAGCTGTAGTAGCTGAACTCTATTGTTATTGCATGTTTAATTCTAATCCTTGTTTTTACAAGAAGGTGTATTTTTTAGGTTTGCTTAATATATGTGTTCTTACAGAATTTATGTCTAAAGTATGTCTAAATATAAGTGTGCATACCTTATGAGTTGGTAAGTGCTCAAATCAAAAATATTTTACAAGTGCCATTAAATTTTCTTGCCGTACCCGACTGAAGCAGTTATCTTTCCTAATTCTTTACGTGAGTCTTATGAAACCTTTTCCCAGTGCCTGTTACCACAGTTACCTTGTTGTCTCTTGCCACTACTTCTTTCTTGAAAAGAGGCTTCTGCTTACCCTTGATCTGCTTGTCCGCGATATAAATTTGGTCGCCCCTGTTAAATTTTTTGGGAATCTGTTTCTTGCTATTTAATCTCAAATTTCTTAGCTCCTGATTCTTTTCTATTTGAGCTCTAACCTCTTCATGAACCTTATCTCGAAAGTTTGCTAGATTTTGATAATTTATTCTCTGGGTCCTGTCAAAAAAGATATCGCTAGGCTTCCTATTTGTCACTGTGTGAATCGTATTATTATACCGATCCACAGAAATATATATCAATTCTTTAGGCGTTAAATTACGCATTTCTGGCCTTAGGCAACGATAAATTTCAATGAGAGTGGAATGAAGCCGTTCCACTTGACCGTTCACCTCACTGCGCTGGATTGGCGTTTGATACAACTCTATTCCTAAAGATCTAATGTAATTGGAAACGGTCGGGCTCATAAAGCTCCTTTCGTTATCAGTTACAATAATCTTGGGGGCCGTAAAATAGTGGAGAACTTTAATTAGTTTCGTACGTAGATGAATTGCCGATTTATTTCTAATGTGGAAGAGTTTTGCAAATTTTGTGAATTTATCGATGCAACTTAAAAATTTTTTATTTTGTAATTCAAATATGTCGATATGTAAAATTTCACATGGGTATGTGGGAACTGGGGTCAACTGCAATTGAGGTTTAGGTGGGTGTCGGTCGTATTTGCCTAATTTGCAAGTCTCGCAATTTGAGGTGTATCTTTTTATAAGTGCATTCATGCGCGGAAAATAATATTTTTCAATTATTTGAGCACCATTTTCTCGTGGATTCCTGTGCGCACGTCTATGTTCGTCCTCAATTACCTGACAAACTCTTTCCTCATTGCTTATGTCTTCCACAATTCTTTGGGTAATTCTTAACTTGTACTTAGAAAAATGGTTGCAATATACTTCTTGAAGCAGATGTAAAAAGGCTTCAGGTATTTTTATGCCATTAATCACAGCGGGATCTAAGAATTTTTTCAGACTAGAAATAAGATTTGCTCTGTTGACTTCCATATTAATGTAATGACGCTTATAGCCAGGGTGAGGTGCTTCCCAGCAATGCAACTCATTTCCTTGCCTCACTATTATTTGATTCCTGAAGACATTTAGAGGGACCTCAACATGGGGAATAAGGTCAGAACCATCGATATCTGCACTATGCATTGTTCCTCCGGATGAATGACCCCCCTCGCTTGCCGTTTCTGTGGCCGAATCATTCACTTCTAAGCCTGAGCCTGAGCCTGAGTCAGGAACACCATCTTCGCTTGCTGTGTCTGTAACAGAATCGCTTGAGCTAGCCAAGTGATTGAGTTCAGTTCTCAGCCTCGAGAGAGCATCGGCTACTAGGTTGGATTTACCAGGTTTGTAAACCAGCTCGTAGTTGTACTCCTCAATTCTAGCTTTCCATCTTTTTAGTTTTGCATTGTAATTCCTATTCCGCAATGCAAAAGTTAATGGTTGATGGTCCGTGAAAATTTTAATTTTTTTAGCACCATACACATAGTTTCGGAGATTATCTAGGGCCCAGACTATCGCCAACATTTCTTTTTCATTTGTGGCGTAGCTCTCCTCGGTCTTATTTAGAGATCGTGAAACATATGCGATAGGCTTATCCCTCCCTATCTCGCCTTGAGACAAGACAGCTCCAACCGCATAGTCGGAGGCATCCGTCGTTAGGTTAAATGGTCTTTCGAAATCAGGGAATGCTAAAATTTCGTATGAGGTTAGTAGTGTTTTCAACTCTCGAAAAGCCTTAAGAGCCTGATCGTCTAAGACAATTGGAACCCTCCTAGATTGGTTGGCTTTGACCTGTGAGTGTTCGCCTCTTGTCAAGTTGGTCAATGGCTTAGCCACCTTGGCATAGTCCTTTATGAATCTCCTGTAATAGGATGTCAATCCAAGGAAGCTCTTCAGGTCCTTCAAGTTCTCTGGCGGCAAAATCTGTTCGATGGCCTTGACTATTTTCTCATCAGGCTTGATACCATCGCTCGTCACGACATAGCCAAGAAACTCCACCTCTGTACTCATGAATCGAATTTTTTCGAGGTTAACTCTCAGGTTTGCGTCAAGCAACCGCGAAAAAATCGTCTCAACATTCTCGAGATGGTCCTCTTCAGCCCTACCGAAAACGATGATGTCATCGATGTACACGTAACAGATCTTTCCAATGAACTCTTTTAGCACATCGTCGATCATTCTCTGGAAGATCGCCGGCGCGTTTTTTAGGCCAAAAGGCAACCTTAGAAATTCGTATTTACCATTCATGGTGGAGAATGCAGTTTTAGGTACGTCTGTTGATTTCATCGGAATCTGATGAAACCCGGACGTAAGGTCAAGTGTGGTATAATACCTTGCCTTTCCCAAACTGGCGAGTGTCGAATTAATGTCAGGTATGGGGCATGCGTCAGATACGGTAACGTTGTTTAATCGCTTAAAATCAATTACCATTCTATACTGTTTCTCGCCGGTAGGTTTAGGTTTTTTGGGAACCACCCAAATTGGAGAGTTGTAAGGGCTTCTAGAGGGACGAATTATTCCCTCCGATAAAAGCTCATCGATTTGTCTTTGCACTTCTTCCCGCATTGGAACCGGGTATGGATAACTCTTTGTGTAGATGGGCTCATCAGTTGTTGTCTTGATTTCTGCCCTTATCGAGGTCTTTCCCATACTCTTAACACTAATTGGACCAAAGAGTTGCTTAAACTTTTTTAGAAGATCTTTAATGCGCAGTCCGGCACTCGCCGATACACTACCTGAGTTTACCCTTGCAATGCTTGATGCTTCGTCTTCTATAGTTGGAATAAAACTGATTTGCCCTGATAACTTATTCTTTAATGCTATTTTAATGTTTGGCTCTATTGTCAATATATTTGAATTCCTATCAATTACTGCCCTCAGCATTTTCAGCGTATCGTCGCCTATAATACCGTCAAATGCAACTAAGCCTGGCAAGACATAGAATGTTAAAACAGTACTATTACCCATTTTCTCAAAAAATTTTCCACTTATTTTTTTATAAATTTTTATGCTACCCCCGGCCGATTGGACACTGAATGGTTTTGACAGAGAAATAGTATTTTTACATACGGCTGGATTTATAAAGTTCTTGTTGGCGCCAGTGTCGACAAGAAATTTGAGGCGTTTTCCGTCCCTCGTAACATACTCTAGGTATGGTACGCTGGACAGGCTCCCGTCATAAAATTCAGCTGCTCATCGATATGTTCGTCTGCAGCCTCAACCTCTTCGGAGTGTTGGCCATCGACAACCTCGGTATTATACAGTCGTTGTAGCTTATTTGGCTGATAATTTGTTGAACCAGTTTTCCTTTTGAATTGGTTGCTACCTTGTGGACGGTTCATATAGTTTACACGTCTGGTTTGGAATGAACCATCTACTTCCATTCTCTCGTGAGGGTTTGACACTGTCGGTCTTTGGTGCTGAAATTGCCCAACCTGTTGGTAATTGTTCCTTGAATAACCTCGACCAGGAGGATAATACGGTTTCCTGGGTGGAAGCGATGGCCTGGGATCGACTACAAGATTCTGATTAATAGGGGCAGTAACTGTGTTTGCAGTCTTTTGGTGTAAAACAAAAGTTCTGAAATTTAAATTTTGCATTTATAGGCAGGCTGAGTAAGCCTCAGGTAAGGTCTTTGGTCTTTGTATTATTAACATCCTAGAAATGTCGCCGTTCAGGCCACGCACAAAAACATCAAGGGCACGATTCCTATAGGTTTCTACCAGAGCGGTCATTGTTTCTGAGGAGTAGGTTTCCGCTTTTATTTTGTTGATAATAAGCGAAAACTGATGGTTGACCATCGCGTAAAATTCATCTAACTTAGAACCCCCCTGTGAAAGTTGATTGAGTTGATGTTCTAGAGTTCTTATATCTCTTTTGTCTGCGTAGTGCAGAGAAAGGACCCTTTTAATCTCCGCCCAATCATCGCCGAAAACGTTGTAGGATACGAGTGCCGTGTCCGCGCTTCCGCGTACCTTCTGGCGTATGTGCTGAAGGATTGCCCTACATATATAGATATGGGCTTATTACGGACAATCTCAAAGTCCTTCAAGATTATTTCCACATTGTGAATCCATGAAATATATTGGACCGGATTTCCATCAAACACTTGGAGCTCCTTGACGTTGTCGGGGAGTTTACAAATGTCTTTTAGGTCCTGTTCAGTCTTGGGACCCTGTAATGGTTCAAATTCTTCGGCTATCGGCCGTCGTTCCCCAGTTTGCTCTACTCGATTTATACGTTCTTCGATTCTCTTTATTCTTGCTGACGTGAGCAAGTCATTGGCTGTTTCTGCAGGCCGACTTTGCTCAATTCTACCAAGGCGCCCCTCAATCCCCCTTATTTGCTCTAAAATTTGATTCACTGCACCAGTCAGGTTCGTCACAGAGGTCATTAAATCTTCCATTTTCGTCTGGCAAAACTACAATTATTGGCAATTAATTTAAGCACTTACCCTTGCGATGTCGAATGTGAAATTTTCTGGTGTTTTTACAATTCGAAATTTTTATTTTACAAAAGATTTTTCCTTTTTGAAGGTTGAACTCCTTTTTTCAATTTCGTAAACACAAATTAATTTCTCTTTTTCACTTAAAATATTATTTGTTATATAACAATTTTTTTAACTCAGTATTATTTTGACACCTTTTTCCTATCCTATATGCACAACTTAATTTGTCTTATTGCTTTAGTAATTTTTTATCTCGAATATAATTTCTTAATTAACAAGTTTTTAGCTCGATACTATTTAAAATTTTTTTTCCTTCACAATTTTCATCACTAACTTACAATTTCATTGTAATTGCTATTTTTTTCAACTTCTTGTCGATATGCAGTTTTTTGTTTTTCTTGTTTTTATCCTTTTTTATTCTGCACTTGTTTTTTGACGAACATTTGTCGTTATATTCTGTGGAGAAAGAGAGGAAAAAAAATGAAAACGCTGATTAGGCGTTATCCCCTTATTTCAGGATAGTCCTGGAAGGATCGTGTTTGTCCCGTTTGGTCGTTGGCGTTAATAATTGCCGGTGACCTACTAATGGCACGATTAGCTTCACCAGCACGCCCCTCATCCGACGTGATCTCCATGATAGAATAAGCGTGTAGGAAGTGAATGATTGGATGACCGTGTTCCCATGGTAACGGCATCGTGCACCCCATAGGGCGTACAAACATTTCGGAACACAATCACTGGATTAAGGGACGCACTTTTGTTATGACTGTCCCCAGAAACAAGAAAAGAAGATATCCTTCTTATTTCATTTTTCAAAGCAGCTGATCAAAATTTGTGATGCTGTTTTGCTTTGCTCGTCAGCGGCTCATTATCTTGTTTAAGGGGACTCGGTACCTTGCCCGTATCCCGCCAACAGTGCTCAAGAGTCCTGTAAGTTTTTATTTCAATTTTAACTTTTTTCTTTTACTAGTTACTATTATTATTTTTTATACTTTTTTACTTAAATCACTGCACAGGACCCTGCACTGAAGCTTTAGGGTTTTTTAACACATTCTCAACACATTTAGATTTCACAATTATTTCAATATTCCATAATTGGTTTTAATTTATGTCAATTATGACTCTTTTTTCAACCGGATTTATTACCGGAGTCCTGTGGCATTGTATTTGCAGCAGTGGCAGTTCAATGATAATCTTCACAAATATTTTTAAAATATTTACTATTTTGTATTTGTATTTGTATTTGTATCAAGATTAGTTCACTATTGGAAGCTCAAAGTTCGAAATTGCACATATTTAATTTTTTACTTGGTTATATTATTTCACCATTTTTTTATAACCAAACAACTTCACACTGCCACAGGACTTTTTCTTTGAGGATACCCGCATCCTTTAAAGCGGGTCCCTGCTCGGGCGCCAGTTAACGTATCCTCCCAGGATACACTAAAAAAATTATTTTTGTGGCCGCATTGGCTAGCCTAAGCTAGCCAATGCCCACGGGCCAACCTTAAAAGAAAACAACCGAGTACGTTTGACTTGTTTATTCCTCTTCAAAACTAAGACTAAGCTAACATAATAATCAACTTAAAGTTATTGCCTAAAACCCTAGCTTAGCTTCTACCCTAAACTGCTGACATGGCGGTTCCCACGGCGGCCGACTCACCGCTGCACTCGCTGCTGCGCTGCCGGATGCGCATGCACTGCTTCGGCACGTAGTGTAAGGTGAACCCTTATATTTGCAGGTGCTTGGTGGGAACGCCGCGTGAAACCTTATATTTTCAGTAAAAATATGCCTAATACGTGTGTATATTTTATTTCTTTTGTAATAGAAGACATTTAAATGTGTGGATGTGAGTGAATATGAAATAAATCGAGTTCAAATAATGTTCAAGCGGCAGCTAAACAAAGTGTACCACGTCATCAAGAGTCAGTCATCCTAAACGACTTGAGCACATATGCTCAAGTTACAACCCAGTGAATATTATCATGGCTCTCAGCTTTAGAGTAGATATTAATTGCTTCTTTTGGCGAAATGCCATATTCGCTGCTGTACCGAGCGCCTTTTAAAGTACTTATTTTTTCTTCATCCATGACAGTACAACAGTATTGCTTTCCCTTTCGGGGTAATTTTTTTGTTATATTTTACATTACATATAATTTAAAAAACACGATATAATAATGACGATATAATAATGGCTATAGATTAAAAATTATCAACACAAACATATGTAAAATTTTTTAAAAAAGCGAATAAATCCAAAAATTAAATGAAAAGGAACAATATTTTTGTAATTTCTACTTATTTAAAAAACGGCAATTTAGTCGGTCAAATAAATAGAAGCCAATAGATAATTATACCTAGTTTTAACTTTCTAAACTCCACAAGACTATTCTTTATTAATGCCGCTAGATTATGGAATGCACTGCCTAGTAGCTTAAAATCCATAGCGTCAAAAACACCCTTCAAACACGCTATTTTGAAGCATTTTTCATCACATAATACTTAACAAAACATCAGATCTCTAGCTCTATATATCACTCGCTCTTTTTCTGTACCTTTCTCTCTTTTGTTTGCTATTTCTTAATTTAAGTTTGATCTGTATTCTGAATTTGCATTTGTTTTACATTACAATTTTTTGATAACCCTTTTTCATTATACATAATAACAAATTTAAATTATCTAAGATTTAAGTTTAAATGTTTTATAATAAGTAAAATTTAAATTATCTAAGATTTAAGTTTATATGTTTTATAATGTCTTTGAGCTTCGCACTATAAAAGAACCTAGTTCTTAACCTCCTAGTGCACTAATATAATAATAATTTATGTAAATTATCTCTGATATATCAGTAATGAAAGTCATTATTACATGGTGATTTCGAAATATTATATATTTTAACTTTCAACGAAAAAGTTACACCGAAAAAATGTATTGCCTTTGATGAAGAAGAAAATGGTCTTATAGAAGTGCTTTTTGCTCCAGCAGAAATGACAAATATGTTGTCGCCAAAATTAGCTAAAACTTCATATCCTCTTTTGAAATGCCCTGTCCTTTTTGCCTATTGGGACGTATTGTGTTTGTGAGCTTGCGTTACATGATGCATGAAAAGTACATAACGCCAAAATTTACGTCTAAATATTATTTCTAAGAAAAAATTCATTATCATATTTAAATGTGGAGCGTCTGAATGCAAATGAGTGTGTGTGTGTGTGGGTATGTGTGTGTATGTGTTTGAGTGAGGGTACGTTGTAAGTGTTATTTATACCAACACATACTCATTAGGTTTGATGACCTAAAAACTACCTACCGCAAAAACACATTCACTCGCACGTGCTCACACATAACCAACTGTCAAAGAAACAGCAGAAGCGAAAAGTTCACATACACACACATATGTGTTTATTTTTATTTCCGCTTTTCATTTTGAAAAATATTTTCTCAACACATGCGTCACTTGTGTTTATATAACGAGCAAAGCAAAAGCAACAGCTTTTGTGCGTGCGTGTTTCTCTTTGACTAAGATATTATTTTGTATGTTTGTGTGTGTATGCATGCGTTGGTTGCTATTTATGTATTGCCTTGTACGTGCAACACTTTCACTTTCCTCTGCGTTATGTAGTAAAATTATCTATTTATTATACAAACTCACTTTTAATAATTTAAAATTTTGCACATTTAAATGTATGATATCATTGTTGTTGTTGTTGTAGTTGTTGTTGTTGTTGTTGATGTTTATTGTGCTTAATCTTTTGCTTTTGTTTTCGTTTTTATTGTGTGCTGTCGGCATATTTATTGTTATTATTATTTCTATTATTGTGATTGTGAATTATCATTTATGGTGTGAGAATGGATGTGCGTGCCTACAACTCTTTTTATTGTTTGCTTGCTTGCTAGCTGACTTTGCCGAAAAGATTAATGCTTGTTTATTACAGATTTAATATATATTAAAATTCTTTGAAATCGTGCAATGCTTTTATACAATTTCATATTTAAGGCGCAAACTGAACTAAGTTGTGTGAGTGTTTGTTAGGTTAACACCCTGGTTAGGTTAGTGGTTTTACTTACAATCTTGAGTTAAGCATCTTTGCATAAATAAGTTCAAAGTGTGTCATTTGCACCTGTGGAAGTGAAATGGATTTTTAAACTTTTGTGATTCTCAGCAAATTTCGTGGAGATTTATTGATGTTTTTTTTTTAATTATTGTAGTATTACAAATTCAGTTGATTCGCAATATGATTTTGGTATTACAATAAGAACATTAATATAAATGTTATTGTAAGGATAAAACTATTTTATAAACTATAAAATATATAATCGGTTACCGGAAGTTTGTTGTAAAAGTGGTAATTTGTGACACCTGACTTTCTTCGGAATTTTTTTTTTTTTTCAAGTCACCAACTATCTCATAACTTATTTTTTTATATCGTGAATAAATAGTTGGTCTATAATAAATTCCCGTTGTTTTCTGGAAAAGTTAAATGTATTTAAAAATTAATCTATTTTTCCAAACTTTGTTACAACTAGCCCCTAGCTCCCCTACATGGGAATTTGTTATACACTTAAAGTAACTCTGCGATATTCTCAATATTATTAATTTAAAGATTCTTATATGTACTTACATCTGAAGTAAACGATAGTGTTGTGGAAGTTGTTAACTCAGCAAGAGTAGTAAAGTGTACCAAGAAGACATGTATAAAAATTTAATTTTTTAATAAAATAAATTATGAATCGCACTGCACGCTTGTATCAAATTTAAAACTAAGAATGCAAATTAAAAATTCAAACTTTTGTGCAGAATTTCAATTCCATATATTTTTTTTTTTTTTTTGTAGAATTTTAAGAGATTTTACAGTTTTGATAAAGTCACTTTGATACTTACTTTTTGTTTTGTGGAGCTTAAAGAGATTTTACCGTTTTGATAAATTTACTTTGTATGGGAGGTAGGCGTGGTTTTCGTCGAATTTGGTTCATTTTTGAACTTGATCCAAGCCAAAATACCGAATTTTTCACGATATCTTCCGAATTACGGTTGTTATCGCGTCGACATACCAACAGACGGACAGACGGTCGGACGCCCATACAATTTTTTCTTATTTTGTTCAATTCCAACTAAAAAAAAAAGCCAAAAGTTCCCTTCGTCTTCTAGGTGAATTGGATACTTATTTTGAGGGTTCAATACTCCACTGTGCGACACACAACGCACAGTGGTTTTAATGTTTAATTAAAAAATGTTTTTTTATGAAGTAATTTTTGTTGGTTTTTGAAGCGAAGCTTTTTACGCCTCGTTTTGTGATTTGCTTGGGTGAAATCTGAAACACGACACTTTTTTCCATACACCTTTTTCTTAGAATTGTTGTTGTTTTTTTACTTGCGTCTATTAAAACAAGAGGATATAAAATTAAAAATATTTCTTTGCAAGCGTGAGGATCGAACTCGCACCTTCCGATCGAGAGTCCTACTCTCTAACCAATATTCGAAACCAACTATTTTTGGTATGACGTGATTCATTCAATATTAGCTGAAGCTATGTTGCAGTAGATGACAGGAATTTTTTAAAGGGATTGTTCATTAGCTGCCCTACATATTCTATTGTGAATGCGTGAAGCTATAATGCAGCAGATCACAATTATCGATCAAATACTACATTTCCATGGCGAGTTAAATCGAGGTTGACTCGGGATTAACTTCCCATGGAAACGCAAGTTGAGTAGAATTAAAACAGTTGCTCAACTGTTGAGTGAGGTTTTCTTGATTATTTGTTATTTTATTTTATTTCTGCCTCTGCGTTGACATAAAATGTAACAAACCATTCAGCAGGCACACAAAGTAGCGGAAACTTATTCTGATCAAAGACTCAATATTATTATTATTATTATTATTATTATTATTATTATTATTCATTTTCATTATTGTACATTAAGACTTATCTTTTATAGTACATCAAAGAAGGAAAATCAAGTTGATAGATATTTACTTATATACTAACATTTATCTTAAAATATGTAAATAAATTATTAAATTAAAATATTAAAATAAATATAATACTCAATATGTTTAGTAAATTTTGCATCTTCTGAACGCACACATTCATACTAAGAAAAAATGGCGAATAGAATGGCAGAAGTCCAAATCGACTCGATGTTGTGCATGGAAGCACTATCGAGCTAGAAACGCCAATATGTCAACTTGAAGAAAACCCAACCTAGGGTCAACTCGCCATGGAAACGTAGTAAAAAGCATTTTGCATTAGCTATCCAAGGTTCCCTTGAACGGGTGGATTTTAATTGCGAATTCAGACATTAATGTTCATGGGCACTTAAGGCAAGGATGGTGGTCTAGCGCTCGAAAATTTAAGGTATTTTTAGGATTTTTTTAAAAAGTTAAAATATTGAACAACGATATTTAAACTTTTAAGGTGTACTATAACTCTCATTCATCATAAAAAAATATTTTTTAATTTAAACAATTATTGATCTTGTTCAAATGGTCAATGAGACGCTCTCAAAGAAAAGGGTCACGGGCGGTGGGTGTTGTATATTTTGACTGTTCTATTTATCTGAAAAATAAAAACCTAGAATATTATTAATCACTATGAGTGCAGCTATGGCTGGCACAACGCCCATTCCATGCATAACCCAATACTTTTTTTCAAAAATTGACATCATGGCTTTCGATTTGTTTCATTTTTGGACTATAGGTTCCTATTAAAATTCTAAGAATATATGTTCATTTATTTTTTTTTATCGCCATTCGTTGAAAAGTTTCTTTAAATTCTGCAAATCGTCCGAAAACGCCAGAATTGGAACAATTTTTATAAATGAGGTACCGTTAAAAAGGTATTAGAAAGTAGTTTCTGGAAAAATATATAATTTTAAAATTTTGGATGTTAGGGTTGCCAAAATATTAAAAAAAAAATTTATTTGCTAATTTCTCAAAAAACGCGTAATTTCTTTGCGATTTTTTATTTTTTAAATTTGAAGAAGAATGTTGCTTTTCAGTCAAAAACAATTTTATGATGAAGCTTTTATATGTTTTTTCGCAATTTGAATTTTTGTGCACATACCTCATCAAATTTCATAACGGCGAAGATATTTGCAAAATTTAATCTGCAGAATGATTTGTCTTATGAGGACCAACATTTTTTTCGCAAGTTTCGATGACCTTACACTTGACCTTAGTAGAGAAAACTGGTAAATACCGAAAAAAATACTTTTAATTTTTTTTACTTATATTTGTAAAAAGGTGAACAAAATTTTGATTGAAATATTGAAGATTATTAAATTCCTACAGATTTTGTTCCAAAAAGTTTTAAAATCGGTCTCAAAACAAAAAAGTTATGATGGTTTGATCAGCTGATATATTAAAAAGTCCTCTGAAGCTGAATATCGTCGAATTTTAATCTCCCTATTATTGATGGGAATAACACTGGGTAACTTTTGTGTGCCGGTTATAGCTTGCACATTTTTAAATTTTGACATCAACTCAGCTTCAATACTTTCAAAAGACTCTTTTTATATGTTTTTATATCGGAATTCAGCAAACAAGTTTATTTGCTAGTACCACACGATTTCATCGCTAAAAAACAAGCAGATTATTTAAAAATGCAGAAGGAAGCATTGAAAACAGGAGAATTCGTTGTAATATGTGATTTTTCAGAAATTTACAGTTTTGTCATTCAATTCCTTAAATACTTGCCGTTATGAAATTTATAGGCGATAAATTGCTTCAAAATGATGAGGTATGTGCACAAAAATTCAAATTGCGATAAAATATTTAAAAGCTCCATCATAAAATTGTTTTTGACTGAAAGGCAACATTCTTTTTCAAATATAAAAAATAAAAAAATCTCAAAAAAAATTACGCGGTTTTTGAGAAATTAGCAAATAATTTTTTTTTTAATATGTTGGCAACCCTTACATCCAAATTTTTATAATTATATATTTTTTCCAGAAACTACTTTCTAATACCTTTCTAACGGTACCTAATTTATAAAAATTGGATTAAAACTGACGTAGATAAAATTATTTAAATATTTTCCAATTCAGTTTCAAACAATAAGTGAAAGAATGCACTGCTCAACTGACATTAGATCACATTACGTTTCTTCTATTATAATTGGACATTAACGTCAGAAATACTATACTTTTGAAATATAAAAAAATCAGTTTCATAAAAAATCTAAGCCTTAAACAGTGCTGTTTTGATAAATATATTTTGCGAATGACAAGCGATCCAAATATTTGCACAACAAGATTAGGACAACTATAATTTTTATAATATACGTTTGATATTTTAGATATTAAAACCCAATAATTTCATTAACATTTACAAAAATAATTCAAAATTAACGTAAAATAATAATGTAAGTTAATAAAATTTACTGGTTTGAAATTATTTTTTTAGTTAACATTAGGTATTTAAAATTTTTCAATTTAAAAATTTTTTTATTAAAAAAACTCGTGTGTCCAGCGACGCATCTGGTTTTTTTTAATTAAAGTTTAAATAAATGTTATAAAAACATATAAAAAAAAATCTAAGATAAGTCTTCTCAATTTTTGAGGACGAGCAGTAAATGTCGGCAAAATTTTTCTTCTCAAAAACAGCCATGATTTTAATCCGGTTTTCGGTAGGAACTGCTCCGACATAATTTCTTGTATTCAATTAATTTTTTATTAATATTATTAAGACCATGCTTTTTCCCAGATTCCGAAGTTTGGTGTCTTACCAACGGTTTCTAACTATAAAAATTTAAAATTTTAGGCTTTTTATAAGCATTCAAACCTGCAAACCTGCTTTTAACGAACACAAGAGTGAATGCAACTTTTAGGTTTGATTAGTTTGAATAACTAAACAACCAGTTTTATGTTATGTTGTATACATAATTTTACTTTTAAGTTTGTATTAATTTTAATAATTTAATAAAACCATTTTTTTATAATGTTTTATTCATAAATTTATTCGTAATAAATTTAGATAGTTACTTAACTTAAACTGACAAATGTCTTTACATTAAACATAAATAAATGACTTGCACGCTTTTAACTATTTATTTGCTTCAAGTACGAAACCAGAGTGAGTATATTGTTTTCTGTATTCAAGTGTCCAAGCAGTTACCTGATTTTATGAGAGATGAATGTTAATGTTAATGTTAAAATTAACGTTAAACTTATATTTGAGAGCGCTAATGAGAGTCTATAACTCGCCCCCCGCAAAATAAACTCGCGTCTCTGCGATTCACAAATAAAAACTAGTTAAACAAGTTTGTCATTTACAATTATAAATCGAGAAATGCTGAAGCATTCAATATAAAAATACATATAATATAATTAAATATACATACAATATAATGTTTGGTATCGAAGATATAATATCAATATTATAAATTAAATTTTTCATTTTTAGACTTTACAATAATTTTTCTCAAAATATATGAAAGAGTAATATTTGTTTTGTTTATTTTTTCTCTTAAATACAACAAATAGTAAGAAATGACAATTTTAGTTTACTTTTTTTTCTTTTTAATTCAACAAATATTTAACAATAACAATTTAATTTACTTTTTTTCGAAATATAACATATATCAAAACAGGATAAGTACTAAAATTTTTTGTGTGGTCTCTTGATTTGCGCTATGTCAATTTTATTGGGAAAACTTTTAGATAATTTAATGAACCTTTTGGCAATTTTGTTTCTGGTTGCAAGTGAATTTTTTTATACAAACTTTGTCGTTGTCAAAATTCGGAACATTTTCTCTTTTTGCATTTATTTTGTCTATAGCTTTTTTTTTCTTTTTGTAAGCATAATTTTTAATTTTTTCAAAATCAATGTTATTTTTATTGATAAAATCTATCGGTTTTACATTGGTTGAACTATGAATAGAGTTATTATAAAAACCAAGTGCTTTAATCATAATTTCCTCCAGTTTTTATGTCTAACGCCTTATAACAGCACTTAGTAAATTTAATATTACTATCATTTGAAAATTAATTTATTAATTTTTCTTGCACAATATTGTATTGGTTGTCTGGCAACTCTGAATGAATTCCCGTCGTTCCCTTCTTTATATGTTTTCTAAATAGATCTGTCAGATAAGTGTTATGTTGTAAATCTGAATTATTTATATAGACAAAATCCAGAATTTTGTTATATAATATTTCCTCTTCAACGGTTTTATTTTTCACTAGCCGAATTTGAGTAGTATATTTGTTCACTATTGACTCAGAAATAAGGAAATGATCATTTAGATTTTCGCATGCTGAATGCACCGTTTCTAAAGAGTTTTCAAACAGAGACTTAATGTCTAGGTTTTCTTCCTGATCTGTTAACTGATTTTCTTTTTGTCGGCTTAGAAAGTCAGCGACATTATTTTCCCTACCTTTAATATATTCAACCTCAAACTCGTATTCGCTAAGCAAAGCTTTCCATCTTAAAAGACGTGCGCTTGGATCCTTCATAGAATATAGCCATTTTAAAGGCTGGTAATCCGTTTGCCCACACTATTGCTAATAACTCTTTTTCCAACGTGTGGTAGCGTTTTTCAGATCCATTTAATGTGCGACTAGCAAAACAAATCGGCTTATTATTTTAGCTAAGAACGGCACCTATCGCAACATTGCTGGCATCGCTTGTCACAACAAAATTTTTTGAAAAATCAGGAAAAGCAAGTAGTGAAGGTGAGTTCATTAAAAGTTTTAATTTGTCAAAAGCTGCAATATATGTTATATCTTTTAAATTAATTTTTTCGTTTTTTCTCAAGTACTTGATTATAGGAGCATCTATAACAGAATAGTTTCTAATAAATTTACGGTAATATCCCGTCAGACCTAAAAAGAATTGAATTTCTTTTACAGTCCGTGGTAGTTTTATTTTTTGTATAGCCTGTATTTTTTTAAGTGTTTGGCTTAATCCCTTCAGGGGTAATATTATGACCTAGAAATTTTGTATATCTTGATAAAAAATTGCATTTGTCGTATTGTATTTTGAAATTGTTTTCAGACAAACGATTAAATATTTTGGTTAAGCTCTCAATATGCTCACTAACAGATGTAGAAAATATTAAAATATCATCCATATAAATTATGCAAATTTTATTAATATAATCACATAAAATCGAGTTCATCATGCGCTGGAACGTGGCAGGCGCATTTTTTAATCCAAATGGCATACGCGTAAATTCATAATATCCATTTGGACCAGAAAATGATGTTTTTTCGATGTCACTTTCATCCATTAATACTTGGTAGAATCCCTTTGCGAGATCAATTGTGGAGAAATATTGTGCGCGTCCTAGCTTTTCAAAATGAGATTCTATATTTGGTAATGGAAATTTGTCATAGATGGTAAGACTATTTAGTTTTCGATAATCAATTACTAAACGCCATTTCCTTATGCTACTACTATTTGATTTTTTCTCAACGATCCACAGCGGAGAGTTATATGGAGATTTACTAGCCTAAATTATACCATTTTCTAACATAGACTTTAACTGGGAATTTATTTCTTCTTCCAACGCGTATGGATATCGGTAGTTTTAAGTATATATAGGAGCATGAGGTTTCGTTATGATTTGATGCATAACTGTCTCTGAAGCTGGTAAGTATTTACCTTCTTGGAAAAAAATGCTTTTGTACTTCGACAGAAATCTTTTTAATAACCGCCCTTCCTCAATGTTCAAATCTTTATTTATTAATGGATCTATATTGTAATTGCTTTTATCTAATGAAAAGGTATCAGGATATGTGTCAGTTTGGGAACAATAATCATAAAATTTATCATTGGTGGGTAAGTGACTGTTGTTAACCTTGTTATTAACAAATGGAATTATTTTATTGTTGACATGTACTACTTTTTGTGAAAAATCAATCAGTATTTTAAGAGGTTCAAGAATGTTAAGTCCGAGTATGCATTGGAAAGGTTTGTTTTTAAAATTTAATAATTTAACAGACATTGTTTCTTGTTCTTTCTCAAATTCTGCTGGAATACTAACTATGACTTCTTCTAAAATGACTTCGGATGCAAAATGTGTTTTTATGAGAATAGGTTTTTGTAATACACTACGGCTGTTGAAACTTCCAAACATCCTGGAATCACCTAATGTTGTAGTTGATCCACTATCGACTAGACATCTAATTGAAACACTCTCAATGGTCAAGTCTATTAGGGGTAAGTTGGTCGATGAGGAGAAAGCTGAAAATTTTCAATGTTTTCTACCTCCATTGGAACAACTTGTGGCTGCCGATTGAATCTTACATTATTAGAAAACCTACCAGATTAATTTGTATTTTTAAAATTTCCATGTTCATTTGATCTACCCCGAATATTTGCACTGGCATTATCTCTACTATAGTTATAACCGTTGTTATTTAGGTTGGGGTTGACGTGTCTGCCGAAATTGTTATTAAAATTTTCAAAATAGTTTTTGTTTTCAAAATTTTTGTGGTAGCTATTAGAATTTCCGTAATTTTTATTATTTCCACCATTTGTATAAGAATTAGAAAAAATATTTGAATGATTTCTATTCAAATTCATTTAAATTTCTTTTATGATGCCACCCATTGGAACTACTGAGAAAGTTATGATTATATTTATTATTCTTTGAATGAGTATCTTCATTTATAGCAGCGCTTTTTATATCAATATCCTTCAGCAAATTATTTTGTAAATAGTAAGTGAAAGCATTTTCCATATTACTAATGTTATTTCGTAACAACAAAGTTTTTACATTAAAAGGCAAGAAATGTAAATAAACATTAAAGATTAATTTTGAATTATTATGTGGTGTATATAAAATATCACTTCCTTCATCTAAAATATATTTTGTATTCATTAATTGTAAAATAACTCCTAGCTTTTTGTGTAAATCTTCAATATTATTGGCCCTAATATTCATTGCGTCATTTCCAAATTCTTCTTTCAGTTTATTTAATACATCATTAAAACTAGGTTCGTTAAGTTGTTGAATTACATGTAATGCTCGGCCTTTTAATTTGTTGCACAAAACTGTGGATATAATATGTTTTTCTTCTTCTTTAGTCAGCGATAAAGTTGTTGTGACGTCTCTTAAAAAGTGCGTAATGGTGTACTCGCTTTGTCCATCGAAAAACGGTATGCTACGTGCCTCTCTTAATGCCTATGCTAAAGTCAATGCCATTGTTATTTTATTCTATTTATTTTATCTGTTTTTAGTTTTTATTAAATAATTGTTAAATTTGTTTAGTAAAACTTTGATTTAAATTGCATAAGTCTATAGTTTGGTTTATTTTTTCGTTTCTGTATATTGTTTAGGTACAATGTTTATATAGTTTGAATATGACAAGTTCTCTTCAAGTTTTTACTATGTTAGCAAGTTTTATTTTTTTTAGCAACAATGTATATATACTTTTCTTTCAAGTGCATTAATGTCAAAGCGCTTAGATGCATTACCCAGCAATAAAAGTGTATACACTTTTATATAACGCTTGCATTAGTATATTTATTGTTTATATGTCTTTATACGGTTTTATATTTTTTTTTGTTGTTTTTGTTAATTGTGCAGCAAAGTAAGCAGTTATAACGGGTAGAAATTTCGCAAATTGAAGCCAAATGCTGTTTATAAGCAGCTTTTTTGTTGCTGTTATTTTCTGTTCTAACACTTTTATTAAATTTTTTACACAAATTGCTTTACAGGTTTTAATAGTCATTAATTTTTATAGTTTTATTAATGTTTCTTTTATCCTCGTCGCCACTTTTAGGTTTGATTAGTTTGAATAACTAAACAACCAGTTTTATATTATGTTGTATACAAAATTTAACTTTTAAGTTTGTATTAATTTTAATAATTTAATAAAACCATTTCTTTTATAATGTTTTATCCATAAATTTATTCGTAATAAATTTAGATAGTTAATTAACTTAAACTAACAAATGTCTTTACATTAAACATAAATAAATGACTTGCACGCTTTTAACTATTGATTCGCTTCAAGTACGAAACCAGAGTGAGTATATTGTTTTCTGTATTCAAGTGTCCAAGCAGTTAGCTGATTTTATGAGAGATTAATGTTAATGTTAAAATTAACGTTAAACTTATATTTGAGAGCACTAATGAGAGTCTATAAGTTGCATTGTTATACCCATATGCTTACTGCACACATTTTTATAAAGAATATGCCATTTTTTCCAATTCTTCTTTCTTTTTGAAATTTAAATTATAACAGAATTTCATGAATATAATAATAAAATGAGAAAAAATATGTGTATCTTTCATTATAAAAAATCAAACAAAAAATTGAGTACACGACAGGTATTGAACTCAGACCTGGCAATCGAAAATCGAAACCGGCCGTTCATCCAACTAGGCTATCTCGGCAACTTTTGGCGCATAGTTGATTTTTAGTTTATTCTTTCATGTAATTACATGAAAGAATGAAGAAGCAGAAAAAACAGATGAATCTATCTGAGAAAATAAAGAGAAATATTTATGAAAATCTTATTTTTAATACCTTTCTAGTCGTTTTAAGAACACAGAAGGTTAGTTAATTTGGTTTAATTTGTAATTTAATTTAGCGCCACTATATCAGGGGAATATTTTTCCATCAAAAATGGTTAAATTGTTTAAAAAAATTATTCTCCAGGTTATTCTCAATGTTTCACTCATTGATATCAAGTCGATAAAGTTAATGAGAAGAAAGTTTTTCTAACATAAACTGCATCAACATGTACTTGACCTTGAACCTTAAATTTCTCGAAAACGGGCCGAAGTATTGAGAAACGGTGAATGTTTCCTTGAATTATGCTTAAATGATGTCCCTAGCTTGTTTGCAAAAAAAAGTGGCCGATTCATAAACAGTGTTATTATTGAACAACTATTCGAAAACATGTGTACAAAATACACATACTTTTTCAAAACGGGTCACACTACTGCAAACAAACAAATCGACCGATTTGAATGTTTTTTTCTTTTAATTTGTTTGTATCATAACGTTACACATATATTACCAAAAATTTCCCGATTTTCACCTTTTTTTAATCAAAACAACTTCAGCGCCATCTTCATTTAAAAAAAATAATATATGTTTAGAAAACAGACACTATATAGTTATATAATAAACTCTTTTAGAAAACGTCTTCCAAAATATGCTTTAATTTTAACCGCTTTTGTCTAAAACTTTCCTTAATAAATTTGGACTATTAACATAACCATGTAAAAGGGCCTTCCACGTGAAGCGGACAAGAAAAAAAATTTGTTGCTTCCGATTTTAGTAATATTTGATTATTTTATACCTATATACGTCTTCGATCCAATATATTCTATACAATATATTTTTACAGTATAAAGTCTGGTTAAAGCTAGAGGTCCTTGGCAATTTTACTAACCGGCAGGTATGCATTTCTTTTAATTCCATTACCCAGTTACATTACAATAAAATAAATCAAGGAGTCGAATTAATACCTCATTTAATAAGCTTTTTTAATGCATTTTTGGATTTAAAAAAAAAATTTTGGAAAAAAAATTTATTTACATTTTTGACATTAGAATTTCACATGGTTGGACCTTTTAAATTTTTTTTATTTTTTTAATAGATGATAATCCTTGCCAATTTTCATAATGGGCGTGAAAGTCGTTTAGGAGCTAGACCAGTTACGTCTACAGAAAAATCAGAGCGTTTCTATATAACGATAAGGAGCTATGACAACTATATTTAAAGTTTTTAGCAGCGAAACAATCTCACAAAACTATAACAAAATTACTCGTTACTCGTCTAACTAAGTAAGACAATAGTTGCTAAGTCACTGACCAATTTAACGAAAAAATTTAAATACACATCGTCATCGGCTTGTCTCTTTTACACAACTAACGTAACAATGGCAAGAGATAATTTTTTTAAATTTCATAAAAAAAAAACTGTTTCTGTGCGCCTTAAAAATCATATTTTGCCTTAAAACACATTGATTTCTAAGACAATTTGTAGGTACTCTTAAATTTAAAGAAAAATAAAATGAAATTCATTACTTAAAACAGATTGTGTTCTAATTTTAATTCTGTTTTAACAACTAATTTTTACCAATTAAACGATTGTAATAATTTTTAGCATGTAGTTAAACAAACTTAATGTGCTCTTTAAAAACACAAGTTACCAATTTTAAGCAGTTTTCTTCTTATTTTTTTGGTTGGAAAAAATATGGTTTGTATGGAGGTTAGGCGATGCAGTTAACCAAGAATTCTAATTTTCT
Source organism: Dichetophora obliterata (assembly GCA_963920525.1). Classification (NCBI taxonomy): domain Eukaryota; kingdom Metazoa; phylum Arthropoda; class Insecta; order Diptera; family Sciomyzidae; genus Dichetophora; species Dichetophora obliterata. Next base: position 174,358,710 of record OY986436.1, on the reverse strand, counting down.
GTGTTGTTATTTAATTTTAACTACAAATTTTTTATACAAAATTTCATGACCCTAGCCTTTACAGTTTCTGAGATAATGCAAAGGTTATTTTAAAACCAAAAAACGAACTGTGCGCCTTCAACACTGTAACTGGTCTAGCTCCTTTACGACTTTCACGCCCATTATGAAACTTGGCGAGAATTATCTATACAATAAGTTATTTTCGGAAAAAAATTAAAAAAAATTTAAAAAGGTCCAACTTTGTGAAGTTCAAGTTTAAAAAATTTAAAATTTTTTTTTAACTTTTTTTTTAAATCAAAAAATGCATTTGAAATGTTCATTCAATGAGATCGAAGTTCAATTCATTGATTTATTTTATTGTAACTTTTAAAACTGGGTAATGAAATTAAAAGTAGTGCATACCTGCCGGTTAGTAAAATTTCTAAAGACCTCTAGTTCATTAACCAGACTTTATACAGTAAAAATATTTTTTATCTGGATCAAAGACGTATATAGGTATAACATAATCAAATATTACTAAAATCGGAAGCATCAACATTTTTTACTTGTCCGCTTCACGTGGAATGCCCCAAAAGTTTGAGAAACCCAACTTACATTTGTTAAAAGAAGGTATGTTTTTGTTAGTTTTAATCGATATTCATCAGGTGGTAATTGAAAATTTGTTTCACGATAAATATGACACTAACATAACAAACGAAATAGTTTTTGAATTGATTCAACTTCGTGCTATATCGGGGGCACGAAAATGAGGGGCATTAGAATGAGCAGTGTTGCCACTTTGTGAGTAATTCCTCAAAACGTGAGGAATTTAAAGTGGCTGTGAGTAATTTTTGAGGAATTTTATTTTGAGGCATTTTTGAGGAATTTAAACATTTTTATCATATTTTCAATATATTTACCAAAAAAAAAAAAAACTTTGGCGGCACCATTTTCTGGTTAGTAGAAACACACCTTTAAATTACACTGAATACTGAACATTCCGAATGCGTTTCCCCGTCACTATTAAAAAATTTAAACAAGTGCAAACGTACTTAGTAATTGGCGTACGGTTTTAGTTAAAATCAGTTTAAACATAAAATAAATGCAAGAAAAAGGATACACGGTTGCAGTCTGCATCGGAAGCAAAGGTATGCATTGACTATTATTTCTATTGTAGCAATTATCGATTAACTCTTTAAAAACGGGACAATTTTTTCACTCGTGGGCTAATTTTGACCTAATTTTTATGTTGACTAATTTTTATGTGATACCTTTAGTTTTGGGAAATCCGACTAAGTGATGTCATATTACATTATTGGGTTAAAGACATTTTAGAACACTCCTTCAAGTAAAAGCCAGCAAAAACGAGCATGTAAATTAAATAAAATTTGGCTGTTTAAGATCTCGATAATGATTGGAGAGTCCATGCATTTTTAGATCATGAGAAGTAGAAATTCGATTATTTTTCAAATCCAGAATCGTACTGGAAATGAGTTTTTAATATAAAAAATTCAGTAGATATATTTATGTTTTCAAAGTTAGAAAAAGTAATATCATTACTATTCTTCTTTTTTTTTCTAATGCGTTGACCGAGTATTTAGTAAATAGCAACACTAATTTGAGAAACCATCTCAATAACAAAACCACCCACAGAGCGTTTTAGTATAGATATCCAATAAGATACAAAATAAACAAGAAAAATTATATTTGTTTATGTTTAATTGATAAATAAAGTATCGTTTGAGAAAAAATTGTTGAGGCATTTTATTGAAATTATAGGAATTTTTGAGGAATTTGGGTATTAAGAAGTGGCAACACTGAGAATGAGTCTAACTAGTGACGCGAATAAGGTTTTAGTTATGAAAGGATCATGAAACTCTTTTGACCATCGTTTTATAAACCCTACAGTAGTATTTCCTCTACAAGTTATAGTCCACACAAGATAACCAAAAAAATCAAAAATTGTTCCCTAAAAGGTCTAACCCTATCATATCTAGATCTTGTTTGCACTTGAATAAGGTTTTCTTTAACTGGTGTCTTCTCGGGAGCTGGGCCAATTGAGATACAAATTTAGCAATAAATATGTCATGAGCATGAGATGGCATATAATGAATGTATGATATTATTGAATAACGGGACGTGGCAACTCCCATACAAATCCAACACCTTAAACGCTATGTCTTACCACATATGAAAGCTAATTCTATGGAAAAACTTTCCATACAACTCCAAAATCAAAAACACGATTACCCAGAATTTGGTTCTGCTTGAGTTCAAAATTTTAGAAAACTTTTGCTTCGGTGTTGTGTAAAAATAGTAAGACTGTTCGATAGTTGACGCTCAACATCGAAATTTAGTTCCAGAACTTGGTACATATCAACTAAGGCCTTGCAATTTAAATCGAGGTTAACTTCAACTGAAACTATTTCTCACAAAAAAATAACAGCATTGAATTACGGGGCGTGGTAAACAACTAAAATAACTCAAACGATATATCTTGTCACTTACGAAAGGTAAAGCTTTGAAACTGATAAGGATTACTTTTAATGAAACAAAAAAAACAAAAAAGTAACAATATTCTACAAAAATATTTCTCATAAAATTTCATTAAAGGTTTGAGAACACAACAACTATGTCAACGATATATCAGGAGTAGTCGTCTCCCTATTTAGGTAAATAAAGAGCTAAAATGATATAAGAAAAATACAATTTTTTCTTGGCATTAACTGGCAGGTATTTTATGCCCTTTTGGCATTAGCTTTTAAAATACGATTATAATCGTATTAATTATTTAGGGAGCTCAAGTAAAAAATGTTGGAATATTTGCAAAAAAAAATCAATTTATTTAACATAGAAAAAGCACTCCAGAAATGTTTTTGACCTCTTATAAAAAATCCCTGTAAAAAATTAAATTCAGTCAAATCGGAATGACCAACAATGTTGGTGTGTTGATTGTTAGAATTTAATTTACTGGTAGGAGCTAAGTTCAAGCAAAAAAAGCTCTCTTGACTTTATCATAGGGCTATCTTTACTTTAAAAATATATTCCCTTTATTTTAAGAAGTGCCATTTTAGAGATTTTTTAAGACCTCTCAATGGTTGTAGCATTCGACTCAAATCAAAAGTATTTTTCAAAATGTTGGCGAGATGTCCAGAAAAACAAGAAAAAATTACCATCCATTAGCTCTGCCTTCAGTGTAACCCATCTTTTGGGAAAAGCGAAGAACGTAGTGTATAGGAAAAATTTAATTAGTTCTTACAAAACAATCAGGAGTTGATAAATTAATTATCTTCCTTATTCTGGATTCAGAATAAATGTACAGAAAACTCAGAAATGGTATAGCAAAGATTTAATTTAGAATTTACCTTGTCGAGCAAAAAAGGAAAGTTGTCAAGACATTTTAAAAATACACCTTATTACTGTTTAATAGCTTTTCGCACTGGTTCAGTTGCTACGAAAAATCATGATTCAATTATTACAGGTTGTCCATTCGTTTGACAACACCCGTAAATATGTAAACAAAAATATATTCTCTCTCAAATATAAATGACAACCAGGGTTTTGTGGTCTTCTATGAAAAAAGTTATGTTTCAGTGGTTTGTGTATTTAAAAAAAGTAGTTATTCTATATTTTGCTGTTAGCAGGAAAAAAAATAGTGTGCATTGCGTTTATAATAATTATTGCTTTGATAATTATTATTATTGAAAAATGTTTTAAAATTTTGTTGCGGGCCGTTTTTTTCAATTGAAATATAAATCGCGACTATTAAGTTGTAATTATTAAAATAATAATGCCTTCAACGTGCGGTATTTACAAAACAGTTTCTTCTGGTGATAAAATTCGAAAATATAATGTGCCAGTGGATCAATAAGCCGTCAGCGGTGGAAATATATTTGCACAACAAAATATTGAAATTAGCTTTTTAAAAACTCACTTAAATTTTCTATTAAAACAAACAAGCAGTACAAAACGAAGTAGAAAAAGCAGCAGTGAAATGTATCCTTGGGTATTTAGCACTGCGAAAAAGTATGATATTCCTGCAACTGATTACTTTGATGGCATTAAAAAATTACTCTTTTGCACTCCTCTTCAATTTTACGGGTGTATATCTTCATTCTTGTGAGTAAACGTCAAATGAATGGACAACCTATAGTAGTTGAATCATGCGAAAAATGTGTTGTAAATTTTCGTTACGATAATGATTAATTGAGTCAAGCTCTCAAGCGCGTCGGAAGCTAATTTCATCTGGGGGGGCAGTACAAATGGTGGTGCAAAAAAAGTTTACCAAAATTTCTTCAAAGAAACATGAATGTGAATAAACAAATTTTTTATTTTAGTTTAAAATAAAAAAAAAAAATATAAAAATATATAAAAAATATTAAAATTTCATTATTTTTAAAAGTTCTTCCAATTTCAATATAAGAGATCATTCTTTAAAGGATCTTTCATATGGTAATATAAAAATATAAGAAATAATGGTTGCTTTTATAAAGCAAGACTAGGTATATCTTTACATGGTTTAAATGCAATAAGGTACAAAAAGTTATATCAATTTAAATTATTCCAAAATGTTTCTTTCTGTCCTTGCGAGAAACAAACTCTTTCACCACCTCCATCGAATTCAATTCTTCGGTTTTATCTTTGTTAATGTGTATAAGTGCCGCATGAGTGAGTCGTTTCTGTGTCATAGTTGCTCGAAGATACGTTTTAAGTCGTCTTAGTGCAATAAAAGAACGCTCAGATGAAGCTGCTGATGCAGGCACAGTCAAAAGCAAAGCAATAAGTTTTTTAACTTCGTTTAATAGTTTTTTTACAGTATCCGAATTTTTCGCAAATTGGGATACAATGCCACTACAATTTCAAGGTATTTGGCCAGGCAATTGCTTCAGCAATTTAAGTTGCGCGTGGAGGTCGCTCACATCAAAGTCATTTGCATAAAGATCTAGTTTTGTTTTTAGATTTTGTTCAGAAGGCACTTTTCTGTTGAAGGCTTCGATTACAATATTTTCCAAAGATTCCAGAGGGTCAAGATCTGTTTAAATGTACAATAAGATTTACAAAGTGCCAGTTTACCCTAGATTCACTCAACCGACTCACCGAATGTTAAATCAAAGTTAGTCGGTTGAGTGAAGCTGGTGTAAACATGCAAAAATAAAAAAAAAAAAATTAAAATATCAACCTGTTTGATCGAATCTAGCCGTTATCTCATTTGAGAGAAGATCTAAAATTTCGAAATAATCTTTTCAACTGTATATAATGGCAACTGTACTGAAGGAACTGGATTTGATATTTGTTCAAAGCGTCGAGGTGGATTTTCATCAGCTAATTCACAGTAGGGGCTTTCGCATGGTCCAAAACATTGGACCAACATGGCAGATTGTACAACATGTAGTACCATGCGTAAGCTAAAACGATAGTCGAAATTTTTGGTTTTTTTCTGCCGATTGTACAATATTGTACAACTATGTAAAATTTCTGCTCAATTATCAGGGCATCTAAAAGTTGCTTAGCTATTAGCCGGATGTGTTCTGCTTGAGAGCTTGAAATTAATGATGTTGCTTTACAAGTTGGTTCGTTCGAACGCTCAATCAAATAGTCCCATTAGTTTTCCATCTAATTCATCGTACAACATGTCGTCCAATATGGAAAGCTCCTAAGAACATGTCAAATTTTTTCTTAACAGAGTTGCAAAATTAACAAACATTAAGCTACATACTTAAGAGTGCTTTTAAACTGATGTGGTGTGTTTGCAGTAGGAACTCTACATTTTGTTCTACCTTTTTGCAAACACAAAGAAAGAAAATGGTTATCCGCAAGCATGCTTATGAAGAAGAGAGAAAGAAGAGGAAAATATATAATACAAAAATCTTATCGTTGTAAAAAAAACTGATTTTTTGAATAGCTTTCGAAGTTTTCTTTTAAAATTGTTTATCTAGCTAAAAAAGTGGGAGGCAATTGCCCCCTTGGCCCCCCGCTTCCGACGCCAATGCAAGCTCTTCATTATTGTCTTGAAATTTTTGGTGTCGTTCTCTTCTCACTGCAGAATATTATTTTAATTTTTTTATTTAACAATTTGTTTTCCAAAATTTCTTAATTTCTCCAACCTTGTATGAATAAAAAAGTTAAACATTAATTGGTTTGTCTGTTGCTGCAATAAATGCTGAAGTTTGCGTATTTTTTGATACACAAAAAATGCTGTTATGTAAGCAAACCTTATGGTTACAAGGTTTAAAGCGCAGATGTTGTTGATTGTTCCAATAATTGGCAAGGAATAAATTGAATTTTTTTCAGAGTAAATGTAAAAAAAAAGTGAAAAAACTGTGTCTGCAACGAAGTTGTGTTATATTTATACAATCGTTCAGGATGTAGCGACAGTAAATTAATTTAAACTTAGTCTTATAGCGACGCCTACTTTTTTTAGAAATGTTAAAATTGAGCCGATTGCAGATTTTTTTCAGTGCGAGATAATTTAGGAAAAAATATGTTGCTACACTTCCTTTAATTGCCGATAAATCGCAAAAATCCCAAGAAGCTTTTCTGTTTGGAAATATTTTTTTTTTGTATGGGAAATGTCGCACATCTCTGAAAATTCTGCAACGATTACTTCTAAATTAGGCAAAGAGGTAGACTACTACTGAGGTCAGATGTTAAGGTATATACGCACACTCTTTAACACCGCCTACTAAAAGCGTAACAACAGTTTCAGCATATGAAGAAGAACGTGTTTTAGCTTATCACTGAGAATTGTGTTGAGTAATAGATATGATTCTTTCACTGAACCTGCAATGAAAATAAAAATTTGAAAATGCAAAAATTATAAACACAAACAGAAAAATAAATTAAATATATTAAATATATACAGGCTTATAAAGAGTTGTTGTTTTTGTTGCCATCTTAAAAACTTACTTGATCTAAAGCTCGTTATTTAAATGATGTAATTTTCAGTATAATTTTTTGCGAAATAAAGAAATTCGTTAAGGTTTTTTTTAGAAATTTATAAAAAATGTTCAAGGAACGGAAATTAAACATGATGCAATGAAAATTTTATCATTATTTTTCACAAAAAATAAAATAAAAACTTTCCTTTGTAACATAACCAAATTATACACTCTCTAATTCACCACTTTCATATTTAATTGATCTTTTTCTTTTTTTTCTGATTAAATTGTAGTAAAAATTTAAAAGAATTAAATAATAATAAAGTTATTTTCTTCTATACAAATAAAAATTCAATATATTCGTTAGTTTTTTATCTAATTTTATAAATTAAAAAAAAATTTTTTAATCAACCACCAAAAAAATTTGAGATTCACTGTTTTTCATTTTTCACAAAGCAGCTGATCTCACAGCTTATTAGGTTTAATGCCTTATCAGTTAGGTAATGCCGGGTGCCTTCTAATCAGAGTTGGGCGTAGTGCACTAAATGTTGAGTGCACACAGCCTTTCACTAGCACTAAAATATATTGAAAGAAATTCTATTTTTCACTATTTTTTTACCAGGGATTTTAGTGGTAGTGTTATGTTGTTGCACTATAACTAAATTGAGTGGTAGTTACTAAATCTCCACTACACTCAAATAGTGCAAAATTTTAACAGCCACTAAATGAAAGCTGCAATTGAAAGTTTTTTCACTCAACTTTCAAATACGACTGGTTTTAAAACTATTTCAGTTAGACTCGAATTAAAAAAATCTATAATTAAGAAAAACTATTTTTCGAGCTCATGGTCATATATGTTTACGAAGAAAACAGCAACAACAGCTCTGAATGATCATAACCAAGCTAGGATCAGATAGACAGTTTATATAAAATTGGTGTTATTTAAAATAATAGTTTCATGAAAGTTAAATTGCTTACAGCAAATAATTGCTATTTGCTTATTTTTCTTGTTTTACTTAATATTTTTATATTTTACTAAGAATAGCAAAGAAACATACAAATTTCTGTGTAATATTTAAATACTCAATACTACAAGTAAACTGTTCCTCTTTTCTTTCAATTGAGTGATAACTTTCTGTGCTGTACCACAATTAGTGCAAGTATTTTTTTTGCACTATTTATTTAGTGCAAAATAAAAATTTTTCACTAAGCTGTAAACATTTTTTTTCCACTATTCTTAAATGAATTTGAGTGAGAAATTTTTCACTAACACTATCACTCATGTATAGTGAGGATTTTATTTTTCAATTCAGCAGTCAAAAATAATAGAAGATAGAGAATAATTTTACACTATCAGTACATGTAAGCTGAAACTGCAAATTTAGTGCACTACGCCCAACTCTGCTTCTAATGAAGGCTCATATAGACAAATTTTGGTCCTTAGTGGCGCCGGTTACAAACACAGGAACCTTTGTGTTAAGTGAAGTCTTCAAAGATTTGCGCTGAATTCGTAGACCTTGGGAGGCATTCCAGAGATACTTTGGCTACGTCTTTTAGCGACAGGAACGTTGATGAGCCTAGGTATTTGAGTATCGATCTCAGTAGGGCGGGGCAGGTGCTACAGAGTCTCCACTGTGCCTGGTTTTTTGCAATTCTTGTAGTTGTTATCGGTGGTGATGCCCAGCTTCCTAGCGTGGGCTGCCGCCATGCAGTGACCAGTGAGTGTACTCACTAGTGTCCTTCAATCTCTGCTCGGAAGTGCCGAGAAGAACACAGTTCGTTTTCCGCATTGTGCACTGCACATTATTTTCGAAATTTTGTACGATGTCGTATCTCTACATGAACGGTTCACTGCTAGTGTGATTTTTTTTCGAGGTTCCTGTACAAATCTTGTGGCGTAGTTAGTACATATTTTGCGAATTCCGATAACGTCAAAGCACCTTCCTATGCTAAACCATCTGCCACTAGTTCCCCTCAATACCCTGGTGGCTAAGGACCCAGTAGATGCGCACTTTCTTCGAAGCGCTTAGTGAATCTTGTGCATCTCTGCCAGCCAGGACGCTTTTGGACTTGATGGGAGCGGAGTGTATGGATTTCATGGCCGCTTGGCTGTCGACGAAAATGTTGATACAAGAGTGGTGTGTGTTCATGCCGAGGGCTGTCTCCGTGGCCTTCCTTATGGCGAATACTTCCGCTTGGAAGATTATGCAGTGGTTTGGCAGTTTGTATGGCTGCCTTAACTAGGCTTTGCACAAAACACAGCCGCACCTACCCTCGTAATAATTTTGGAGCCGTCTGTATACATGTTGACCGCCTGCTGTGCTTGTTCTAAACCTTTGCATCAGTCGTTTGGTCTAAGAAGTATTCGTGCATTGGAATAAACTTTTGTACAAGGTAAAATGTATTTCTTGCTCTTAATAGTACACGTGCCCAATAGTAAAGGGCATGAGAACTTTAAATAATAGTACAAGGCAAAAATATTGTTGAAATGAATTTTTTATTACTATAATCTGGTATATACTTTGATGGAATTAATTTTTAAATATGATTTCCGGCATATGTCCGCCGCGGCTACGAGTTACATAGTTTGTCATCATAAACCAATGACTAAACAGAGCCCCATAAAAAGTAATCGAGAGGCGCACTAACGAGGAGGCCAGTTAACAGGAACACTTCTGGAAACAAAGTTGTCACCGGCAATTTTGCTTATTGACCAGAGCTGTAAAGGCATGCAATCATTTGTGATTTATATTCAAAATAAATGCAATCATTTTTTCAAATCTTTGGCTGGAAATTGTTAACTGCGTCACGTGATTTCATTCATTCATTTAAATCATTGAAAACAGTCACTGTAATCTCGATTATATAATGTCTTAAACTATCAGCGTGAATTAAGTAAGATATTTTTATTTAACAGTCTGTTTGCATCAATGCTTCAATCCGGTTTCGGTTGATTCCTTGGGACAAGATGAGAAAAACAATTTTATAGCGGGGTCCATGTTTTTCTGTAACATCTCTTATTATCAAAAGCATTGATATCTCTGTATTGGAAATTCATAGACTAATATTATTTGTTTAACATTTTATCTTTGTGACTTGCAAGCAAATTTTTTTTTATAAGCTTTTCTTAATTTTATATTGTAATTTTTTTTTTGGTTCGCTCTCGCGCTCTTTCACACGTTTAGCTTTTCCTTTTAATCTTTCAATTCCTTATACACAGTACAGTTTAGTACAATTAAAGTACAGCTAAAATTAAAACTTTTCTGTACTAAAATATAAACCAAAAAAATATTGGAATACTGAAACTCAATATTAGGCTATTCGGTTCATATGCTTGTTTATTTCTTTTGTTTCATATAGCGCAATAGCCCAGTGATTGCTAAGTGGTTACTAAGCGATTACATAATCGAAGACTGATTACTGAAGCAACTACCAATTGATTACTTCGCTTTAACATTACAATCTGATTTCAAATCAGTGACCCCTTAATACTGGCAGCACATCTACCATTTCTGAAATGGTTTTATACACAGGCTGAGTTAAAGCTCAACAGCTCCAAGATCCTGTGAAAGATCCAGTACCTCAAAAATTATTTGATATTAAATTAAAGACGCAAATTGTTATGTATTTGCTTAGTAACCGGGTTTCAGCTAAAAAATCTCTTGGTAATCGCTTCGGTAATCAGTCTTCGGTTGTGTAATCGCATAGTAATTGGTATTCAGCAAAGTAATTGCTTGGTAGTTGCTTCAGTAATAGAAGTTTTTGAAATATATTTTGTTGCGAACAGTTCCGTTTGCAACGTTTCTCAGAGAGTGAGTTAGGAAATTTCATATGATCTCTCTCTTTTCATTTCAAAATAAATAAGCAGTACAATTAAATTGTCGTGAAAAAATGTTGCTCAGAAACATGTTGCGATAATTTCAACTAGCGGAATAAAGTACTGCTCTGACGAAAGTGTTGTGAAAATTTCCACGCTTTAAAAATTTGGATTTTGTCACTTCTAACAAAATATTTGAAATTAAATAAAAAAAAAGAAATAAAAAAAATGATTTCAATGAATGAATGCTTTCATTTGTGACTCAAAATCATTTAAATCCCAATCAATGATTTGAAAAAATGAATGCAACAAATAATAAATCTGTTTATCATAAAAAAAATAAATCTATTCGTGAAGTTCATAGAGCACTTCGGCCATTTTACGGTCAACATAATTGGTCTAGTGAGCAAGCAATTTGCTTCGTCAATAACAGAGCTGTAAAAGAATGCATTAATTTGTGATTTAAAATCATTTAATATCCAATCAATGACTTGAAAATGTGATTGCATTCATTTTTTCAAATCATTGATTGTGATTTGAAATTTCAATTTGAAAAAATAAAAAATAATGTTAAAAATGTATATCAACAGTCTATTTTGTAGCCATTATCTTACCAAATCAAAAACACTTCGGTTTTTTTTTTTTGTTTTAAATAAGCCCTTGCCGAGATATCGTGTTGAATGCGACCTGCCTCCAAATTATGGCGTTCCGTTAAAGTACGTATATTTTGTAAAAAATCTGAATAAAATTAATAAAAAATTTTGGTTTTTTATTTTAAGACTTCATTTATCATTTTTAACAATTTTATAAACTTGTCTTTCATAGCAAGCTCACAAGAAATTCCCAAAAATAGACTATTTTTTTTTATCCGTCGAACAAGACTACATCTTTAATAATTTAACACTTCTTCAAAGTTTCTCCAGATTAATTAATAGAAAATCGTTTTGATTAACTTTTCACAGAATAAGCATTTCAATTACTTTACTGTCAATCAATTTTCCGAATATCCTTCTAAATAGAACTACATACAACTTAGTGAATACACCATAAAACGTTCTCCCCTTTCAGTCCAGTTGAGCTTAAAAAGTTTTAATTATTAAGCACATTCCGCGAAATCTCATTAATTATTCCGTATTCAAAGCCTTCATGTCTTTCGCTCAACCATCATGACTGTCAAGTGTTTGTCTCAAGTCTTAATAATTCTTGAAATTCATGTCATCAATCTTCAAACTTATCATGCCAAAACCGGCAAATCATTTTAGTAACTGCACTCTGCCTCAATTACCGTCGTATTAAGTATTAATTAGCACAATGCAAACATCAAAAATCACTTAATTTAAGCCATAAAAGAATTTATGGAGTAAAATTAATGATAAAAACCACAAAAAATGGAGTCATGAAAAGTTAGCACCACACTTGGATACGTCATGGCACTGCCTACTTGGTATTTTTACCACCCTATGACAAAAAAACCCAAAAAATATAACTCCATTTTTTGCTTCTATAAGGATTACTTAATTAAGCCATATACATATGTATGAATGGTTACATCAAAGGCACAGCAGCCAATTTTGTTGTGATGCTGCTGGTGCTGAATGCCCTGCAGTAACTTAGTGGAGAACAGCATTGTTGTTTTATTGTTGTTGGTATTATTTTCCGTTTTTACTATTACAGATGAGGTTCGTTTTTGTCAGTAACTCCATCGAGATTTTTGTGGTTTCACATGTGCCTAGAGTTTGAGTTTTATAGAAGTTGTTGTTGTTCCCATTTTAGTTGTGTTAGTGGCGTCCTTGCTCATTTTATGACAGACACCGTGACAAGTTGCATTAGTCATAAAACCTTATAATGTCAAAAAAATATAATATGTAAAAAGCTGCTGTTGTCGCCTGCTTTAAAGGTGTCTCTGATATTATTTTAACAATTTTTATTTTTGTTTGCTTCATTTTCGTTGTGACCGGACCTCTTGTTAAAAATAACTGTATATTCCATAAATCATTATTAGAACATTAAGTGACATGATTTAAGAGTTTTGCTGGCTTTAAGGTTTTAAGTTGATGCACTCAACTTTCATACATACAAAATTATGTTGGGTTTGTGAGTGTTAAGATGGCTTTTTTGTAGTGATACATTTTGCTGTGGGGACAAAAGTTTTCAGCAGCCACTGTCTTGTCCATAATAAATTTGTTTGATGTGAAAAATGTACTTACTTAGGCCCTTATTATGAGCTGCGTTCGATCTTCGACTGTAGTCGAATGGCCTGATCGAACGAATTTGCATTTGGTATTATAACGTGCTTTCGACAAAGAGTAGCGCTATTGTGAATTTCGTTCATCTTGTTTCTTCACGGTAGTATATTTCTAGCAGGTGATTGTTGTTTATTTCAACTAAATACGATTAGTTTGAAAGTTAATTGCAAAAAATAAGACAAATAGGTTATAACTATGACGAAAATAATTTCCATAAGATTCGACGCTTCGTCAGAAGAGGATGAAAGCTTGACGGAAAAGGCTAGAAGTAGAAAAGGGTTGAGCAACGCTTTCTTTAGCTTATCTTAAGCCACTTTGCTGTTCTAACTGGTGGTCCTAAGCAATTTAATTCCAGCGTGAGTTCTTTCCATCAGAGAACTGCACAAGCCTACTAGAAGTTCAAGCCTTTTCAAGTACTTGAATTAAAGTATGTATCCAATCTTGAAAAAGCAAGCGTTAGCCAGCTTGCAAAAATACCAAACAGATACAAGCCATATTCATACGGATATTCATGCTTGCTCGTTGGCTTGGCTTTTTTCGACTTACTTTGTAGGGCAGAAAGTTGAAAAGCTTTAAACGATCGGCAAAAGCTTTTAAGCTCGCCAGTATCCAAATTATTGAACTAAAGCAAGCATCCAAAAAATTCAATGAGCTTGTTTAGAGAGAGCGTAAGCGTAACAGGACTTTTACGGATTCTGTGGACTCCGTGGTTGGAAGTTTTAGGGGTAAATGATTTCGAAGATGCTGTCAAACTTTAAAATTTAAGATGGCGGATAGGGTTACCACCTGGATTTTTTTATTTTTGTGAATTCTTGTCATTTTGAAATTCTGACAACGGATTTGATTTCGAATATAATGTCACAGTTTTAAAATTTAAGATGGAGGTTAAGGTTGTCACCTAAATTTTTACCACAGTATTGCCACCAAATAATATGTATTTTTAAGAGTTTTAAACAAAATTTATCAGTGTTAAGGGGTCGCTGATTTCGAATCTAAAGTCAGAATTTTAAAATTCAAGATGGTGGCTAGGGTTGCCACCTTAATTTTTTGTAGTTTTATAAATTCGGGGCTGGAAAAAAATGGTACACCAAAAATGGGTCGCTGAATCCGTCGTCAGAATTTGTGGCAACCCCATTATTAAAAAATTTTATAATTTTGAAATTCTGACAACGGATTCGGATTCAGCGACCCATTTTTAGTGTACCATTTTTTTCTGCCAGCCCTGAATTCATAAAACTACAAAAAATTAAGGTGGAAACCCTATCCATCATCTTGAATTTTAAATTTCTGACTTTAGATTCAAAATCAGCGACTCCTTAACACTGATAAATGACGTTTAAAACTCTTGAAAAGACATATTATTAGGTGGCAACCCTATCATTTCAAAATTTTATCATTTTGAAATTCGGACGACAGATTCGGATTCAGCGACCCATTTTTAGTATACCATTTTTTTTGCCTGGCCCGAATTCATAAAACTACAAATAAATAAGTTGGCAACCCTATCCACCATCTTGAATTTTAAAATTCTAACTAGATTCGAAATCAGCGACCCCTTAACACTGATAAATTATGTTTAAAACTCTTAAAAATACATATTATTAGGTGGCAATACTGTGGTAAAAATTTAGGTTGTAACCCTAACCTCCATCTTAAATTTTAAAACTGTGACATTATATTCGAAATCAAATCCGTTGTCAGAATTTCAAAATTACAAGAATTCGCAAAAATAAAAAAATCTAGGTGGCAAATCTATCCGCCATCTTAAATTTTAAAGTTTGAAAGCATTTTCCAAATCATTTACTCCTAAAACTTCCAACCTTCCTTAAAGTCCTTACGCTTTAAAATCCTTAAAAGTCCTATTACGCTTTTATTAGCTCTCTCTAAACAAGCTCATTGAATTTTTTGGATTCTTGCTTTAAATGGATACTTGCCTTCAATTTTAAGCTTTTCAAGCTTTTTGCCGAAGGCATCAAGCTCCTTTACTGGAAACTTCGTGCCGTTCGCTTGTAAGCTAGAATACTTGCAAGCTGTCGTGGGCTTATTTATATTCAATTACAAGCTGTACTTGATTCAAAATTATCAAGCTCAAGCTAGCTTTAACTTATATTTTAAGCAAGCACTTGAAATAGACTTCAAGTAGGCTTGTGCAGTTCTCTGCTTCCCATGTCTTTGTCGCCTGAACTTTGGAACAAATATCCTTTGCAGTCAAAGTTTGCCTCCATCAATAAGACCAGTTTTTTAACTGTGATTTGTTGCTCACCACCTTAGACCTGCATAAAAATTACAAAAACAGTTCAATATTAGTTATAAGTCTTTAAAAAGAAAATCACAAAATACTTAAATTTTTAACAAATATTGCTAAGCACGGATCGCATTGAAAGCAAAATCCTATTCGACTGAAATTTCGATGAGCAACGAACATTTTGATAGGGTTGCACTGCTCATAATAAGAATTTAACTTTCGATACTCGTTGTTCGACAACCAGCGAAGATCGAACGTCGAAAGCAACTTATAATAAGGGCCCCAATGTTAGTGCTGATCTAGTCTGTGCATCATGCACCTAAATTTTAAAAACCGCTTATGTTAAGGACAGTATTAAGTTTTATTTTCAAATCAGTTTTATAAAGTTGAACTCATATATACCTATGTAAAGTAATGCTCGATATATAATCAAGCTGTATTTAGTTAAATTAAGATTTTGAAATGCCTAAAAAATTTTTATTCGATCTCATTTTGGATTCTTAAAAAGTTAAATGAGAAATTATCAGTGCTGTTCATCGAAAATTAAAAAAAAAATACAGCGCCTTTTGTGATGCCTTCTGTGATCATTTAACTTGATCATCGAAATAACAACAATTTAATTCTTTTGAATTTTCAGTCTTTGTCAAAAATATAAAAAATCGAACGAGTTGTTATTTTCTTTTCACTGACTAAATGGAAATGTCTAAGTGGAAACCGAGCATAAGTCTTTCAAGCTTATAAAATAATATGATAGAAAATCTCTGATCAACATGCTGACGAGCCCTGTGTAAGGGATTTGGCAAATAAACAAGTGTGTGCACTTCTAATTAAGGACTTATTGGATATCATAGACAAAGTATAAGACTAAACAAGAAGCCAAGCCACCCCGCATAATTTTAATTATAAAATAAATTTAATTTAACAATTGCTTACGATAAAAAGACATTTAGTAAAAAGCTTTTGATTAGTCAGAAATTCGGCGAGCGTTTCGGAATCATTTGCTGTTCTCTGAAAAAAAAATTATTGTTCAATTCAAGGCAAAACGAATGCAACAAATATTATAGTTACTTTTTGTTTGTTGAATCTTTGAATGATATGCTTCGTTCGTTCAAATGTTTTCCTAAAGTTTTTTCTAAGCCAAACCCAATGCAATTTTGTGTGTATCTCTTTCGATTTGCTTGAATTTGTGGCTGACTGTTCCTATTCGAAAATAAAAAAGTATAAATTCATGTGGAAAAATTAATGCTATTTTTAATAACAATTTTGTATTTTAAAATTCTAAAAAATATTTAGTTTTTTATTTGAGCTGCATGCAATCGAGTTCCTGAGTTTTGTTAATATTTCAAAAATAACTTTCTTATTGCATAGTGACGCTTTTTTTCATTGAGACCGTAAAATTACCCATTCAAAAAAATTTTGAGAATAAGCTAAATAACCGTAATTGATGATTTTTCATATAATATAGTCATATCTTCTAAGCCGATTTAGATATTAGCCCAAATCATTGTGTCAATGCTAATCTATACACTTCTTACGTGGTATTTTTAGTTGAAACTCCTCACCGAAAAATATTTGCGAATATTTTATCACCGAAGAAAAGTCACTTTTTTTTAATATCTTATGTCGTCGTATGTCGTTATTTTATGATAGTTTGAAAATGTATTTGAATAATTCCATTTAATTTTAAACAATTCTACATTTTTTTAAGAGTGTAAGTCTTATTATGTATAAAATCATCATCTGGTGCACAATCTGGTGCTATTAATCACATTAGTATCACGTCTCAAAAAATTATCAGCAATTTATAATGTAATAAAGTTAAAATGAATCATGCAATAACAATAGAGTTCAGCTACTACAGTCTTTTCACACTTTCTCCGCATTAGATCTTGTTAAGAACCAACATAAGTATCATTGAAATATCTCAAAGATAACGATTAAAGTGGTCCAAAACCATCACAAGTGAGAAAACTTTACCCACCATAATATTGGTTGTGCTCAGGAACAACACAAGACATAACAACTAACCATGCGTTTACATAGATGTCATCATATATTAGTTTTCAATCTATTTTTGAGTTGACCTTTCGGCAAGCTAACATCAAACACGCTACAGTTGATAACAAATTTACTCATGCAATTTAATTGAACAGTTAGTAAATCATTTGTTCTACTAAATGGTAAATAAATCACGTTCTAAGCTTTTCTTCTGCTTCTACGGTTAGTGTTTAAATTTATAAAGGAAAGAAGTTCTGGAGAATCGTTATGCACCAAATATGACTTGGTGTAAGTAAACGACATCAGCAGACTTCTTTGTCTTACTTAAAGATTGCATCTTTAATAATTTTAAACGATCCGAAGAAGGTTAAATGTGTCAGTTGCACTTAAGCCTCTCAGAGCAAGCTGAACAAAACGTTTTTGGATTCCTTCCATACGATCAACATGCACATTGTAATGTGAAGACCATACTTGACTTGCGTACTCAAAGTGAGGACGCACATTTGAATAATACAGCGTTGTAATTGTTATTAACTGTAGTCCTACGTTGGTGTAGGACATTTTTTTAATTTTTATATATTTTATTAAAACTAAATTAACCGTTTATTAAAACTAAACGGTTTTGGGATCCAATCTTATATGATTTTTGTTTTATTCTAAGTGTGAACAGAAATCACTTTCCTTGTAGTATCACAATTATAATAATTTTTCAATATATTTGAGAACTTCAGTTCCTCATCTACTTTCAGGGAATTATTGAATTTCGTATACGGCTGCCATGAAAAAGTTGAGGCTGTAATAGCCATACTAGAGTTATTATATATGAAAAGAAGTTGCTTTGGCTGAAAGTTTATTACAAGAACTTTATGAGGGCTCTCATAACCCTAATTGAATCTGCAAGAAGCACAAAATAAAAACGACAATTTTTTTCAGCGTCTTTCGCAACTTAAAGCTGTGGTTACAGTTGTGATACATTTAGTATTGTGGCTACTGCAACTAATTTTCAATTATTGCGTCTTGAGTAACTTTTATACGGCTATTGTAGCCTCAATACGGTTTTTACGCTTTTACTGCGGATACTAAAACCACAAAAGACGAATAAATCTATTTTAGTTTTGACATTTCAGTGCGCTTGTTGGCAAAAAGCAAAAAATTATTTATAAAGTTTTAATAAATCAGTATTTATAAACACTTGAAATAACTTAAACTGGATAAAACACACTGTAAGTACAAATAAAATACGATAAGCTATCAATCAATCGGGAATGATTCTCAAGAAGTCGTGAATGAAAAGTTTTGTTTTTGAGCAAAATTGTGGCAGTTTTTTAAGTACCTAATTTTTCACAAACAGTGAAGAGAAATGAAAGAAACTGCGTTATATTAAAACAAAAACTGAAAAAACAAAAGTTAACTTTCACAATTTCATCACAAAACATTTTTCCACGATTTGTCAACATCACGATTTATAGCAGCCACAAAAGGCGCTGTTATGATCCCTCCACGATTCGGCTATCAAAACCGAATTCCTCTCACCATTGTAAGTTCTTACAACTTCCTGAGAGGTTGTCAAAACCGAAATAGCAGCTTGCATCTAGCAGCCATTATGGAAGTTATCACAGCCTCATATTTTAAATTTTTGAGAACCGTAATATTTCGGCTAGAAGAAGCGATGTTTTGATAGCATCGCCAGTTCCGTGAGTGTACACCTCAAAGTGGAATCATGATGTTTTTCTCAACGTAGGACTTCGGTTAAGCTATGAAACTCTTTGGCCCAGCGTTTTATAAAACCAAACATGGAAGATGCTTTCTTACAGATGCTATCAATATGCACACTCACGGAAATGGCGATGCTTTCAAAACATCGCTTCTTCTAGCCGTAATATTACGGTTCCCAACAATTTAATATATGCGGCTGTGAGAACTTCCATAAGGGCTGCTACATTCCAGTTTAAGAGTTTCTATTTAGGTTTTGACAACCTCACAGGAGGTTGTAAGAACTTACAATGGTGAGAGGAATTCGGTTTTGATAGCCGAATCTTGGAGGGGCCATAACAGCGCCTTTTGCGGCTGCCTGATGTTGACAAATCGTGGAGAAATGTTTTGTAATGAAATTATGAAAGTTAACTTTTTCTGTTTAGTTTTTGTTTCAATATAAAGTTTGTTTCGTTTCTCTTCACTGTTTGTGAAAAATTAGTTACTTATGAAACTGCTACAATTTTGCTCAAAAACAAAAGTTTTTATTCACGACTTCTTTAAAAATGTTCCTGATTAATTGATAGCTTATCGTTTTTTATTTGTACTTACAGTATGTTTTATCCAGTTGAAGTTATTTCAAGTATTGGGGGTTGGAATTAGTTTTAAAGGTTTTCTAAGAGATGGCGTAACTATCAATAGATCGATCGGGCACACCTGTGACTATATTCATTTCAAAGCACATTGTCTAAGCTTCATTTTTTAGTATGTGTCATTCCACTGAAGTGTAAACAACATATATTTTTTTCTCTGTGAACATGTCGACTTTCGTTCCAACAAAACGCAATTTGCGGGAAGGTTTACTTTTGTGCTTCCATTTGAAGAAAAAAGCGGTTAAAGCACAACGCACGCTTACTGAGGCTTACTGGGACTATGCTCCATCGATTTCTACTTGTGAGTACTGGTTCCGTCGGTTTAAAAGTGGTGATTTTGATACGGAAGACAAAGAGCGTCCGGGCCAGCCGAAAAAGTTTGAAGATGAGGAATTGGAGGCTTTGCTCGATGAAGACCCGTGTCAAACCCTTCAAGAATTGTCAGAATCATTGGGAGTCGACTTATCAACGGTCAGCAAACGCTTGAATGCCATGGGAATGATTCAAAAGCAAGGAAATTGGGTGCCGTACCAGTTGAAGCCGAGAGACGTTGAACGGCGATGTTGCATGTGCGAACAACTGCTTCAACGGCATAAAAGGAAGAGTTTTTTGCATCGTATTGTCACTGGCGATGAAAAATGGATCCATTACGATATTCCTAAGCGAAAAAAATCGTGGGGACCACCCGGCCATGCATCAACATCGAGGGCCAAGCCGAATATTCATGGCGCCAAGCTTATGCTGTGTATTTGGTGGGATCAGAAGGGTGTCGTGTACTATGAGCTGCTAAAACCTAACGAAACCATCACTGGGGAACGCTACCAACAACAATTGATGCAATTGAGCCGAGCATTAAAGGTTAAACGGCCGGAATATGCCAAAAGACACGACAAAGTGGTTTTTCAACATGACAACGCACGGCCACATGTTGCAAGAACCGTCAAGGAAACGTTGGAGGCGCTGAATTGGGATATGCTACCCCACCCGCCTTATAGCTCAGACATAGCCCCTTCCGACTACCACCTATTCAGATCGATGACGCATGGCTTGGCTGAGCAGCGCTTCACTTCTTACGAGGATACCAAAAAATGGGTCGATTCGTGGATTGCCTCAAAAGACGAATCGTTCTTCCGGCGCGGAATCCATATGCTGCCAGAAAGATGGGAAAATGTTGTAGCTAACGATGGACAATACTATGAATAATATACATTGTACCGTTGTTTCTAAATAAATGCTCAAAAACCGAAAAAAACCTTTAAAATTAATTCCAACCCCCAATATTTGTAATTACTGATTTATTAACTTTTTTGCTTTTTGCCAACAAGCACACTGAAATGTCAAAACTAAAATAGAGTTGCAGTAGTCACTGATAGTATAATGTATCACAACTGTAACCACAGCTTTTATTTGCAAAAGGCGCTGAAAAAAATTGCAGTTTTTGTTTTGTGATTCTTGCATATTCAATTAGGATTATGAGAGCTCTCATAAAGTTCTTGTAATAAACTTTCAGCCAAGGCAACTTATTTTCATATATAATAACTCTAGTGTGTCTATTACAGCCTCAACTTTTTTTTGACAGCCGTATACGAAATTCAATAATTTCCTGAGTGCACGCTAAACGGCAACTTAGAATCCATGCATATACCAGGGTCTTTGACGGTAGTTACACTACTTAAAGAAGTATCTTTGATTTTGTAATCAAAAATTAAATTGTTGCTTTTACGCGAAAAGGTCATAGTTTGACATTTATCAAGATTTAAAAACATATTATTTTTAGAACACCAAAACTCAAGGATTTCAAGTCTGCCTGGAGTAGGTCTGAATTGTCGCTAGAATCACTTGTTCTATATATTTTCATATCATCTGCATAAATAAGCAAATAAGAGTGTTTGATGATGTGAGCAACATCATTAATAGCCAAAATAAACAGAAATGGACCCAGGTGGTTCTCTGAAGTACACCCGATTCTGCAACAAAATCAGAAGACAACACACCTCGGAACCGTATTTTAAAAGATCGCTCTGGATCGAGCTGGTCTTACAAAATGATCTTACAAAATATTGCGGAATTTCCATTCATTTTAGTTTAAATTAAAAAAATATGTAACTTGAAATATATATATATATATATATTGTATATATATTTTAAATGTGATTGCATATGCAATTAGTTAGATCCCTTAAACTGGATTAAGGCTTTTAGTTGCGTGTATGTGTCCTGTTAAAAAGTATATATTAAAATTTAAAAAATGTTGGTTGGGTGCTTATCCTTAAGTTAAAGTCTTCAGAATATTTGTTGCTTCTCCAGACCAACGTTTCATCTCAATGTCTTATACAATTGACTGTACATTTTTTTATTGTTAATATATTTCCATAATTATTTGCACTCAAATACAATATGGAACTATTTTTGATTTACAATAATATTGTTCTTTACCGAATCTCAGTATAACTGTAAACAAGATTTTAGTAAAACGTGATTTTCCTAAACTGCCAATGGCTCATACGAAGAAATACACAAGAGCAAAGCTTTTTATATAAAATAACAAAAGCATATTGATACTGGCCACGCTTCCTGTGCAATACACGTCCACTATTACTACCACTTGGCCATATCAAAGTTAAAATTTATCTTTGTATCACGCTTCTTAACTTTGTAACGACCTAAAATCTCCGGCCGAGGATGCGCTCGCCGGATGCCAAGGTTCGTTGCAAGAATTTATAATTTCTCTTTTAGGACTTCAAATCAAACTCACACGGTCTCTGAATGAAACGATCCTTTATTTACAAAAGAGAAATACACTTAAATCTAATGACAATTATTAACCTAAAACTAATTATGTTTGTATTTTAATAAACGTTTAATTTAACATTTGGACTGAAAATACTATTCAGTATGATTTAAATGTTTGTATTTTGATAAATGTTTAATTTAACATTCGGACTGAAAATACTATTCAGTATGATTTAAATTATTGTATTTTAGTTATGTTAACTGCCCCTACTTCTGTGAGTATTCAGGCTGGGAGTTTATGGTAAAACATAGAGGTTCGTGATTTAAAATTAAATGTTCTACTTTTAGTTACTTTAAAATACTGGGAGTAAGAGTGTTCACCCAGGTTCAATCGTCTGACAGCCCTAACTATTACTGAGCTACACCTAGGTCACTTAGTGGATGTACTAACCTGAGTAACTATTAAAGGTTAAATGAAGAATCTAGTTTTTGTGAAGGAGGTGATGGACAGACTTCGAGTGTCGTCATGCCGCCTTTAGCTCGACTTCTGTTCAAGGTAGGAATAGGAAATCTAAGGTAATAAGTGAGATCCGAGTGTCGTCATGCCGCCTTTAGCTCGGATTCTACTCAGAAATGGATGGGAAATGTTAATGGGAATGAGCGAAGCTCGAGTGTCGTCATGCCGCCTTTAGCTCGGCTTCTGCCCAGGTATGGGTAGGAAAGTCTACTACGAGCGGGTGAAGTTCGAGTGTCGTTATGCCGCCTTTAGCTCTACTTCTGCTCAAGATATGGAGATGGGAAAATTACCTAGCGTATATGAGAAGTACTAAACTTACTTATTGAAGATGTTTACTAACGCTACTAACACCAGTTGTATTTCATTGTGCACATAAATGGGCGAGGTACGAGTGTCGTCATGCCGCCTTTAGCTCGACCTCTGCTCAGAAATGTGGTTAGCAACGATGACACAACTTTACCTGATTCTCTTCAAAATCACCCCTTACGCCCTCGATTCTTACATAAACTCCTCTATATCAAAACTATAAACAACCTTTGCGTCGTCGACTGGAGTTGAAATACACTTTAATCCCGAATACTAAATTGTACTACTATGAACGTAAGTAGATAATTGTTACTTCACTTTATGTCTATCGTGGGTAAAATATTTAAATTAACCATTGGTTACCGAGTTACTTTAAGAAACTCCCGGCGTCAATACTCTATTAACAACAAATAACTTTTGTGGGCAACTACTTCCACAAATCTATACACTTCTTTATATAACTTTGCATAATTAACTAGGTCTTTATTAAAAGAATAACCTACAATACTCTACAATAATTGAAGTTTTATGATACTTTACTGATCCGCAATTATTTGCCTTGGTCGTCGGTTCCCTCCTTCTGCCCGTCTCTAGCTACAGTTGGTGATCTTTGGTATGAACGCTGCTGTGATTCTACTGTTACTGCTCAGTCGCAGTCGCCGCTCAGTCCGCTATCGCTGTTCAGTCGTAAACGCTGCTCGAATGCAGTCGCTGCTTCATCGCAGTCGCTGCCCGGCCGTTATTGCTGCTCAGTCGAAGTCACTGCTCGGTCGCTGTCGTTGCTCAGTCACTGCGCGGTTGCTTCTCACTGCACGTTCGCTGACGCTGGTCGTTCCCTTCTTCTGCCCGTCTCTAGCTGCAGTGGGTGATCTTTGGTGTGAACGCTGCTGCGATTCTACCGTTGCTGCTCAGTCGCAGTCGCCGCTCAGTCAGCTATCGCTGTTCAGTCGTAAACGCTGCTCGGATGCAGTCGCTGCTTCGTTTGCAGTCGCTGCTCGGCCGTTATTGCTGCTCAGTCGAAGTCACTGCTCGGTCGCTGTCGCTGCTCAGTCACTACGCGGTTGCTTCTCGCTGCACGTTCACTGACGCTGGGCGTTTGCTGTTGACCTCGTCGTTTACGTGGTAGTTGGTGCGGGCAGCGTCTTCACTGCCACCAACTGGAGACTCGCGGAACACTTATTATTTCGACTATTCACCGTGGCTCTTTGATCAAAAACTCCCAGATTTCCTCTGTGTTACGCCTTTTATACTCCAGTCAGTTGAGTGGTTGGCTTGTGTCTTTCTTCGGCGCGTGTTTCTCTCTCGCCTTGCAATCTTCTCGAATAACCTCACGCCATATTGCCGTTGTTGACCGGCTGCTTGTCTTTATCATCATTGCCCGTTAATCATGTTGTGCATGAAAAAAAAATATAAAAGAGAAAACATATTAATAAAGGCAGGTCATCCCGGTAGGAAAATATGCATGACTATGTTAATTCGAGTAACCCCTTGTGTAAGTACTAGCTACCACTTCTCTAGAACTGAACTTGTGGAGTATATTTTGGGCGCTTAAATTCTTAAAACGGAAAGTGATTTGTAAATCACGTTTCGTCCTAGGTTTCAACTCTATAGTTGAACTTAGCATAAAGAATGAATGTAAGCCTACGTTTACTTACGTCTGATTATTTATCTTTACTTATCAGCGAAGTGAAAAAAAAGGCCACAAGGTACATATCCATATGTGGTATTCAATTACCTTATTTATTTATTAATAACTTAAAATTAAAAGAAAGAAGAATATAAAATATATTTACTATGCCTGCTTTATGGTCATATCTTTTAGTACACTTATACTAAAACAATTTCATTCCTTAAATCATTTCTATTTTAAGAGCAGGTTGTAGCACGGCTGTCACCCTGCTCGCTTGTGTGATGTCGTTTTCCTGATGGGAGTTTTCTTATTAAATTCTCTCTGTGCTCGACCCAGTCGAAATCTGAAAGACATGACATGAGTTAGGAAAACATGTGGGGATAAAATTAAGTAGAAATTATATTCCTTACAACTTAAATAGAAGAAGTACGAAAAACTTTAATTGGTCCCAAGAAAAATTCATATGGATCCTATACAAGGTGACAAATTGAATAAAAATGTCTGATTCCAGTAGCCACTATATAATTCTAGTGTGTTATAGTAATCTTACTACAAAACTAAAAAATAATTTTTAATTCTATAGATAAGATTATTTTTTTAAAAGATTTTTCCCAAGTCAATTTTCAAAAAGGTACTTGTACGTTTTTGATCACAACTAAATAAAGTTATTCTGATTTTCTAATCAAGTCTCGCCAAGAATTAAACAAATGTTTCAATTGACAATTCAATGCTAATAACTCATTTCGACAGAAATAAATTTTTTTTACTAATTAAATAGCAGATGCCCATAAAAAGGAGTGGCAAGTATAAACTAAATATATATCCACATGCACTATTCCCCTGTTCGTTGTTAACCACGACTACGGCCGTTATTTAACAGCTATTGAAAAAAATTCGATATACCTATCATAAAAGTTTCTATTAAAAAATTAGTTAAGTTAAGTTTAGCTCGTTATTAGTTTTTCTATATCAAATTGCAACCAAATAGGTCTGCAAAATTTTCACTTCTCGCAGAAGTTTTGTTTGTGGTTCAGAGGGCTTTTTTCCATTTGGTTGACGCAATCAAATCTAAAGAATATAATGGCCCTTATTCTTGAACCCGCATTCGCTCACAAAACGACGTCGAAACAAAATTGTTATGTTATTGAAACTTTCAATTTCGACGTTGAGACTTGCAGTGATTGTTTATATCAATTATTGAGCAAACGTCGTCAAATAAATGTTTAAATTTTTGATCGTCGAAATGATCTTCGACGACAATTCATTGGTGAAAGTGAGCTCTCGACGACGACATTTAATCGACGCGGATTCAAGAATAAGGGTGATTATTCTTTAATAATATAAAAAAATCATAGTGACTTTTTTACTTAACAATTCTTAAATACTACTGACTTCTTTTCCTAACAATGAAATAACAGCAGAACCAAATTTTTCGATAAGAAACTTATAAAATTTGTTTATGGTACTGCAAAATAGCCTCTTCCAAAGAATAGCAAAATTTTTTCTGCAATTAGTAAGTTAAAATATTATGAAATTTGTTAAATTAAAAAGTATTTTCCCCAAAATATTCAAATGAAGTTGTTTCGCTCGAATAATTTATTACTGATTAGTAGGAAATAATTTTATTAAATAATCGTTAGTGCTAACAGTACAAAAAATTACCTTTATGATGACACGTAGACAGACGCAGCTTAAAACAAACACAAATTATCATACAAATAACTTGTCCTGCTAAAGGAACATTAAAAGTTATAACCGTTTCTTCGAAACTCTCAGGTAACTCACTCCCAACACAAGTAAATGTTCTACATAATTAAATTTCTGTTTTGTTGCATTTTTGCATGAGCTCTTTTTTTTTCTTTTCCTATCTTACATCAGCCCCTGTAGGCATTGACATCATTTTACTACACAAAACACTTGCAGGTATAATTTTTTAATTTCGTAAAAGTTGTCTTTTCACAGCACTTTAAGTAGAGTAGAGCAGAAATAACAGCAGAAATAAAAGCAAACAAGAAAAAAGTCTAAAAGAAACGAAAAAACTCAAACAAAAAACATATAAATAAAAATCACAGAGATGTTATTAATGTAGAGAGAAACTCAACACTCAAGGATGTGTTTGCATGAATCTTGCATAAAATACAAAGAAATAAACGGAAGGACGAACAAGTCAAATGCAAAGACATTGGCAGGGAAAGAGTGAGTGAGAGAGATGAAGAGAAGAGGCAAACAAGAAAACACATGCAAAATAATGCTTAACCCGTTTTAAACTTTCCTACGATTTCTCGATTGTTTTTTTTTTATTTTTGATTTAATGCAATATTTTTATATAAAATTATATTTTTAATTATTGCAAACTAAAAAAAACCCATAATTCTTACCATGCTTTTTGAATTAATTCAAATGCCATAAAAATACAAATTTTTAAGATATGCATAAGAAAACTTTGTATTTTAAAAATCAGAAAAGTTAATAAAGTAAATTAATTCTCATAAAAATTTTTCACAAAATTCAAATTGCTTTGAATGGGTTAAATTTAAGCTCAGAACTGAATTCATTTATCTGCTAGACGAAACAACAAGAGCCACAACCTGTGTTGCCATATGGTGCGACATATCGGATTTGTTACGATTTTCAGTCTTGAATCCGATGATCCAATATTTGGCCAAAATGTAATGATTTCAGGAAAAATAGATCTTGTATCCGATTTTGCATATATTTTTTTAAAAAGCAATGCATATATGAGTGGTGGCCGTAGCTTATTGGTAGTGTGTGTGGCCCTAAAGCTAAAAATTTCGGTTCAAACCCCAGCTCAGACAGAATGTTTTTTCAATTGAATTAATATTTCTCTTGGGCTGCCACCTCTCTCCTGACAATGGCTGCGCAACTGTTGCGCAATTTTCGGGCTGAATAGTTTTCGCTCACAGAACATGTTCTCGAAAATATTTCTCATATAGCGAAAATATTTCATGCTTCTGCGTTACCTGAGCGGTTTTTCGGATAGAATGCAGCCAATGGTACACCTCAGAGAGTAAAAATTGCCATGTAAAGTTTTTTGAGAACATAATAATATATTTGAAATTTTTGTGCATGCATTTCCTTGTTATACTTGATTATTTTTTGGAATATTTCCTTATATACAAAAGAGTTTAAAATTGGCATATATCATGACTAAAATATGTTTTTTTGAACAAAATAAATATAATAACGTTTCTATTAAATTATTATCACTATAAAACGCCTAAAATACAACATTCTGTAAATAATTCTGGAAAATGAAAAAAAATTGAACCCTCATATTTGCAAAATTTTTTTATATAATCACATTTAGGGTTTTCTCTATGTCTTGCATAATTTCATGACAGCAGGTATTGTAACAAATTTATACTAAAATACGCTCTATTGAACAAGCGTAGCATAGTAAAATCAACAGCTCAGAGAACTCAATAATGAGCTGCACTACACACTCATTCCGCCTTCTGTTTGGCTGCTCTCGCATTACAAACACACGAATGCATTTCATAAACTATACTTGTATTTTGTTGTTGCGGCGGTGCACGGAATGTATATATCCTATCCTTGCATCGTGCTCTCTGCATATCCTAGACATAGAGAATACCCCTATTATGTCTACTTAATGTCCTGGGAGTGCCAAGGCGTATACATTTTTTTTTTTAATATATGTGATGAATTTGTGGTTGATGAGACTGTATGAGGGGTTGGAATTTTCTTAACTCTTTGATGTACGGAAATTTCATTATAAAATAAACCATTGAGGTAAAAGAAAGAAAAAAAAACGTCAAAAGTATTTAATAGCGGATATCAAATATATCTGATATTTAAAAGCTGGTGAGGACTAATTTACAACATCAAATCTGAGTGGGTTGAATTTTTTTCCCAATTGTTTCAAATTTTTCAGTTGTTAAAATTTTGTACCATGGTACTTCAAAGAGTTAACACGCTGCACAATTTTTTACACTGAAAAAAATGTCAATGCTGTTAAAGTAAATTTACAAGGTCTCGTGAATCATACATGTGATGATGCTGCCCTGTTAACTACAACAAGTTTGGTATCATTGCATTTGTAGCATGACATTCACTTTTGACAAACAGATGGGTTTTTTAGCTTTGACAGCTGCCAAAAGTTACGGACAGCCATTTTGGTTGTTCGTTACCGTTCTGCTCACTCTCTATCTCGCTGTCTGACATTGGAAGAAGTGTTCCAAATGGAGAAAACTGTTTGCTAAATTCGTATTGTGGTTAGGCAAAACTTGCTCTTAATTCTCAGCCACTTCAAAATTATGCTAAATTTCAGCAAAAACTAAAAAAAATTTGCTATTTCAATTTAAAATAACTTAGCAAATATTCGCTTGAATCAAGTAAAAATTTGCTGTTGCAGTTTATAATAACAAAGTACATATTTGCTTGAATTTAATCGAAATTTTGCTTAGTTATTATAAACTGCAAAACCAAATTTTTACTGAATTCAAGCCAGTATTTGTATTTGCTTAGTTATTATAAATTGAAAAAGCAAATTTTAATTTGGTTTTGCTGAAATCTAGCATAATTTTAGAGTTAAATAATTATTAACATTAAATTCATTTGAAAAATGACCACCATGTGGGATTTGAACCTCGGCAGCGTGAGTGTAAGTGCATGGGCTTATCCATTCGACCATCACAGTTGTAAAGCAATCATCGCCTAATTTTCTTCATTAAGAATAAACGTGTGCTCGAGTGCTTAGAAGAAATTTTCTTGAATTGAGTAAAAATTTGCTATTTGAATTTATAATAACTTAGCAAATTTGTTTGAATTAAGAAGAAATTTGCTATTCCAATTTATAATAACTATGCAAATATTTGCTTGAATTAAGCAAAAATTCGCTTTTACATTTTATAATAACTTAGCAAAATCATGCCTGAATTTAATCAACATTTTGCTTTTTCCTAAATACATGAGAAGTGATTTTAATTTAGCAATATTTTTCTAAAATCACACCGTGATTGAGCAAAGTTTTGCTGATTTGCTTTTAAGCAAAACATTTCCTTGATTTAAGCAAATTAATTTTCTCCGAGCAAGGTGATCAGATTTTAATTTCAAAACCAAGTTTCGACTGTTTTTAATAAATGTGATATTGAGAAAATTTGAGGTATGCTAGCTCTTAAATAGGCAGTAATTATACACTTGATTTTAATGATTAAATACATTTTTCTGGAATTTTAAGAGATTTTATCGTTTTTATAAAGTCACTTTGTGTAAAAGATATGCGTGCTTTTCATCCAATTTGGCTCACTTTCAAACTTTAAGTGCGAAATAAAGATTACAGCTTATGTGCGTGTAAATTTTTAGTGATTTAATTCATTTTTGTGAAATTTCATAAGATTTACCAATTCCATATATTTGAGATATATATATAGCCACTATGTATTTGAGATATGCTAGGTTTTAATTTCATTTTGACAAGTTTCAAACTCAGTGTACGTATTTGACATCGTTAAAAACTTTCGTAATCCTTGGTAAGAATCAATTTTATTGTCTCCATCACTGTTACAGGTCTTAAATCTTGCTCAGAACAATATCGTAGCCACAGAATTATTTCGGCTTTCAACTCTGCTTCTGTTTTCACGTTCAAATTTGTTATTATATATTAAGGTCGCATTTGTAATATCATTAAATGAAAATTTGCCTTGATTGCTAAGAACTTGCTCTCCAAAGGTAGTACATCCTCAAACTTGCCCTTAAATGTAAATTTCAAGGAGGAACTCATGGGATCATGGGATCAGGATAGATAGTAGAGAACAGTACCATAAAATTATAATTATGATTTCTTACAGTATACACTCAAAAATACTAGTGTGTAAATATTACTAATAACTGCGTCCATTCTACAAATTTTATTCGTACTTTTCAACCGCGAATAGGTTGTAGAACCGACGATGATTAGTACATATTACGAAAATTTTATTCAGATTCGTACCAAAACAATATTGTGCGAAAACATTTGTTAGATTAACGAATGATACCTAATAATTCCTTACAATGGAAAAAAAAACATTCTGTCTGAGCTGGAGTTTGAACCTCGGTTCTTTAGCTTACGGCCCACGCACACTACCAGTAGGCCACAACCACTTAACAATCATATAATTCCTTGAATTCTGTAGTTGTTTGACAAACCAGGCTGAACGATTTCGGTTTTACATTTTTTAAACTCAGCTAATAATTCATACATTCTGCGAATAATGCGAACGGTAAACCTACAAATGAATTTGTTCTACTTATATTATTTTTCATTCGTAAAAAGTACGAAAGCCTTAGTAAAAACTACGAATGTTGTAAGAATGAACTCGTAAAGTCATCACGATTCAAATACTTTTGTACGAATATTCGTAGAATGAAAGAATATTTTTTTTCGAATATCATTTGTAGCCATTTTACTATGGTATCATATGAATATCATTTGTGCAGAACAATTTTTTACCACCAAAATTTACCGCAAATATTCTTCAGGTGTTCTATTGCTAACTTGAAGAGTGCTTCGATATTTCTGTTGTTGTCTTTCAAAACTGTTTTCATCTATTTTCATTTCAAGTTATTTGTTGATGATGTTTTCTACGTGTCTACAAGATAATAAAATCTGATAATTAGGATTTTGGAGAGTTCTGCTGATAGTCACAGTGAAGGAATTTACGTAAACCAAGACATGTACGTAAATTATAAAATGCGTTGTTCTTAAGCAAGCTGAAAATTAAGCTGACTTGCACGATGTTTCTATTTCACGTTCGTGCTCCATTCTATAGAGTGCCTCTGAAATGAACGATCGCAAATCGCAAGAAGTGTGCGAAGCAGTATTCGGACTTAACTGCAATTGCAGTAAATCTACTGCACATTTTAGCAAAATTTAATGTTCTACTGCGCTATTGCGTTTTTTCAAAATCTACTGCGATTTGTTTGCAACAAACATTTTATGTTTATTTTCGTGATATTTTTGGAATATGGGCATTTTCACAGAAAAGTCAACCGTGACCAAAAAATTAAAAATTATTGAAAACTTATTTTTTGATGATGAAGAGAAACATTTTCATTTTATTAATATAAGCAATTTATGCACAAGTTCATTTACCATTATGATCAAATCGTCTGCAATGTTTCACAAATGTAGTTTTTCTTTATCGTAAATGTTTAGTAAACGTTTCGTATTTTTTTTTTGTTCTAGTAAAAATGTATACGAAGGCTAAATATAATGAAAGAATTTTTGAGGCAAGGAAAGGACAAAATATTACATTTGTTTTAATTACTAAATAACATGACTACTTGACAACGTAACGGAACAAAACGCGTAAAAAAACCAGAGAAGTTAATTAAATTTGATGACTTGGAAAATAAATTTATGTTATTTCAAACTCTTCTTAAAAAAAGTTGTATACAAAAAGTCTTGCCCAATTCAGAGAGTTTTGCAAATTTTTTAATGCAAGTCAAAAATAACTTCCGTTTTTTGTAAAGTAACGCCAGCACAAATTTTTTCTTATATCTTTAAATCCTTAGTGCTACTTAATTACTACGCGAATATAAAAGATCCTTTTTAAAAATTAAACATTTTCATTTTTTTTTTTATATTTCTACGTACAAATCGTACGTAACGCCAGTTTGGAAATGCCCATATGTAAGCATTGATATTGGTTATAAAAAACTGTAGTTTCAGGGGACCATTACATCTGCATACTGTGGTCTTAGCTTTTAAACAGAAAAAAGATGTCTGTCAGTAATGAAACTGTAATTGTACGTTTCTAATAGAGTTGGGTCGTTCCGGACCTGCATAGTTCATGGAACTATGTTCACTCTCGGACATAGTTCCAATCATATTATCTGTACGACTTAAGCATGTCCAAACAGTTCCGATTGCAATAACATTTTTTTAATTGAGCCACATCTCATTCGCACTTACATAATTTAATCGAATTGTTTGAGCGACGACAGAAGCTGACATCTCATTCGCACTTACATAACTAAATCGAATTGTTTGAGCGACGACAAGTAAGCCAATTATGCATGTGAAAGAGAGTGAAAGAAATAATAGATAAAATAAAAAAAAATTATATATCGTCATTCCAGTTGTATGCATTGTTGTTTATTTTTGCTTTTAACCTATGAAACAAAAAAATCACGAAATGACATTGAACATGCTTTTGTTACATTCATTCTTATAAATAGAACTGCTGGAACTATATAATTCCGCGAACATGCTTAAAGCTGATCCACTATAAGATGCAACTGAGTTTCGAGCTTATGAGGAACTGATTGGAAATTATTTTTGCTCGATTTTCTCCGCAGTTCAACAAGTACTTAATTCAAATAAATGCTTCAAATAGTTCTGCAGTTCAAATAAACAAAGGAACTAGATAGTTCCGCGGACATGCTTCAAATTCCCTCCGTAGTTCAACAAGCAGACAGTCCAAATAGGCTATACAGTTCAAATAAGCAAAGGAACTAGATAGTTCCGCGGACATGTTTCCGTGAACTAGTTCCTTTCTTCAAAAGAATCGTTCCATGTCCGTTCCGTCTCTGGAACTGTTAAACACAAGCCTAGTTTCTAAATCTACGTTTGTTTTCTGTAGCTCTTTTATCAATGATGTTTTCTTAAAGCTTAACTCTTTTAGCCGACAGTGTAAAAAAAGCAGACATAGTAGTATGTCGAAAATGTTTCGAATTTCATACATTTCGCAAGACTTGGCAACGCATAATTTAAGTGAATGGCTGAAACAGTGAGTGTAGAAAGCTAAAAGCTGTTTTGCACACATTAATGATTCAGCTCCATTATGCTGTCTAGCCACATTTGAGCTTCCATCATATCCTTGACCTCTCAAGAATGACCTTAAGTGCCGAGTTCATCCGTAACTGCAGTTCTTACAGGCTCTGCCGTACTTGATTTCATCAAAGAGTAAGTTGTTATATGTACTAATACTTATCCATTGTTTCATCACATACAATGGAATAAAATTTCGAATCATTGTCTTTGCCAATAATATAAGAAGTAATAATATTAGCGTCGATGTAGACTTTTCTAATACTTCTGTCTTACAAAACGTGGAGTATTAAATCAAGTTTTCCTTCATAAGAAAAATCAAGAAATTGCTAGTAATTTGATGTAAAATGTAAGCATGAGCGTAGCCAGGATTTAATTTAGGGGGGAGGGCCGCCAATTATTGTTTCATGTAGCTGATAAATAAAATTATTTTTTAAATGTTTTCTTTATTGAGAAAAATATAAAATTAAATTCGAAACGATATTGAATTAAACGCAATTAAACATAACCGGAAATCAATGTAATTATCGGCGGAATCTTCAGCAAAGTGGTTTAAAATATCATCATTCAGCATCTCTTTTTCTTTTTCACCAAATTTGTGAAAGTTGCTTTGAATGCATAAAAACGCTGTTGTAAGGATGATTTTAATGAGTCAAGATATATTATGAAAAATGACACCTTCGCATATTTAAAGGGTAATGTTGCTGGATTATTGGTAAGCTGATTTTAAGTTTTGCGCAAAGAAGTATTTATTTAACTGGACGATTGGATGATTGATCTTTTCCACGTACCGGCAAGTTATGAGATCCACAAAAAACTATAACAGAAATAATCGAAGACAAAATCGATTCGATTTTGTTCCAGTAAATTCTTGCGACCAAACAGCATCATTATATCAACAAGCAGGTCGGTCATGAATGATTGAGCTTTTTTTGCTGATCCTATGTGCCACTAACTCGAAGCGTTGCCTTAATTATACTCATACACATATTTATATTTTGTGAAAGGCTCTAATCCTAAAACGACTTAAAAGTTTTTAAGTGGAAAGAGGACGCAGTACAAACAAAGTGCACCTTTTAATTTTTTTGAGTATATTAACCACGGTGCATAGGTTTGTAGCCAATTGTATGTGCTAGCAGAAGCAGACGTAGATAGATTCTTTTGCAATTAAAAGTTCGGAGGCGGGTGCATGTAACTCGTCTTTTTCTTTCATTTTGCTCTCATTGCCACTACATTTTCTTTTCTTGGCTGTAAAGCAAAATTGATTTCATAATAAACATAGACTTTTACTAGATAGACATTACTAACGTAATGTAATCCTACCACCAAAAAACTTTCTTATATACCCATTTATAAAAGCAATTATAAATTAAAAATATTACAAGCAAATCCAATCAGAAATTTAAATTTGAACAGCTGATTTGATTTTGTGAGTTAAATCTTTTCATAAGCTTTTTTTATTAAATTGTAGTTTGTTTTAAAAAATAAGTTAAGCTTTTATAAATATTAATAACTTCAATACATTTTTAGTTATAAGAAAAATAGTTTTGAATTTCTTACTTTAATACTAAAAAATATATTTCTGTTAAGTTTAGTGGAGGATAAATGGCCCCCGGCCCTACTATCGGTACACCCATTTTTCTAAGTATAAAAATTATCATATTGGCACGGAGAGAAATAATATTCTTATATTAAGGAAATATTTAGCTTGATATAAGAAAATTTAAAATTAAGTCTCATTTGCTCAAATCAAACATTAAAAACTAAAATTAAATACAAAACAATTATAATGAGCTTTTACTGCCAATATTGAGCAAAATAAACAACAGCTTTAAACAAGTATAAAATACTTGATTCTAGAACCTGGAACAAGACTTGAATCAAGAAAATATTTTCTCAATTTTAGCAAACGCAGAGTTGTCGCGAACAATCCAGCGAAATACAACAATCATGAAAATCTTGAAGTTGTTGTAAAAGAGTCGCTAGACAACAAATCTTCGTCGCCAATGTGTGCCAACAAAGCATGCGAAAATGTTTTTGCTTTGTGCAAATTGAGCAAATTATTCTAGTTTTCAGTAAATTTTTTACTTGAATCAAGAAAATTTTTCTCATTTCAAGTTAATATTAGACACAAATGTAGAAAAATATTCTTGAGTTTTAAGCAAATGTTGCTTGAATTAAGTATTTTTTTCTTAAAATCATGTGTTTTAAATTTGCTCAATTCAAGCAAAATAATGCTTGAATTAAGAAATTTACGCTTGAGTGTAAACTGACAGCCTATTTGCTTGATTCAATCACAGAATGCTTGCTTTTTTCTTTCCATGTTTAGAGAAATTATAGCACCTCGTTATAAAAAATAAATCAGTGTCTGAGGGGGCTTAAGCCCCATAGCTCACCTACATCCGCGCCTGGCTAAAATAGGGCAATTATCTGAAAAGGCAGCAAAGATTCGTGATTCTCATTTTTCCGTCTTACTTGTGCAAATCGCAGCATTCTGCGGCATTTTAAAGTCCTTTTAAGGCAGTGCAGCAGTTGATTTTTTCTACACTGTTTTGAATAATTTTAGTTTTTGCTTAATTAGCAGCCAGAATCACATTTAAAACAGAAAAATAAGATATTTTAAAAATTGCTAATATTAAACTTTTCATGCAAAAATCGCCCCGCAACACTGGTACTCACGTGGCACATTGTAGTTTCTTTTAATTTTGAAACTAAAATTCCAAAAAAATTTTGTCGAATTTTATAAAAATGTTTTTTATTTCCGAAAGTAATATAATTATATAATTAAAAAACAAAACACAGAAGACAAAATAATATTTGTACATTTTTAATAAAATGTTAAGGTGTTAATTCATTTGAACAAAACTAATAGTTTGAGAATTATTCGGCCTTCTAAGTTTACTGTATTTCTTAGTTTTGGGCTTTGACCGTAGAAAAGAAAAAAATTTTAATTAATACACATACAATACATTGAAATTTCAACTATTTGTTTTTTCTTTTCTACTACCAAAGCACAAAAGTATCAAAAACAAAACTAATCTATATAAATAAAAATCAAATGTCGTTCGTTGGTAATTGCATCAGTTGAGAACGGCTGAACCGATTTGGATAATTTTTTTTTTAAAATGTTCGTAATAGTCCAACTTAGGTTTTTACGGAAAGAAAAATTGACCACGCCCACTTTGCGCCCACTTTTTTTGATTTATCTAAAATCGGAAAACGGCTGGACCGATTTGGATAATTTTTTTTTTAATGTTCATAGTAATCCAATTTAAGTTTTGTCGGAAAAAAAAATTGACCACGCCCACTTTTGCGCCCACTTTTTTTAATTTATCTAAAATCGGAAAACGGCTGGACCGATTTGGATAATTTTTTTTCAAATGTTCGTAGTAATCCAATTTAAGTGTTTACTGAAAGAAAAATTGACCACGCCCACTTTTGCGCCCACTGTTTTGATATCTATATAAATAAAAATCAAATGTCGTTCGTTGGTAATTGCATCAGTTGAGAACGGCTGGACCGATTTGGATATTTTTTTAAAATGTTCGTAATAGTCCAACTTAGGTTTTTACGGAAAGAAAAATTAACCACGCCCACTTTAACGCCCACTTTTTTATTTATCTAAAATCGGAAAACGGCTACACCGATTTGGCTAATTTATTTTTTAAATGTTCGTAGTAATCCATTTTAAGTTTTTACTGAAGAAAAATTGACCACTCCCACTTTTACGCCCACTTTTTTATATATACCTAAAATCGCAGAACGCCTGCGCCAATTTGGCTAACTTTTTTAAAATGTTTGTAATAGTCTACAAACGTTTTTTACAGAAAGAAAAAATGGGCGTTGGACAAGGGGGCGTGGCACTCTCATACAACCCAAATTTGCGATATCGAATAGCTTTTTAGTTACAGACCGCACAGGCTCGGAATTTAATATTCGAACTCAATTTACACATTAAGTTTAACTGATAACATTTTATGGTGTTGGACAAGGGGGCGTGGCACCTCCCATACAACCCAAATTTGAGATATCGAATAGCTTTTGAGTTATAGTTCGCACAGCCATGGAATTGGGTTTTCGACCACAATTTACACGTGCCGTTTTACTGATAAAATTTTATGGGCGTTGGGAAAGGGAGCGTGGCACCTCCCTTAAAACCCACATTTAAAATTTTGAATAGCTTTTGCGTTATAATTCACACAGCCCCGGAATTCAGTATTCGACGACAATTTACACGTGCTGTTTTACTGATAACATTTTATGGGCGTTGTACAAGGGGCGTGGCTCCTCCCTTGCAACCAGAATTTGCGATATCGAATAGCTTTGGAGTTATAGACCTCCACAGCCTCGGTATTCGAGCACAATTTGCACATGTCGTTTTACTGATAACATTTTATGGACGTATGGTGTGGCAACCTCCCATAATTTGCGATATCGAATAGCTTTTCAGTTACAGCTCGCACAGCCTCGGAATTCGGTATTCTATCACAATTTAAACACGCCATTCAGGGGGCGTGGCACCTCCCATACAACCCAAATATGCGATTTGCGATATCGAATAGCTTTGAAGTTATAGCCTAAGAATTCATTATTCTACCACGATTTACACATGCCGTTTCACTAATCAAATTTTATGGGAGTTAAACAAAGGGGCGTGGCACCTCTCATTCAACCCAAATTTAGATCAACCCAATGCAGGTTCACTGATAACATTTTATGGAAGTTTGGCAACGGGGGCGTGGCAGCAACGCGCCGGGTTCCAGCTAGTATTTGTATACTTTTTAAACATTTTTTCAAGATTAGAAATTTATTCACGCGAAAAAAATATTAAATGCAATGCTTCAGACGTGTGGAATATTTTTTAAAAATGTGTTTACATAAAAAACCATGGCAAGATTTGTTTAAATTAAGAAGAGAAACACAAAATAGCAGATAAACGAAAAAAAATCAAAATTCATGTTCATTTGGCAAGGAAAGGTAGCAAAGCAAGTACAGCCAAATTTTTGCCTTCTTGTTCTCTTAATGCCTTTATTCAGTGTCTGCAAATTCAAGTTCAGAAGCAGCAATTTTCTTAGAAAAATTCGTTAAAATAAGCCTGGCGCTACTTTGTTGTCCTTCCCACTTTACGCTGTTCCTCCCAAAGAAAAACTTAAAGCAGTGTGGCAAAGAAGCGGCGCGAAATGCGATAGCAATGATGAAAGTGATGGAATTGGTGTTGGTATCTTCTCGTATTGTTGCTATTAAAGCTAATTTAGCAATTAAGTGCAAAATCTACGCAAATAGGTCGACACGGGTACACAAACTTGGTTATCCTGGGATTACGGGCGAGAGCTTTGTTAAGCCTGTGTATTCTTGAGGAATTGCCTCAATGTGTCGCCAACACAAATGGAAAAACAAACTCACTCACTCACAGTCATACGAGATGAAACGCAACAACATCCAAAAAGAAAAGCAAGCCCACACACACACACGCACAGAGACTAACACACACCCCCCAACACTAATTTCAGACATCTTCTAGAGCTGGATGAGTGTATGTTAGACCCTTTCAATGTATGTGTCATCAACAGCAATTGTCATCAGCACCAAGTTGTTGTCAACGTTGTTGTTCTTGTGATATTGATTTTATGATTTTTTCAGTGTAACTTTTTTAGTTGCTATTATTTCTGTCATCGTTCTCGTTGTCGTTATTGTTGGTTGTCGGTTGCTTCTTACAATTGTGCTGAGTTGGTGTTGTTTGTTCAATAATAACAACGAAAAATCCGCATCACGTTTTTGCACTTAAGGGGGGAGGGGTGTGGGGGTTTAAGTTGGTTTGGGCAAAAAAAAGGCCTATTTGCAAGAATTTTTTATATC
This sequence comes from Dichetophora obliterata, assembly GCA_963920525.1. Taxonomy (NCBI): domain Eukaryota; kingdom Metazoa; phylum Arthropoda; class Insecta; order Diptera; family Sciomyzidae; genus Dichetophora; species Dichetophora obliterata. Next base: position 174,319,363 of record OY986436.1, on the reverse strand, counting down.
AGATTGGTAAGATAGATTTATTTTGAAAAAAAGTATATTATAATACAATATTTGAAGAATATTAAAAAAAATTTTGGTACAAAAACATAAAGATATTAAGGATTTATTGCAGTTGTCCGCTGGAACTTCGAAAAAAAATTTCGAATTCCTCACACTGAAGTATCTAAAAGCAAAAAACAAATTGTTGTGATTAGTTAATTAGTTTTTCTCTCAATTGACGCTGAGGTTTTTTATTTATCAATTTTTAAAAGTTTTGCATCATTTTAAAGTTGAAATGTCGATTATTTGACAATAAAATCTACTTATTTGTTTTTCTAAGATTGATACTAATTGAAAAATTTTAAAAAACTCGAATTTACTTGATAGTTATATGTATGAAGAATAAGTGTACAAATTTATAAAACGATTGGTTTAATAGTTTTTTCGGAATGGTGGTAGCCGACTTTAAAAAATACATGTTTGGGAAAATCGATTTACATTTTGTTTTACTCGATCATCACAGCATGGGGGCCGGTCGCTTGAAACGCTGTATCTTCTTTTGTTTTGCTCCGATTTACTTGAAATTTTGACACAATTCTCTTGACACGTATTTCATTTAGAAATAATAATATTACTTTAGTATAAAAATTAAACTAAAAACAGTTTTGAAACTTTACCCCCCTAAAACATTTGTAGAAAATTTTATTTTGGACTAAGCATTGAGTAGGAGTTTGTTTTGTATACGTGTCATACTTGGTTTGCTGATTTTCTCGAAGTACGAATAGTTTTTTATTTTCTTATTTTTCAGAAAATTTAAGCAAAATCCTTTGAAAATTGTTGATCCATCACGTCAGCGTAGCAACATTGTCAGATTGTGTTAAGCTTTTTCGTCAAAACCAATAAGCTTTTCAAGTGCTGCTACAATTCATAAGCTTCTTAAGTCTTTTTGGTATAAAAAGCGACATGCATTTAACACATACATAAATTGCCAAGATGAAGGTCAGTTAAATTTTAAGATTTGCCATTTAAAAGAAAAAACTCTGTTACCTAGAAAACATTTTATTTTGACAACCTATTAAATCTTCTGCACAATATTTTCTAAAGCAAAATTAATTCGCAGTAAATACGAAAGACAAGAAATTCAGTCATATATGTAAACATATCAAAATGTATATTATTTTCACCTTGATTAAGCACAGTAAAAGGATCCTTTTTTCTAAGATTTGAAGTAAAGTAGGTAAGTGAAGTAGGTAGTCTAAGAACACTCTAAAACTGATTGAAAAATCACTACAATAAATGTTGTGAAATTTCACATCATTATGAACTTTGAATATGAAGAGTTTAAGAAAATGATTTAGTTTTCATTACATTTTCCCAAATGCGCACAGTGCGTTCACACCATACAAAAGCTATTTTTTTATTTTTGTCCTGCTTCAACGCACTGTGTAATACCTAATGTTGTCCCGTTGAAACGTTTAAACATATTGACCTGTATCTTTCGCCTAATTGAGTTTGATAGCTATATAATTTTCAATATTTTTTAAGCTATTATTTTTATGTTACTTTTCTTACAAATATTTAATAGATTTTGGGTGCAGTTAAAGCTGAAATAATAATTCGATGAACTAAAAAATTTATCAAGTGTACGAAATTGAATTAAGTGCACTTTAAAAACTGACTGAAAAATCACTACAATAAATGTTGTGAAATTTCACGACATTTATTAGCGATTTCGTAAAAATATCACGCTAAACAGCGTGTTTTTTCTATTCTGTAATATCTATTGTAATACGTTGATTTAGCGTTGATTTAGCAGTCGACTTTGATTTTTTTGTTTTGTGCGGGGATTTCAATGTTAATCTTTTATGTCATGATAACATCTCTAAATCTATGTACGAAAATTTGTCTTCTGTCGGTCTGTCAATTGTAAATGATACTATGCCCACGTGATTTTCACATAATCATATTCCTAGTCTTCTCGATTATTTTATTGTCTCTGACCAATCAACTGTTCTTTTGTTTGACCAGATTTATTTTATCACTGATCATGATTTAATCTTCTGTTCTCTCGACATTAACTTATCTCGTACAGCTACCTCTTGGACTATCTCTAACCCAGACTTTAAATCTTTAAACTTCTCTGCCCTCTATCGTGATATATGCTTAGTACCCTGGAGTGATATATGGTTTTTCTCTGATGTTAATGAAAAAGTAGAAGCCTTCTCGAATATCCTTAACAATCTTTTTGTAAATCATGTACCCACTAGAACTACTGTTATAAAAAATGTTTCCTGCCCATGGTTTAATACAAATGTCAAAAATGTTATAAGGAAACGAAACAAAATGCACAGTTGTTGGAAAAAAATCCCGTCGTTTGAAAATTGGGAAAATTACAGGATTGCCAGAAATGCTTCAGTTTTAGCTATTAAGCAATCGAAACGGAACTACTGCTCTGGTAAATTAAATACCTCGCTTGCATCCAAAGTTCTGTGGAAAAATCTAAAAAACCTAGGAATTGGAAAAAATATGGCTCTGATTGTAACGTTAATCCTGACGTTCTTAACCATTTCTTTCTCTCCAGCAATTCTTCTCAAGGAAACATAAATATAGTTGATGTCATTGTTGAACCAAACTTCCAATTCTCTTCAGTTAGTGAGAATGATGTGGGCAAGTACATAATGAAAGTTAAATCAAATGCTGTTGGAGAGGATGGCATCTCGATAAGATTTATAAAGCTAATTATACCCTACATTCTTAGTCCGTTAACCCACATCATTAACCACTGTTTTACAACGTCTTCTTTTCCTCATTCCTGGAAAATTGCTAAGGTGGTCCCAATTGCTAAAAAAAGGTCTGCGATCTAAGCCAATGATTTCAGGCCAATTAGTATTTTGTCCTCGCTATCTAAGGTGTGTGAAGCGATTATGGCAGATCAAATCTCAATTTTTTTTGAACACTAATAATATGCTTTCTCCTCTACAATCTGGATTTCGAGCTGGCCAAAGCTGTTCCACTGCTTCTATGAAAGTTTTGGACGATATACGAAAATCATATGACGAAGGGCAGATTACTCTTCTCTGCATGCTCGACTTTTCCAAGGCTTTCGACACTGTAAATCACAACTTACTTTGCCAAAAACAAAAGTGCTGGTATGGCTTTAGTGATAATGCTGTAAGTCTTTTGAGAAGCTATTTGTCGAATAGATTGCAAAGAGTTAGGGTTGGTGATAGGAGTTCTCAATTTAATTTGGTACGCAGTGGAGTACCACAAGGTTCAATTCTTGGCCCATTGCTATTTTCAGTTTTTATAAATGACATTTTCTCAACTTGTAAACATTCTTCCATGTGCATACGCGGATGATATTCAATTACATCTTTCCCGTAGAACCGGTCTCTTGGAGGACTTGAGTTGTAGACTTAATGAAGATCTCCAAGATATAAACCAGTGGTCTTTAAGAAACGGTTTGCAGCTTAATGCACTTAAATCTCACGTTCTACCGATCTCGGCATTTAAAATTTTTTTTGAAAATATCCCTGACTTGTTTATAGGTGATAAGAAACTTAAACTTGTTACCAATGTTGTAAGCCTAGGTTTCCATATAAACTCAACACTGACGTGCACCGATCATGTTAACAGCATAATACGTAAAATATATTGTTGTCTTAGAATGTCTGCTGACTTTACGTCCTTAGAAACCAGGCGTAAGCTTGTAGTACAGTTGATATTACCTATAATAACGTACTCTGAACTTATATACAGCAAATTAGATTCACACTCTGAGCATAAACTACATGTAGCATTCAATCATGCTACTAGATATGTCCATGCCATTTGGAAATTCGATCATATTTCACAGTTCACAAGAAATCAGTTCTTGGTTGCGACTTAGCTAATTACCTTAACGCCAGGACTTGTATCTTTTTATACAAACTAATTCAGTCAAAAACTCCCTTATACCTATTTGAAAAACTACAATTCTCCCAGTCAGCTCGAAGTAATGCTCTGATAGTACCTAATTTTAAATTCCTTAATTCAACGAGATTATTTTTCATTAACGCCATTCGATTATGGAATTCTTTACCAAAACATTTAAAATCCATTGATGGAATTAGAAGCTTAGACAAGCTTTATTTAAAATGTTTACTTAACTACAGAGTTTTGTTAATGTAACCAGTTTTCTTACTTTATTTCACTCTTTCCCTCTATCCTCTTTCATCTGATTCTTTTCTGTTTTCTTTATAATACTGTCTATCTTCAACTTTTATATTTCAAATACTTAAAGCTAAATTAAATTATATTTTTAATAATAGTAATCGTATATTTCTTTCAATTATAAATTTAAATAACTTATGCTCAAAATGAAAATGATTCCTTTTTATTGTGTAATTTTTGTTACATGTAATATTTAATTCTAAATTATATTTCTTTGCATAGCAAAAGAACTTGTTCTTATTATACTAAGGTACTAAAATAAATAAATAAATAGATATAAAAAATAAAAAAAATACGTATATTTTACCTGCTTTCACGCTATTTCAGCGTTTTGTCGCTCAGAGAGCCCTAAAGTATGAATTTTTTTCCTATTTTTCACCTTTTTTCAGAGTGTTGTCGCTCTGAGAATCCTAAAATCGCTCCAGCAGCGATATTTTAAGCTATTAGAGGGGGTGTTACGCTCAGTGTTGCCAGATTTTGGGAGAGATAAATCCATTTTTGTTCTTCATTTCAATAAGCTTTTCCTTAAGATTTTCCCGTTTTTCCCCTTTTCTAAAGTTCAGTGTTTTATTTTAAATGAAAACAATACAAACCTTAATAATATAATTAAAAAATATATAATTTTTTTAATTTTTGGAAACATTTCACTTGTATCTGCAAATTACATAATAAACCTTAAGACACACTCTGAACTAATCTTTTTTTACTTTTTGCATAACAGAAACCGCAATATATTCTTGAAAAGAAATATTGCAAGGATTTTTATATAAATTGGTATTTTTTATTTCTAAAGATACAAATTTTTGTTTGTTAAATGACGGTTCGACCGTTTTTAGTACGTTTAGCTATGTAAATAGATTTTTCACTAAGTAAACATTAATATTATTAAATTTGCTCTTTACCGAACTCTTTGGCGTGAAAAAACAAAAAAAAAATAATAAATTTACGATTTTACGAAGAAGAAACCTGTGGGGAAAATATCTACCCCGGTTTGTAGTTTACAGATAATAAAAATGAGTTTGTAGTTCTAAGCTTAAAACATGATGCCAAAAAATGTTGCGCATTTTATGTAAGTAAATCAATATTTCTTAGTGACATATATTCTAAGTCGATATATATTTAGATTTTTTAAATAAATAGGAACATAACGAAATTAATGAAGGATACGTTTTGTTTTTCCAAACTATAGCATCCACAAATGCGAAAAGTCTAAATCCGCCTTCGTCCCAGACCATAAATCTTTTAAAAGTTCTCAGTTTTATTTACCCATTTACCATAGTTTGCTGAACAGAAAAAAAATTACGTTTGATTTTACAGCTGGTGATAATCCAAATGAATTTAAATTAAGCAAACAGGTTAATTCAAATAGTAATAAAATTAAATTAAAACTCAAGATGACTCAGATAAGTTTTAAATGTATTTTAATACAAGATGTTAAAAAAAATTATTAGTATAATTTGTTGATTTTGTGACGAAATTACTTTTTTTTAACTTATTTTCCCCGTTATAAAGTGTTATTTCCGTTATCCCTTTCCGTTGAAAATTCCCGCAAAACGGTGAAAATTCCCTTTTCTGGCAGCACTAGTAACGCTTGACCTAAAATAAAAACCGTTTCTGTAACGTCATATGATTTCGATGACTTTTTCGTACAAGTATCACATTATATACAACTTAAACATTATATTGGTCATGTCTTAATTATTCAAACCTACTGATGTTAGAAAGAGCAGCGCCTTCAGCTGTGTGATTGACTCTATACAGAGTTGTTGCTTTGTTAAAAGCTTACTTGAGAGACTTCATGCATTTCTTGCGTTTTTTTATAATCGAAGACAAGATTAATAGAGATAATTTTAGAATATAGTTTTTTAAAGAGAGTGCGAGAGCAATAATTGTAGGACAAAGTTTTTACGCTTTTCTAGAGTGAAATATTTTGAATTTTACTCTCTGAAATAAGACTATATTAAATGTAGGAAATCTGTTGCCAGCAATAATTGCTGTAAATTCCCGTGGGTTTTTGTAAGAGTGTAGTATATACAAAGCTTTGCCAAAATACCCACGTTAGGCATATCATTTTGGTATATAAAGCACATGTTGGTTGCTCTGCCTACAATGTAGTTTAAATTACTGTTTCATAGTAGTTGATTGCCAGAAATAACATTTGAGTACTAAGCCTCGTTTAAAAAGTCAATGAATCATACATCTACGGTAAGCCTTAAAAGATTTATGTTTTTTTTCTAGAAGAAGGTATCAGGATTGTTTTTGTCGAGGTTAAGATTTAAGCCTTTTTCATGTCATTGCTTACAGACGTCAAACTTCCATAAAATTCGAGTATCTTTTGAAATTAAGTTTTTATGAGCGTGTGAATAAAATTACGAATCGACTAAAAATGTTAAATTTTTTTTATATTCCTCTTCATAAATATCTCAACAGAAAATGTTATGCCTGATCATGCTGGAATGCAGTCCTTGCAAGCAAGACGGAGGCTTGACTGCTTCTGTAGAACAGCCCTGATTTATTAATTAATGTATCCGCATCTCCAGACCTGAAAATGAGTATGACTGATATCATAATGGCAAACCTCAAACAGTAAAAACTGCCACGTAAAGCTTTTTGCGAATACAAACCATACGAAGTCTGGATAGAGCTCGAAGGTCCAGTTCTCGATAATTTGTGTTCAAAAATTTAGCACACGCACAACACAATTGAACAATAGCAGCTCGATCAAAGTCCTTTCAAGGACGGAAAAAAATTAACAGTATAATACAGGGTGCGGCTAAAGTAACTATATGATTTGTTTTTTAAAGAACTATTGAATGGAATGAAAAAAACAAAAAAATTTATGATAAAAAGAAAGTTTATTTTATGTTATTTTTTTACATTAATTATGAAAAATAATATCAGTTAAATGACAATCGTTTTCTCTAACGCAAAAATGTGCTCTTTTTATGGCATTTTCCATAACTTTGTTGAGTGTTTCTTGTGGTATACGATCAATTTCTTCTTGAATGTTGTCCTTTAGTTGCTGCAAGGTTTGGGGCTTATTCAAATAAACTTTGTCTTTGAGATAGCCCCACAAGAAAAAATCCGGTGCAGTCAAATCTGGCGATCGTGGTGGCCATCTCAAATCGCCGTTTTTAGAAATTAACCGATTTGGAAATTGTTGTCTTAATAAGTCCATCGTTGCACGGGCTGTATGAGCTGTTGCACCATCTTGTTGAAACCATATATTGGCGTTTGGTGGCAATTGCGGAAATAAAAAATTTTGTAGCATTACTCTGTAACGTTCTCCATTTATTGTTTCACATACACCTTGATCGTTTTCAAAAAAAAAAAGGACCGTAAACTTTTTGGGCGGTAATGCCACACCAAACGGTAACACGAATTGCGTGTAAAGATTTCTGATGAAGATTTTTGGGATTTTGGGATCCCCAAAATCTGTTGTTTTGTTTATTTACGAAACCGTTCAAGTGAAAATGCGCTTCGTCGGTCATCATTAAATTTGACAAAAAATTTTCATTTTGATCAACGAGATTTAAAACTGCTCTAGCATATTCCAAGCGCAATACGAAGTCCTCAGGATTTAGTTTTTGGACTAGTTGGATTTTGTAAGGGAAGAGGTGCAAATCGTGTTTTAAAATTCGCCGAAGAGTGCGGTCAGAAAGCTGCAACTGGGAAGATCGTCTTCTCGTTGATGTCGTAGTATGATCAATCCGATATTTTTATTTTTATATAATAAATTTAAAAAAATTTTCCACCAATATCAAGAAAGCTTTCAAGCTAACGATTTCAAAGCCTTTTTTGGGTTCAGACTCAAAACAGTTTTTGTTTTATCTAATTTTTTAAAATATACATCTAAATAAAATATACAACTTTAATCATATTTATATTTTATTTTTTAGGATCATTTGGAGACCCAAAGAAAACTATATCATAAATTAAAGGAGAGTACTACTTGACTACTTGTCACAAAATTTTAATGTAACTCCTTTAAATCTCATACAAAATCTAACTCGTCCCAACTCGTTGTCCTCGTTGGCACAATTTAAGCAGCAATATATCAAACTATCACTTTCAATGTATTCATAATGTGCACAGCGTTTGCATTTACATAATGGTACATTTACGACAATTTTTATTGGATTTGATGCTCGACAATGCTTGACAAGATACTGCACATATTGAATCCTCGTTATCTGCATCACTACAAGCTGTTTTCGGATTAACTGTGACTTTTACTCTTTTAGTTGCATTTTAGCTTCTTTTTATGCCTTTTTTCAGTTTTCGTAAATTGTTCCTGACTGGAGTAAACTACAGTATCGGTCAAAACTGCACTACACTTGTTCCGTGGATTTTGAGTTGTATTCCGTTGCGGAACTTAAGCAAATGGTTCATTTGTTTCGGGTGTTGGTTCGTTAACACTCGGACGAGTAGTTTGAATATGAAAACAGCCTTCATTTTGCCAACCTGAGGGATTCGAAACGGCAAGTGATCCAGTTGGTTCATTAAAACCAGAATCTTTTTTAAATTGAGTTTCCTGTAGCTGATACTGTAAGAGTTTAAGTAACTAGAGTGCCCCGCTCAGCCGAAGTAATAGCTCCAAATGGCTTGGTCCCTATTCGACCAACTATTAATTGTTGTTTTTGTACACTGGTGATACTTGTCTCGTCAACGTTCCAAATATCGCTTCCAGTGAATTTGTACCGCTCTAGAACGCTTGCCAAATTATATAAAAACATACTAACGTTATGCACGTAAAAACTTGTAGTTCGAGCAAGACTGGTTGACCTTAGTTTTCTAACACTTTATTTATTTATTTCATTCCATAAACCCCTAAGCCATTCCTTGCCAGCCATATTATTTAAGGACCAAGTTTCTGAAAATTTTTTATGAAGAGCAACATCAGACTTCTACAAGACTCAAGCCAAAATATAAAGGGAGTTTTTTATAGAGTGATACAACTTTGAGTAGCATACCTGCTTTATTTAACCACCCATTTAACAGCTTATAGTCGTTTTTTGTTTAATTTGCTTTGACATTTTATTATGGATCGACTTACACCAGAGCAACGCGTGTACATTGTGGAAATTTTTAATCAAAAATGGTTCTGTTTGTCAAACTTATCGAGCACTTCGTCCATTTTGTGGCGTACATAATCGTCCTTCAGAGCTGCTAATTCGAAGAACAATATATCGTTTTCGGACCACATTTACTGTTACTGATAATATGCATCCCATGAGATGCCGAACAGTGCGCACTGAAGAATCTGTAGCCGCTGTACAGGAAAGCATTGAAGATGATCCTAATCAATCAATTCGTCGCCGTTCTCAGCAATTGGGGTTGTGTCCATCCACTTTATGGAAAATTTTACAAAAAGATCTTGGCTTAAAACCTTTCAAGATTCAACTTGTGCAGGAATTAAAGTCAAACGACCATCGTATGCGCCGTCAATTCGGCGAATGGGCTGAAGCACAAATTGATATTGATTTTGAATTTCCATGGATAATTTTATTTTCCGATGAAGCCTATTTTTGGTTAATTGGGTTCATAAATAAACAGAATTGTCGCATTTGGAGTAAGGAGAATCCACAAGCTTTTGTCGAAACACCATTACATCCACAGAAAATGACTGTTTGGTGCGCTTTTGGGCTGGCGGAGTTATTGGCCCATATGTCTTCAAAAACGATGATGGTGAGAATGTTACTGTCAACGGTGAACGGTATAGGAACATGATTCGAAGTTTTTTCGTACCTCAAGCCACATGCCACACAGCGGGCGCTACAATTGATTTACCCAAGGAAACTATTGACGAAAAAATAATTTCACAAAATGGCCCAATTAATTGGCCCCCAAGATCGTGATTTAACCCCACTGGATTATTTTGGTTGGGGTTATGTAAAGTCATTTGTCTACGTCAATAAGCCCCAAACAATTGAACACCTGGAAATCAACATTCGAAGAGTTATCGGCGAGATACGTCCGCAAATGCTGCGAAAAGTTTGTGAAAATTGGTGTTCCAGATTGCGCCTGGTACGCGACAGTTTGGCAGTCACATGGCCGCAGTTATATTTATACATTAATGTCATAAAATTTTTATCCAAGAAAGCTCGTTATATTGATATTAAAAATATATTACTATATTTTATTATGATTTAAACTGGTATCACTCTATAAAAAACACCCTTTATATTGTATGTCCCTTACAAGTATTTTGACAGTGTCTGTGCTGGATCACTTGTTAAAATTTGTCGTTTTTTTACATATCTCACAGAAAAGTAAGACTGAAGACCTACAGCCCTATTCTGGCAGCTTAACTAAGCTCACCACATTAAGAAAATAGTTAATATGAACAATTTGTTAAGGTTTCGTATTCTGCTGCAAATTTTAAAGCTCTTTTCTTTACAATTTTGTTAATAACAGAAAGAGTCTTAACAACGAATTAAATGTATGTGCTTAGATAGAAAATTGTTGTGAAAATAATAAAAAAATACAAATTATAATATAATAAATAAAAAATATAATAAACTGGCCATTTCAGCCCTTGGAAGGACTTTGACCTAGCTTCTATTGATCAATTGTGTTGTGCGTGTTATTAAATGTTTGATCACAAATGACCGAGAACTGGACCTACGTGTTTTATGCCGACTCCGAACGGCTTATGTTCTCAAGAAGCTTGACATGGCAATTTTTACTCTCTGAGGTTTGCCCTTGTCTGCAGAGAGGTGACGATCGAACAGAAAAATTAGTTCAATTGAAAAAACTTTCTGTCTGAGCTGGAATTGAACCCGGGCTACCGCGGTTCTTTAGCTTAGGGGCCACGCACTCTACCCACTAGGCTACGGTCGCCACAATTATAATATAACTAGCTGAAACCCGGCGCGTTGCTGCCACTCTCCCTATTCAAACGCCCATAAAATGTTATCAGTTAAACAGCATGTCTAAACTGAGGTCAAAAACTGAATTCCGAGACTGTGCGACCTATATACACAAAGCTATTCGATATAACAATTTTGGTCTGTATAGGAAGTGCCACGCCCTCTTGATCACCCCTCATAGAATGTAATCAATTAAACTGCATGTGTACATGGAGGTCGAATACCGAATACCAAAACTGTGCGACATATAACTCCAAATACATTCGATAACACAAATTTGGGTTGCATGGGAGGTGCCACTCCCCTTTTCCCTACGCCCATAAAATTTTACCAATGAAACTGCATGCGTAAATTTTGGTCAAATACTGAATTCCGATGCTGTGCGACCTATAACTCCAAAGCTATTTGATAGCACAAAGTTGGATTGTATGGGAAGTGTCACTCCCCTTTTTCCTACGCCCATAAAATGTTAGAAATGAAAGTGCATGTATAAATTTAGGTCGAATACTGATTTCTTACGCTGTCAACCTATAACTTCAAAGCAATTCGATATTGCAAATTTGGGATGTAAGGGAGATGTCAGGCCTCCCTGTCCAACGCCCATAAAAAAAAATCATTGAAACTGCATGTGTAAATTGAGGTCAAAAACTGAATTCCAAAGCTGAATTCCTATAAATTCAAAGCTATTCGATATCACCAATTTGGGTTGTATGAGAGGTGCCCCTCCCCCTTGTCCAACTCCCATAAAATTTCATCACTGAAACGGTACGTCTAAATTGTGGTCGAATACCGAATTTCTAAGCTGTGCAACCCATAACGCTATTCGATAACACAAATTGTTTTTATATTAATGGGAGGTAAAAGAAGGTGTGGCATTTCTTCTTAAACCATCTCGTACTCAAAGCAAAGCCACTTACAAAATTTGAGCTCAATCGGACCAATAGTTTCAGAGTATTGTGATATTTCCAAAAGTAGGCGTAGATGAAGTGTGACAACGCCCGTTTTTATTAAAGTTAGTGACAGTCATCATAAGAACTTATTTACCAAATTTTAATTTAATACGACCAAAACCTTCTTAAATATAGCATTTTTATTGATTTGTGGGCGATAAAAGGGGTACGGCATTACTTTTCTCCTAAACCTTTGCGTAGCAGTTACGAACAAACCAGTAGAAGGAAGTATCCTATTTGGTCTAGTCGTTTTCAAGTTTTAAGCATCCGAATAAATCACGATTCATTTTTATATGTACAGATATTGATTTGTGAGCGGTAAAACTGGGCGTGAAAACATTTATGTATCGTGACTGCCTCTTGGAGCACCTACACAGCAAGTTTCAGTATAAAAATGTGTAAAACTCCGGAATTGCCATGATTTCGAAAAAGTGGGCGTATATATATTGCGACGAAAAAGTGATTTTTGTACAGTTACTGACAGTTACCATCTGAACAAAATGATAATATATTAGTTTTTACGATCGAAACCGTCTGATATATATCCCTTATTTGGTTTGTGGTCGATAGCGCAAATTTGGCTTGTATGGGAGGAACCACGCCCCCTCGTCCAAACGTTACCAAACCTCACAGGTACAATCTATCTCCTCGGCAAACGTTGTTCTGCCACAGACCGCCTTACTGCCATACACGAAAATGTCAAGAAATGTCAAATATATTCACCATTTTCAGTACAGCAGCCGAAAGTAGCCATGTGCACTAAATAACCACATTTTAGTCTAATACGATCAAAACCGTGCGAAATATAGCATTTTTGTTGTTTTGCAAGCGGTAAAAAGGGGTGCGGTAAAATATTTCCCTTGAGCCATCTCGTAATCGAAACAAATCGACTGTCCAAATTTCAGCTCAATTTAGGGAAAGCCTGGCGCACTTTACTTCACTGGACGCTAACTCCCCGAAAAGTGAGTTTAACTAAAGTAGGGCAGGCCTATTTTTAGTGCACTTGCCGAGAGTAACCATATGTACTGAATTACAAAATTTTTGTCTAATACGACCCAAACCGTTGAAATAAAACGTTTTCATTGGTTTGTGGGCGGTAAAAAGGGGGCGTGGAGACCAATTTTTAGTACAGTTGCTAGCAGTAACCGTACAAACTAAGCCAACATTTTAGCTCAATCGACCCAGTAGTCAATTTTGATGCTTTCTTAAAAAGTGGGTGTGGCTATATAGCGATGACGCCCTTTTTTAGTACAATTGCCGAAAGTAACCATACAAACTTAAGTATCATATGTTAGTCTCATACGGCCAAAACTGCATGAAATATAGCATTTTCACTGATTTGTGGGCGCAAAAGGGGGCGTGGAAACCAATTTTTCGCACAGTTACTGTCAGTAGCTTCACAAACCAAAGTACCAAATTTAAGTCTCATACGACCAAAACCGTCTGAAATAAACCATTTTCATTTATTTGTGGGCGGTAAAAGGGGGCGTGGAAACCCATTTTTAGGACAGTTGTCGACAGTAACCGTACATACTAAATTACAAAATTTTAGCCATATACGACCCAAACCGACTGAAATATAACATTTTTATTGATTTGGGGGCGGTAAAAGGGGGGTGTGGCAAATTTTTTCCTCAACCATCTCGTACCTGAAACAAATCGACTGCCAAAATTTCAGGTCAATCGGTTCAGTAGTTTTGGAGTCTATAGACATCACACAGCCAGACACACATCGTTTTGCTTTTTATGTATATAGATATCGATTTGTGGGCGGTAAAAGTAGGCGTGAATTTATATATAGTAACCGCCTCTTGGAGCACCTATACAGCAAGTTTCACTGTAAAAGTGTATAGAACTCTGGAATTGCCATGATTTTGAAAAAGTGGGCGTATTTATATGACAACCACGCCCATTTTTTGTCCACTTACCGACAGTAACCATCTGAACAAAATTACCAAATCTTAGTTTTTTACGATTGAAACCGTCTGATATATATCCTTTTTTTGTTTGTGATCGATGGAGCAAATTTGGCTTGTATGGGAGGTACCACGCCCCCTTGTCCAATCGTTACCAAACCTCACAGGAACACTCTCAAGATGTGGGTTCAGTTTCCCTGAAAATTTCATAATGATCGGTTCAGCGGTTTCAGAGTCTATACGTGATATAGCCACATACCCACATACCCACATACCCACATACCCACATACCCACATACCCACATACCCACATACATACATCCATTTTTATATATATAGATATTGAGTTTAAATACATTAAACTGAAAAATGGAATAATTTTTTACTTATTTTAAGTGTTAATAATGACATCTTTCAGTAGCCGTGGCAAATTTTTCAAGCGCTTGCAAAGTCACAAGCTGCACTCGAAGCATCTGTTTACATAGCGCATCTCTTCTTTCAATAGACATATCGATTTTCACCATGCATGGTGAACTTTAAAAGCTTTTTAAGCTTTTATGTTGTTAATGATTTTTAAGATTATCAACTTTTACATAACATAACAATCAGCTTAACAAGAGCTTCTTAAATCTTTCTTGTTAAGCTAACAACCAGAATAGCGCTGTTATTCTGTTTTGTTTATTTGCAATATCGAGCAAGAGTTTGATAATAAATATCATGAATTTTCGCTTCGCTGCGGATTTGAGCTCTGGACCTACTGTGTTTATAGCTTGCATCATGGCTTCTGCAGATGTCAGATCTAGGTTTGCAAGTCGTTTGCGATTTCTTGGCAAGTTTTCTTAAAAAAAGAAAACATAACATATCTAAAGAAAAGGTAAATGAAATTATCAGCCCAATTCTGAATGATTGTTCTCGGGGAATTGGAAAACGGAGTTTTAATTTTTCAGATAAAATTCAAAGACAAAACGTTCTCATATAAGCATGTAAACATGCATATATAACATTTTAACTTTTGATGAGCGATAAAGTGCAAATAGCGTAAATGTCGACAAAATGCCAGCTGCAACAAAATGATGACCTTTTTCAATTTTAAATCTTCTAAAAGCCTTTATTAAGGTACTATTACAGTGTTCAGCTATAAAAAACACCTTTTTTGTAAATTTTTTTACCTAGTTTTGTTAATTTTAATGATTCAAATTTTTTACATAATGAAGAACTATTCATGAGAAAATAAAATTTTTTTTTTGTCTTTATAGTTGTTGTTAATTTTCTAATGGGCGTTGAAGTTAGCGTGTTTAAAAAATTGTTGCAATTGGCTTCTCGTCTCCAGCATTTACAAAGCGTCTGAAAGTAAAAAATCAAAGTGCATTCTAGAGTTAAGGGTTGTAGTTGAGCGTTCAACCTACGCAAATAAAAAAATAAAAAATAGCATGCGTTCAAAAATAAAATTTACACAAAACCCCACTTTTTTTGACGAAACTCTCAGCCATAAAAAATAAAAGTTTTTTGATTTTTATAGGTTTAGTGCTTAACCCTTTGACGACCACAGGCAAGTATACTTGCCAAAAGGTTTTTGGGACCTATGATTGTCCGGGTAAGAGATAGAGCAAATATCATCAAAGAGGATTTGTAAAGAAAGCTCAGGGCAACAACAACTTAGAATGAAGTAGATTGCTACCTGGTCTCACCCGAGCTGGAGAAGCCCCCAAAGTTGAAAAATATTACAAACAAAAAGTTATAATTCTAAAGCCCTCTAAGAGCCGAAAAAATGTCGCGCATTACTGAGACTCCATTATGTTTGGGAGTCATCCCTTACCTTTCAAAAATTTTAAGTTTAGAAGTTTTCGTGTATTCCAAGGAGACCACAGGGCCTAAAACAGGTTAGGCAAATATATTTGCCTCTGGGCGACGAGGGAGCAAAACTTATAAAAAAAACAAAGTACAAAAATGCCGTTAGTTTGTTCGTCATGTGTTTGCTTTTGCATGATTTGTTTTCTATTTCCCTGTGCATCTTTATTTATGTTTAGTCTTTGTTGAAATTGAGTGAAAGCAGACGTATTGATTGAAAGTGATTTTTTATAGTTTGTGCGATATTCTTGATAAACAGCATGTTTATTTTTTGTGCAGTGTTTTTTCCATATTCGTTACTAAAACAAATTTTTATGAAAATGAGTGCATCAACGCGTGATCGTTTGTTTTTTCTTCGATCGGACGAAATCGAACAGATTTTGCTTTGCGACACCAGTGACAACGAAGATGATGGTGTCACAAACTTGGATGAAGAAGACATCGCATTTCTTGAAAATGGCACTTTAGAAAATGAAGGCGAAGACAATATAGAAGTCATCATTGTGGGCGCAAATGATGCAGCTCCTGCACCTAAAAAACTGAGATCACACCGGACGCAAATCCCAACGCCAGTAAGCCCAGTTTCATCGACATCAAATCTAGCACTGGATCCAGTTGGCATACGATGTGTTCAACACTGTTAGTAATTTTGAGGGTAAGTTATCATTAGCCAAAATGCATAGCTACTTGTTTGTCAGTTCATTTATTTTTTGTTGCAGAATTGTGCATCATGATAGTTGAACAGTCAAATCTAAACGCCATACAAAAAGGCCGCATTTTCACTATTACGGTGACTGAGTTCAAGGCCTATATGGGTTTGATTATACGTATGACCCTTGTCAAATTGCCCAACATTCGTCTGTACTGGTCTACAGATAACACTTTCCGCCAAGCCCAAGTAGCTGATGTCATGACCCGGAATCGATTTGAAGAAATAACTTCCAATCTTCACTTTTCCGACAACGAACAGGATGATAAAACCGATCGCGCTTACAAAATCAGGCCAATTATAAACCATTTAAACAAGGCTATGCCGGAAACGTACACGTACCCAAAGAAACTATCAATTGATGAACACATGGTGAAGTTCAAAGGTCATAATGCTATGAAGCAGTACATGAAGGATAAGCCTGTTTCGTGGGGCTTCAAACTTTGGTGCTTGTGTGAATCGGAAACTGGCTACTTATACAATGTTGAAATTTACACAGGTAAAAAGCAATTCGTGGAACACGGCCTTGGTGAGTCTGTTGTTTTGCAGCTATGTGCACCCCTCGCAAAAAAAGGCATTGAAGTTTATTTCGACAACTTCTTCACTAGTCTAAACCTTATGCACATTCTCCAGGAAAACGAAATAATGGCCTGCGGCACAATTCGGAGCAATAGAAAGCATATGCCAAAGAATTTTCCGGCGGAAAAAAATAATGAAGCGGGGCGACATAAGCTACTTTACATCTGACAGCATTTCTGTAGTTAAATGGATGGATAATCGTGGCGTATATCTGGCATCAAATTTTATTGACCCAACTGCTGTGTTTCAAGTAAAGCGCCGTGTTGTTGGACAAGCTGGAAAAGTTGATGTCAGCTGCCCTTTGGTTATCCAAAACTACAACAAGGGAATGGGTGGACTTGACCTTATGGACCAGAAGAAGGTTTATTATGAGTACGATCGTAGAAGCAAATGGCGTTTCTATATTCGTCTGTTCATCGATCTCTTCGAAATATGCATCCATAATAGCTATATAGTCTACAACAAGCTAATACTACCCAGCAGCTTTTCGACAAACATAACATCTATTGAATATAGGGCAGCTTTGGCCAAGGAACTAATCAGTGACTTCACGTCAAGAACGCGAGCATTTCCAGAAGTTTCCAGAATTGGAAACCACAAGTTAGTCAAGCCCCGATCTCTCCACAAAATGGAAAAGCGCGACCAATGGAAACGGTGTTCGAATTGTACAGCGAAGGGCAAATATAGCCGAACCAATGTATTTTGTGTCCAATGCAACTTGTTCCTTTGCTTCACTACATCCCGCGACTGCTTTGGAATTTACCAAACACAACATTAATGAATAGTTTTTCTTGTAAAATTTTTAAATATAACATATACTTATGCATAAAAATCTTAATTGTACATTTATTTTTTTTTGGATAAAATTTTCCGTCGTTGACCACAGGCAACTATACTTGCCGTCAAAAATTGGAGACAAGGGGGAGATTTAGGGATCCAATTTTTTGTGAAGCAACTACCAATAGGCCATAGAAAAAAAAATAGAAAAAAAATTAAAATCGCTTCGGCCAAAAATGTCTGGTCGTCAAAGGGTTAACAGAGTCTGTAAGGATCATAATGAATCAAGATTCATAGAAATCGATCAAAGAGAACTCCAGATATCTTGGAAGCCGATTCAAAAAACCTTGTTCCGAGAAAAACGCGATTGCAGATTTAAATGGTCTTGAATATCACGAATAAAATATGTGTTATAACTTTTTCTATTTGATATTTTTTCTAAAATTTTGTATACAGCCCTCGTTAAGACACGTAAATTAACATGGTAGTTAACATTACAAAATAGGCTCGGAAATGATGAATGAACGAGAACACTTACTACATGTTGAATCGGAATATATTGGCATTGTGACAACGGGGAGACAGAGGCGATAAGATTTTAAGTATCAATTTCTCAGTTATTCTCCCATTTCATGTTTGTTGTTGTATTCTTACTTTACTTCATCGCCTCTGTGTCGCAGTGCGCTAATGCGCGCTTGCACAGCGTATCACAAAGATTTCTGGTGAAGCCTTTAGCAGGGCCGAAATTGCAATAATATCAGCTAGTGATTTTTTCCCTATTCATATTGAAAACGTTGTTGTTGTTGTTTCTTTTGACAGATTCGTTAGAACAATGAATTGTTCTTACCTTGACCTAAAGCTCAATAAACGATTTTAAACTATCAAAAACAACTAGAATTTGTATTTAAAATCAAGTATGATTAAAACTATCAACATTTAGAATTTAAATCATATAAAATCAACATAATAAATAACAAGGTCATTTAGAAAAAACTTTTAATAAATTATTTTAAAATATAATAATGGTTTTTCTATTCTATGTTTTTATTATTATTGTAATTTTATATGTATAGAATTATTATAAAAATCCAAAGACTCAATAAATTTACTTACTGTAAGTAGTAAACTTGCTTGAAATTTGTGTCTTAGTATTTAAATATACTTTGCTAATGCTTATTTATATACTGTTGTTTAGAAAAATATGCACAAGATATCCTCAAATTTAACTTATAGAAATCGTACATTCTTTTCTTATAATCGTACATTTAAAATCGGTGATTTACTCTGATGCATTTTTAATTTTCTCATTTTTAAATAATTAAAAAAACAAACCAGAACAGATACCAAACATTTTTAAAACAGGATTTGTAAACTTTCTAATTTTTTATCTGATTGAAAATCACATTTTATATTAAAAAATGTATGGTCATACCTAAAAACTTGCTATAAATCATTTTTAAAATGAAAATTGTGAACCAAACTGAGTATTTTGTGGTTTTTAAAGCGGAAATTCACATCAGTTCTTAATTTATATAATATTAACCATATAAAAAAGAAGGAAACTGTCACCGCTTTACCACAACTCGATAAGCGGTTTTTAAAAATGTGCATGACATGAACCATAAACACGTATGAAAAAGTGTCATACTTTTGTCAACATTAAATACATAACAGAACGCAATATCTATTTTTCCGCACATAAAAATAACACCATTATTTAACATTATTTAAGTTGCGTTTTAATTGGTTATGATGAATAAACATATAACTGAACATTTAATGTAGGTCGTGTTTCGTTGTTGCAATAATTAAAAAATATTCAGACTCGACATTTTCGTCCACAAGCTTGGCATAAGTCGCCAGGCTTAAATCAATTTCATATTAATAAAAACCTGCACCGAAAATTATTCCATTTTTCAGTATATAGAATAATATTTCATTCTTTGAAAAATGCTGATGAAATTTAATTGTGTCGACAGTTTATCATTTTTCGATTTAGTGAAGCATTTTCTTCGAAGCCCACATTTTGCTTAGTTGAGCAAAAATATTTACACCATGCTACACTAAAAAAAAAAGTTTTTCTGCCAATAATTTTTACTTATTGTCAACAGCTTTTATTTGTGCGTTGTTTTCAAAAGCATGGCAAATGACCGAAACTGTCAAATTGAAGTTGACATTTCATACAAAATCTGCAATCAATGAGAATGCAATGCGAAAGCAGAAATTGGCAAAAATACCAAAATAGCTGAGTTTGAGAGTTATGGTCACTAAAAAAGAGAGCACATTCAGCCATAACACTACCTTGTCTAGTTCTACTATGGGAAAAAGTACAACGTATTGGATCTTGAATCTCACCTACTTAATCATTTCGAGAAGCGCCCTTCTGTTAAAAATCTTATCAATGTCGTGAATGTGTGTTATATTCAGTAATTCGGTTGATTTCATGCAGCAGTTCTACAATATTCCGGTATTCCGGATTCCGGTACGTCAGTCCTTCATTCAAGGTCAGTTTTAGGGGTTCCTTGTGCAGTTTTATGAAGGCTTTCAGTGAACACTTCATTAAACATTTTTAATCAATTTATATGTATATAACACTTTATTAAACGGTATAATCAACAAGATAAAGATTATTGATTAAATTGCAAAAAAACAAACAATTTTCCGTTGCTGACGTAAACACGTTACTTTTAGTTAGTAAAAATGAATTCATGGAAACACTGATTATTGGCTAAACAGTTTCGCCTTTGAATTTATTTGAATTCAACTACATATTTGTCGCAAATAAACTGTTGTCAAAATAACTTAGAAATTATTGTTTTGTAGAAGAAATTTATTGAAGTCATGGCAGAATAAGAAGGTCCCAGCAGTCTCGGACATCATGGAAGAATTAGTCTTTGGTGATTTCTTAAAGAAACTTGCTGCATAAGCCAAACTTGCAAAATATTCACAAACGCGTCTGTCTTGTAATCGTCAATAACAGACTTAAAGAATATTCTTGAACTCATCTGCATTGGGGTCGTCAACAATAAAAAACAAAAGGAACAAAGCAACAACGAAAACTGTAGAACACGTGAAACCTCATCTTTCTTGTTTTTCTTGTCGAAAATTCTTTAACGCGTCCGTTTTGTGTTCGACAAAAAAAAAAAAAAAAAAAAAAAAAAACAAAGTAACATATCAGAAACACGTGTTTTCGAGCGCGGTTGAACAATACGAAAATGCAACAAAACTCTCTTGCCGGCCTTTGTAGTCTAGTGAAGAGTGCGCTAGACTATCAATTAACAATTTGATTCGTTTTTTTTAACTTTCGGTTTTCACTTCAGACACGAATTTTCATTAACTTTTTCAATATTTTCATGAACGAAATTTCCTAAAAACTTCGGTATTCACTTCATTAACGAAATTTCATTAACTTTCGCTCTCTTTCGTTTATGAAACTTATACAACGTTCTGCATTGCGTTCTTGCATGAATTTGGAAAATTTATATGAGATTTTCGTCAGTGAAATGTATGGCCGAATTATCATGTTTCGTCCATAAATCGAAAAAATCATGCATGATTCTTTTACGATTTCTTTAAGAACGGAACTACTGGGGTAGGCTCGATACGGAGAGACTTTAAAAAGTACCGCTTATATTCTGTGTTTGTTTTGATTCTTTTTCGACAATACCTACAATTCTGTAAAAATCATGTCAAACGAAAAAAGTTGAGCTTACACCCATAGTTGCCAGCACTAGTACTATTGTAGTTATACTTTAGTATTTAAGTATCCATACAACTACACTACTGTTTTCTATCATATAGTTCCGGGGCGCCCAGATCTGAAAATGCAGTTTTGAGGTACTCATTGAGAAAATAAGATTTACTAAAGAAATTATAGATATACCGATCAGGTATCGAGTTATCGATATTAAATTTTTTTCTTGCTAAAATATCTGTTGAAAAAAACATCTATGTCCTTGCCAACAACCAATGAATCTTAAATATTGACTCGTTACTTCAAAGGTAATTCAATTATCTGTCGGAAGAAATACAAACCAAATATATTTAAGCAATATATTGAATTTTATTAGAGATTTAATATTATATTTACTTTCTATTACTGATAAACCCGTTATTTTCTCCTGAAGTCGCGTTATTAATATGTCAGTGCATTTGCTTTTGTCAGCCTTTGTAGTCAAGTGAAAAGTGCGCTAGACTATCAACCCAGAGGTCCTGGGTTCGGTCATGGTTCTTAACACTTTCTGTGTTCTTCCCTACATTTAAGAATTATGGAAAAACTAAAAATCCTCAATTAAATTGTAGAAAATGTAGAATTAAAGGACAGGAACAACTAAAGGCTGGAAATTCTTGCCGAGGTTAAGGTATAACACTAGCTTCGGTTAAAAGCAATTCAAATTGTCTTTCACGGTGCTTTCGCCTAATCAATAATTCACGTATGGTTCCAATCAATTCCTCTAAATAAATCTATCCATTTCCTTTTAGGCCAAAGACCAAACCTTGTTTGTATAAGGCGCATGCCTTGGTTCTTTGATCTTTTAAAAAAATATATATATCTTATTCAAAAAGCTTATAATCAAACTTTTCAGTTGATATTTGACGAAGTATTCTAAAATTAAATGTAAGATTTACTCTTCACACTAAAAAACAAAAATATAAAAATTTGAGTTTTTTTTTTAATTACTATAAAAAAATATTTTACTTTTACATACGAACAGCTATAAAATGTGAAATAGTCTAAGAGTTTGGTTTATTTGAACTTTTTCTGAAAACTTATTATATTATTTCTAAATAGCATCAATAAAACATAATTATCAATATCATTTGTATATTAAGAAAAATATAGCAAATTTTCTAAAATAATGTTATAAAAATAAAATTGTCTTAAAAAATCGATAACTCGATAACTAATCGGTATATAGATAATTCCTTCGATGAATCTTATTTTCTCAATGAGTGCTCAAAAACGGTATTTTCAGAGCTTGGCGATTGGGAATCTCCCCAATCAATAATATTCGCAACACACCGCACGAACCATTTTATATAGTATATAAAAGGGCGGTAAAACAAGGCTTGGCAACATTTACATATACAGTGAACACCACTTTGTCTCAGTTTCATTATAAAATATGCACAACTCAGGAATTATAACGGTTTCTGAAAAGTAGGCGTAGTTAAAGTTCAACAACGCCCATTTTTGGTTGAGATTCCGAGAGTAACTATACGAACTAAATTACAAAATTTTAGTCCAATACAACCGAACCCGTCTGAAATTGAGTGTTTTGATTGGTTTGTGGGCGGTACTAGGGGCTGTGGCACCTTTTGTTTTTTTATTATTTGAGATATTAGCCCTGAAAACAAACGTTGTAAGATTGATTCTCTTAGGTGTTACCGTTTCCGAGATCTTAATGGACACCAACCCGCACGATTTTATCACGATTCAGTGCACTTGCCAGCGTAGTTAAGAATTCTGCACTTAACAAAAAAAAAAACTAGCCTACCTTGTTAATACATACACCTTGATTGAAGTGATTTTAACCATGGTAGAATAATACAGGTAGTCTCGTGGCTAATCGTGATCTCTTTGACAATACTACCAGATATGTCAAAATCAGTTTTTTTTAAAGAAAACAAAGATAACAGTGAAATATTAAATTACTCCATTTGGATATTTTTGTGTTGAGTTTAAAAACTTGAATAAAAGTGAATTACTTATTTTTTTTAATTAAACTGAAGTGCGTGTTGTGCCAAAAACATTTGGGCAAGGAAAACGGGCAGAGTTTTCGTGTTCCAGCTGACGAGCCTAGAAGATAACGATGGAACATGTTCCAAAAATTAAAAAAAAAGTTTTCGTGTTTGCTATAGACACTTCCACGAAAGCATAGTTGGCCATCCACCACCATCCAAATTTAATAACAATCATATAAATTACTTAAACAGCTGCATAAAATACTATTATCATTGATTGATCAATTAAAAATTAAAAAAAGCAAAATAGTTTCAGCCATGACAGATTCTTTTTAATTTTTCCTTTCCCAACGCATTATCGTCGGTTGCAGATTTTTTGTGAACTGTCAGTTGCCTTTTGACCGTTATAGTAGTTCGCTCTCAGCCTTGCAAATTCCTCTATTCTTCTACCATGATTGAAACAGAGTATAAATTTAAATTTGTTCAAATTGACAAATGGAACAAATATCAATTATACGAAACAAATCTATTTTTACAAAGTAATAAAATTCAAAGTTTAATATTTTGATCTTAAGCATTTAGTTCAACATGCTGACGTTAAGAATTTATTATTATTCCAAAGAATTTGTTGTTGTGTTAAATGCGTGCTTATAACGTTACCTTTTTTAAACAGTAAAAGCTTTTTGTCCTGACAGTGCATATTTTTTTGAGTGTATCACCTATTTGTTGGCATCAACAAAAAATTGAAACGAAATGGTGACTAATTTTTTTACGAAATCACTTTGAGTACACTTTATACGAATATGTGGCAATCTCGTTGGGTTTGAATTTCAGTTAACATCGTTTTTGAAAACATGTTAAAAAATAAGAAATAGGAGTAACAAAAGGAAAGAAAAATTAACACGACGACAAGTAAACCAATCAAACAGTAAACAATCATGGCATAGAGCCAGCACTTTTAGGCAATACAACTAAACAAAAAGTCGTGAACGACTTTTCCTATAACCTGCAAAGCCCGCAAGCAGCAAGGCAGTATCGTATAAAAGAAGCTACGTCACTTCTATGTATAATTTTAGTCAAAAAGTAGTATGTGTGTGTGTTTTATGCATGCAAGTATGGCAAAAAAACTGTTAGAAAAGCGTGATATTTAAAGCGGGTTGAGCACACTTTTTGGTGCAGGCATGCATAAGCTTAGTTGTTGAATTATCAAGGACACAGCAAACAGCTGCCTTACTCATACAAAAGCACACGATTACTCACTCGCTACAATGTATGTGTGTGTGTGTGTCTGCTGACGTGCTGCCACTTAATCACAATTTTATGCATTCCTATGTCGACACATTAACGGTTAGTGCATCGTGCAGCATCGTTGAAGCAGTCATTTAAGTCACATTTCTAACGTAATAACATAAACAGACCCACAGACGCAACCGCAAAGGTGTAAATGAGACCCGTAGCCAAATTTTCAATGGGAGGGTCCTATAACGAAAATGTTATGTTATTTAGTATGATGATATTTGATGATACTACGATAACCAGTATGATATTTAAAAGAAGGATATGAGATTTTTTTCTTACAAAATTGACTACTTTGTTATTATTTTTCTTTAATGTTTTTATTTATTTTTGAAGTGTAGCTTTTTACGGCTCGTTTTGTTGATTTTGCTTGCATGAAAATGTAAAAAACCGATAGACTTTTGCGACATGGTTTTTTAAGAATCTCGAGATTTGAACTCGCTTCCTCTCGACCTTCAGGTGGAACTCTTACCCATTACATGGATGAATTATAAATATAACTAGTAAACTCGTGTGGCGTTAAAACGCCAAAATCAAACATACTTAGATTTTATTTTAAGCTGTTGAATATGTAAATTTTTAAAAATTAAGAAATTTTTATATCAACAGATTAGAATTTTTTTCAACTGTAAGAAATCATTCCAGTATCACTTTGATATTGAATATATATGAAATTATAAAATAATATTCTTCAGTATAACAGTTTCATAGCTATAAGCCGATAGGTGTTGCTAAATACCTCACATATTTTCAGGCATAATCTAAAATTAAGAAGAGAAAAAGCAACATAACAACAATTATATGCAAAGTTTAACTCGCTACAACTTTAAACATATAAATTTTTAAGAAAAAAAAAAGTCCAGTTTGCGCATCTACAGGTCTAAATTTACCAAACCATACTAAATTTATAAAGATTGGACTTGTTCTTAAAAAGCCTAACGCAGGACAAAATTTGCTTTTGCGGAATATATATAAGATTAAATCATGACGCGTTATAAACGTTAATGGTGCTATAAACATAAGCAAATCGTAATCCAAATCGATTTTAAACATACTTTAAGGATATACAGAAAACTAAAATTATGTTGATCTCCTGTTTGATTTACAACAGTTCAATAAAATGATTTCAGTTGCAAATTTTGTACTATGAAACGTATCCTGTAGCGCTAACAGATTTTAGTTTTGTGGCAACCCAATCCACCATCTTGAATTCTAAAATTAGGACTTCAAATTCGATATCAGCGAGTCCCTAACACTGATAAATGATGTTTAAATTCTTAAAAATACATAATTTTAGGTGGCAACCCTATTATAAAAAAATTAAATAATTTTTAAATTCTGACAACGGATTTGGATTCAGCGACCCATTTTTATCTGATGTTCGCACCAGCATCGCATTTGTAATAATAAAAAAATAGGTGGCAGCCCTATTACCCATTTTTATTTTTAAAATTTTGTCTTCAGATTCGAAATCAGCAACCTCCTAGCACAGTTAAAAAATTTTTACCTAGTGTTCGCGCCAGTACCGTATTCGTTCTCTGATATAAATCATCTATTGCCAGTGAACAAGCTTTCGTTGCATTGACTGCAGTCAGCTCTCTGACAACGATATCTTAGATCAACAATATCTATGATCTGGTTTTTATTGCCCTATCATGTTTTGTTCGTCTTCGCTGCAATCACACACATGATTTCTTTGCAGCAAGCAAGACAGTGCAGTGAAGTGTGAAATGAACAAATGTTTTCAAGCCGGCTTTAAGTGCACCTACGCAGGGCTCTATTACAGAATAATATTTATACTTTGCGCAGTTTAGACATATATAAGGGCTATTCCCGATTACGGGCAAATAGCGTGGCATCGTGGCATTTGCAAAATATGATGGCAAATATTTTCAACACAACAACAAAATGTACAGATTTGCATTTGCCCGACTGTGTCAAATTTGCAACACTAAAATCGCATTGCAAACAGTCGAGCATGGGCAAAACTTGTTAGCCAATCAATCAGCTGTCACATTTTAACCAAACGCCGCTAATAAAACAAAATTAACAGACTCTGATATGGAACTGACTGTGATAAATAATGCACTTTGATAAATAGTAATGAAAAACACCACAAATACTGTTCGTGTTGTTTTTTTTTTCCTCCAAAACAGCTGTGAGTTTTGTTTGCAACAGTGTTCTAAAAAGTGTGCTCACAGTTGATGGCAAATATTTGGTAGGGCATACATTTGCAAAGCTATTTGCCCGTAACTAGGAATAGCCCTATAGTCTAACAGCGTGAACATCATTGCTATGACATAGGGCATTTTTGACGATAATTATATGATCTTCAATTTTGTTCTGAGCATATTTTTTTATCCGACAAAGAGGAGCCGAGATATTGGCGAATTATCATTTTTGGTGATCTTTGAACCCTTTTATCTTGTTGCGCGTACATGGTACCATAGTAAAGTCTTGAAAGGTTCTTAGTTATGCCTCAATTTATAGGTTTGCATCAAAAAAATGTAGACATAATTTTTTAAAGTGCTCGGGCACAGTCAAAAGCTAAAATTAAAATATAAATTCAAGAAAATATTTGAGCAAAAAGTTATTCTTTACATTGCATCCTTTCCTTGACAAAGGAATTTCGGAGCCTTACTTCAAGCCAAGTGGTCTGGCAATAAATTAAGTGATCTATCAAAATGTTTGTTTAGATAGGATGAAGATTATCTATGTATTTTGGCCGGACAAAGCCTCCTCGCATTATGCAGAGAGAAAAATGGAGTTCTTGATCTGCAAAAATATCATTGTGTGCCTAAAGATAGGAACCCCACTAACTTTCCACAATACCGACCAATAGATGATTTTTTGGAGAACTTCAACTTTTGGTCTAGAAGAATGGTTGAAAGGTCAAAAATGTGAAGCAGTTGGCACGACGTATCCGGAAGTGTCTTAAGGAAGTCGATAAATGGCGTACAATGTGCTTGCTTACACACGAAAAAAGGCTTATGGCGAAAATGTCTGAGTTTATTATTTCTACATGTAATCATTTTTTTTTATCTACTATACCGATCTTCTTATCTCTTAACCGATACGATAGTCTTCATAAGACGCAATCGCAGTAGTTATATACCTAGAGATTTAACAAGCTCATAATACTAAAATATTTATAATTTTTTTAGTGTTTTTATTTTATTTTTAAAAAAAGTAAGTTTTGTACATCTTAAAAAACTTATTTTGTTAATAAAAAAATTACAATATTTAAAAACTCCCACATAGGCAAAAATATAAAATTTTCCTTTAAATTAAGTTTTAAATGGCATTAAATGGCATCTTAAATAAAAAAACAAATCAGTAAATTTCAGTACTTCGCAACAAATGCTCAGTTTGAACTCAAAGGACCCAATAGTGAAGATGATGATGTGGACGATGGTGATGTTGTAGTTGGCTGTCCAATATCTTCCATACTGTCATTCTCACTAGCACATTCCGAATCTTCCTTGCTTGACTTTGGCTTCGTCTCGTTTTCACTGCTTAACTGAGTGACGCATTGTTCTTCTATGCTCAGCTTACGACCGTAAAAATATTTCACCAAACTGGCAATTGTTTTATGTGGCAGAATCTGTCGAATACGTTGAAAGTTTTTACCATGCGTTTGGAATGCCAGCTTAAAGAGCATTTTATCTTCCTCTGTGAACTCTTCAGGGCTGGGTGTAAATCTTGGCAAATCCATAACAGCGCGCTGTATATCATGTTTATGCCAAAATAACAAACCGCAAGCCTGCTCGTCGTTGTAGCCATAGTTTTCTCTAGCCATAGCAATGTACGCTTCCACTTTGGAAACTTCCACCTTTGTTGCTGGTGACCAAATTAATAGATCGCGATCACGTACCATCTCCGGTTTACGCTCAGGTGGTGGCACAAAGGCAGGCAGCACTGCCTGGTGATCGCGTCCAACGCGTATTTCTCCGTTATAAAGACGTGGTGTTGTTTTTGATTTGTTACTTTTGCTATCATCGTCGGAGTGAATTTGCGATGTTTCACTTCCTCCAGCTATTGCAGCGCCCTGATCACGGGATCTGCGTCCGTTGCGTACCACTTCGGCATTCTGCTTGGCCGAAACCATTTTCGCCAATTTGTTTTGATTTAGAAAATCCACGTTGTAGTTTTATATGAACAGTAAATAAATAACGAGCTCTCTGAAGTAAATGGCAACTTTTCGCCAAAACGAATAAACTAATTATGAGCTAACATCAAAAAATTTTGCTGATAATAAGCATTGCTGTTTGCAATTGTCTTACCTGTCCATTTCTGTAGTGCACAGGTAGAAAATGTTGTCCAAAAATTGCAAAGAAATCAGTTGTACACATTTAATAATCTCTACCTAAGCACGTTAGGAAACGATAATTAGCACTAAACTTTATCTTTAGTATTTTGTTCATGGCAAATGAGCTAATATTTCTTAAAACTCTACACATTTTCGTGCAAAGTTATAATCATAAAACTATTTTTAGCAGGTGCTAAAAGGTCTAAAATAACTGTTACTATCAATACTAACTAAATACCTTCTATTTAGACTAATTATAGGTTCAAATGTATATCTATAGAGGTAAAAGCATCAATAACCCTTCTGTTTTTGATAAGAAAAATAATGAAGTTGAGAAAACATCGGTCTTTAAAAATCTTTCAGACCAAAAACCGGCAATTGTTAGACAAGTCAAATAAATTAAAGGTTGAGAGTTATTTGCTGATCTATAAATTCTGATGAAACTTAAATTATGAAACTTGAATATCAATTTCAATTAAATTAATTTTTTGTATTTACATAACATTGTAAAAACATTATCCGAAAGTTTTATGTCAATTGAATAAAATTTTTTGAAGTTATAAGAACAAACGTCCAAAGAGAAGACAATGAAAAGTGTATATGAGAAGATTTTTAACACGTTTTTCTCGAAAAGTGCTGTTTGAAACCGAAGAACAATATTACTCGAAAACTAAGCTAAGGACCACTACCAAATTGTATGAACTTATTAAGCAAATACGGGTGTTGCGTTTAATCGTTCGATGTTGTTTTTTTCAAGAAAAACTTTTTTTTATAACCTAAAATATATTTGGTTTTTAGTAAAAAATCAGTTTTTCAACTACCATTTTAGAAAAACCAATAATTTTCTAAAATCTTCGATTAAAAGCTAAAAAGTTTTAGCAGAAACTTAATTATTTTTTTTACTGATCAAGCTCCGTAAAATCGTGTCCAAGGCATATTTCAGATGCTTTACCAAAATACTGATTCCTGCTATATAAATTAATGTTTTTATAAAAAAAGAATCAAAAAGTTTTCTTTAAAAGTTATATTATTAATTATATATATTAACTAGCAACCCTCCGCAGCTTTGCTCGCGAAACGTAAACATTTTCTTTTTTATATATATTTGTAACAATAGGTAACGCAAATAACAGAGATAAATGTTTTTTAAAAATTGAAAATATTTCTTGTTATTATAGAAAGACACTGGCATATGCAAGGAAATTCTATATTTTCAAGACCCTCACTCTCCATATGTCTATATGTCTCTCTCTTAAATCGAAATACAAAATTAGAAATAAAAGCTAATGCCGTTTACCAAATTTTAATTAAACGATTTAAATAATCAAGATAGTGATCCGAGTCAATGTTTGCACCACGGATCGTGCGTACATCCAATACACTGGAAGAGTGTCTTCCGTCGATCAAAACGTGATCAATTTGATTTTTGGTTTTTTAATCAGGGGACATCCAGGTGGTTTTATGAATATTGAGATGCTTGTATCTAGTGCTACTTACGACCATGTTTCGTGTTGCGGCGAAGTCAATCAGCCTCATTCCGTTATCGGAGGTTTTGTCGTGGAGGCTAAACTTTCCGACTTGAAGTCACCAAGCATGATTTTACGTCATGAAGGGGGCAGCGCTCGTAAGCATTTTCAAGGCGCTCGTAGAAAATTTCCTTGGTCTCATCGTCTTTGTCTTATATATAACAATTGTCTATTATACAGGGTGCGGCTAAAGTAACTATATGATTTGTTTTTTAAAGAACTATTGAATGGAATGAAAAAGAAAGTTTATTTTATGTTATTTTTTTACATTAATTATGAAAAATAATATCAGTTAAATGACAACCGTTTTCTCTAACGCAAAAATGTGCTCTTTTTATGGCATTTTCCATAACTTTGTTGAGTGTTTCTTGTGGTATACGATCAATTTCTTCTTGAATGTTGTCCTTTAGTTGCTGCAAGGTTTGGGGCTTATTCAAATAAACTTTGTCTTTGAGATAGCCCCACAAGAAAAAATCCGGTGCAGTCAAATCTGGCGATCGTGGTGGCCATCTCAAATCGCCGTTTTTAGAAATTAACCGATTTGGAAATTGTTGTCTTAATAAGTCCATCGTTGCACGGGCTGTATGAGCTGTTGCACCATCTTGTTGAAACCATATATTGGCGTTTGGTGGCAATTGCGGAAATAAAAAATTTTGTAGCATTACTCTGTAACGTTCTGCATTTATTGTTTCACATACACCTTGATCGTTTTCAAAAAAAAAAGGACCGTTAACTTTTTGGGCTGTAATGCCACACCAAACGCTAACACGAATTGCGTGTAAAGATTTCTGATGAAGATTTTTGGGATTTTGGGATCCCCAAAATCTGTTGTTTTGTTTATTTACGAAACCGTTCAAGTGAAAATGCGCTTCGTCGGTCATCATTAAATTTGACAAAAAATTTTCATTTTGATCAACGAGATTTAAAACTGCTCTAGCATATTCCAAGCGCAATACGAAGTCCTCAGGATTTAGTTTTTGGACTAGTTGGATTTTGTAAGGGAAGAGGTGCAAATCGTGTTTTAAAATTCGCCGAAGAGTGCGGTCAGAAAGCTGCAACTGGGAAGATCGTCTTCTCGTTGATGTCTCCGGATTTTCTTCGACGCTCTGTCGCACAGCATCAATATTTTCGGCCGATCTGCCAGTTCGAGGTCTGCCCGTACGTCTTGAATCTCCGACAGTCCCATATTCAGCAAAATTATTCACCAACGAACGAATGGTTGGACCCGTTGGAGCAGTTCTTACACCATAAAATCTTCTGTATGCACGTTGAGTATTAATTATCGAACGATGATTTTCAATGAATAGAAAAACAATCTTAGTTCTTTGCGCAATTGTATAGCGTTCCATTTTTAAATATTCTCCCAAGTTTAATTTCTGAAATAGGAAAAAAGAAAAAGTTTAATACTCGCAAGCAAAGAAGTTACAATTGTTTTACATCATATAGTAACTTTAGCCGCACCCTGTATTAAAAAATTTAACCTTGATGTGGATTATGGCAAGCCGTTCATTCACAGGTGTGAATCGCAGGACGTGGGGCCGTAGTCTTTTGCCAATTACAAATCCGCATCCAAACTCGTGCTTCTCCGCATGGCCGCTGTAGTAGATATCACAGGGTGCATGCCGAATGCAATCCTGGCCCTTCCATCGCATTTCTTGGATAGCAGTGATATTAACTTTGTATCTTTCCAAGACATCAGTCAGTTGAAAAGAGGCACCTTCCCAATTAAGGGTTCGGACATTCCAGGTGCATATCTGTAAATTATTATCACTTTTTCGTTTGCGGAAGACGTCATCAGATTTGGGTATAATTTTATTAAGTAATAAAATTATTATTACCTACACCAAAAAATCGTCTATCCATTATTAAAATGTTTTACTCTGAGGAGACGCTCGAATTACCAAAAACGGTAATTTTTGCCATATTCCAGGTGGAATTTGACCTCCTGGTGGTCTTAAGTTGCACTTAGTTTTTACAATTTCTTAAAGTTTATTATATTTTTTTGATAAATTTAACATTTTTAGGTTTGGCAACTTTTGGCATCTTTCCATTTCTATGGTGTTTCAGTTCTAATCTCTTTGTTTATGAAGTTTTATATATTTTGCTAAACATTAATACAGCTTCCACAACATTATTCATTTAGTATTTTATTACAAAGAAGTTTGAATGAAAATATACATTTTGCTGAATCATCCCCTCCTTCCCCTACCCACTAACACGATCATTTTTCAAAATTAATGTTCATAAATTTATAAAAAACTGTTTCAGGAGTCTTTTTATTTGAACGGCTAAGAAACACTTTATTTTTTTTAAAACTATTTACTATTGTATGGGTAATTAAAAAAAAACTTTTTTACATCAAACTACATATTACTAAGTGTGCATTGAAATGTTTATCTTGTTTCTGTAAGCCTTTCCCAGTTTGGACTTAATTTTTAAACTCCAAAACATTGATAAGAATTATTCAGCTTCTTAAAGAGATAAATGAAAAAAATCTTTGTTCATATGAAAGATAACACTAAAAGCTTTAAGATACCTTTATCTGCCAATCAGACCACATATTTTTTTAAAAGAAAATTAAAAAAAAAAATTACCGTATTTTTACCTTTTTCTTCCCGTTTTTGTTTTACAACTAAAATTGTTGAACTCATAACACGCAAATCAACTTTGAAATTAACAAAGTTGCATAAGTGTTTATGTAAAGGCCATTAAGTTATCTTTCTAAAACGCCTTAGAAGAAAGCTTCACTTAAAAAAGTTTTTTCGTTGGAAGAGCGTTTTTAGTTAAACAACCACCGAAATACACAAAATTAGCCCATAACTCCCAATGTGATCAAAATAAACCAACACTTGCAAAAAGTGTTTGCTTCTTTTTGCATCGTTTAAAATCATAAAATAATTTTTTTTCGTCTAACTTGTATGGGACTATCCACTCTGCGACTGCTACCTAGTTTTGGGCTTACCTGCATGGATCCATTATTCATTGAATGCCATGCTTTTATAAACATCTTGTGAAACATAATGATTGGATTTTATTAACCCTTTGATGACCTATTTTATAAACATCTTGTGAAGCATAGTGAATGGATTTATGGAAATGTTTTGAATCGACAGCCGATACGAGCCTTTTGAACTGTTCATGCAATGTTATAATTAATAATAATGTTTACAAGCGTTACAAGGGAGTTTTCAGTGGTTTCGAACCCCCCTTACAATCCAAATTTTTCAAATCAGATAGCAAAATATGTAATTTTTTCATAACACGAAAATTATTCGAAAATTGTTTATTCTGTCTAGTTTATTTTGGTAAGCAGATAATAAATTAGTACTTCAAAATAAACATTTTTGTTATTGAATAAGTTGATTAAAAAATTGATTTTTAAAAATTTCCTGTTTCGCTATGGTTGTTTATGGGTAAGGAGAAACCTTTTTATAAAATCTATATAAGCAAATATATAAAAATGGATCGTGATTTGTTCCGATGCTTAAAACTTGAAAACGACTGGACCAAATTGGATACTTCCTTCTGGGAATTTGTTTGTAATTGCTACGCGAAGGTTTAAGAAAAGGAAAATGTTGCCACACCCCCTTTTACCGCCACAGATAAATAAAAATGCTATATTTAAGAAGGTTTTTGTCGTATTAAACTAAGATTTGGTAATTAAGTTCGTATCATAACTATCGGTAGCTTAACTATGAATGGGCACGGTCTGTCTCACTATATCTACGCCTACTTTTAAGAAAAGATAAAATGACTTCGAAACTACTGGCGCGATTGAGCTCAAATTTTGGCAGTGGATCTGTTTCGAGTACGAGATGGTTTAAGTTGTAACTACCACACCCCATTTTACCGCCCACAAATATATAAAAAAATTGCGATATCAAAATGCTTTAGAGTTATGGGTCGCACAGCCTCGAAGTTCGGTATTCAACAACAATTTATACATGTCTTTTCACAGATGAAATTTTATGGGAGTAAAAAACAAGGGGGAGTGGCACCTCCGATACAAGCAAAACTTGCGATATCGAATAGTTTTGAAGTTACAGGTCGCATAGCATCGGAATTCAGTATTCGACATCAATTTATACATGCAGTTTCATTGATAACATTTTATGGGCGTTGGAAAAGGGGGCGTGGCACTTCCCATATAACCAAAATTTTCGATATTGAATTGCTTTGGAGTTATTGATCGCTTAGCTTTAGAATTCAGTATTCGACCTCAATGTACACATGCAGTTTCATTTGAAGAGCGTTGAAAAGGGGGACGTGATACCTCCCATACAACCCAAATTTTTGCTATCGAATAGCCTTTGGAGCTATAGGTCGTCAGAATTTAGTATTCGGACTAAATTTATAAATGCAGTTTCATTGGTAACATTTTAAGGGTGTTGCACAAGGGGCATACAACCCAAATTTGTGCTTTTATTTGATTTATAGGTCATAAGCATCGGAATTAAGTATTCGACCTCAATTTAGAACCAACACATTCAAGGCAACGTGGCAGCAACGAGCCGGGTTTCCGCTAGTTTAAAATAAATAAAGATCTGTTGGAATGAACATATTATCAAAATCTAGTTGGATATTTCTACTCAGCTCATGTAAAAATCAACACGAAGCACGTCGTAGGTAACGTAGATAACGTAATATTGATATTAAGCGATATATTAAATACATAAATTGGAAATCTTAAAATGAAAGTATTTGGTTGTATTAAATTTGGTTTGTTTAACTATGAAAAAATAGTATAAATATTAAGAAATAACTTTATTTAATTTGAATTACCTTCTTTAAACGGTAGTTGTAATGATAACATAAATTTGTCTGGCTCTGTTTGTACTTTGTCTTTTAAAAAATCTCCTGCATTTATAAATTTGTAATTACAAAAATTTAATTAAATGCAATGTAAATGCAAACACAAACACAAACATCGTGCGATATGGGCGAAAGAAAATTGAAAGCAACTACAAATCATGGCAGCCGTGTTGTATTGAGAGAAGTTCTCGCGACAAAAAGAGGGAAGCCTTGTTTGCTGTTTTGTTGTGGTGCTTGTTGAATGTAAGCATCAAATAAAATGCGTGATTTTCTAATAATTAAAGAATAGATTTTTCAAAAATCTTGGTAAGCTTTGACAGTCTAAATTATAATAAGAATTGAATAAAAAAAGAATTATCAACATTGGCTCAGCGGTTACCGAGCTTATTCTGGATCAAATTTTGTGAGTCTCCTTTTATATAATAGTATAGAGTATAGATACAAAAACGATTTAATTTTTTTTCTGTTTTGTTAAATTTTTGCCTTCTTAAGTAATACTGCGAGGAATTAACTAAATATCTTGTTCAGGCTTTCGAAGCTTCATCTACTGTTAAACATAAACGTACACCCAACACAAAAGTAAAGTACGATGATAACAACAGAGAAAACAACAACATAAACAACCAAGGATTTGTGTGCATTACAAATGTTCGCACGTAGCAACGCACGTGGATGGATTCACGTTGGAGTCTGTTGTTCCTTTTCTGATGCTTCTGCTGCTACTGCTGCTCCTTCCGCTGCTTATTAAATTAAGTTTAATGCGAAGAAGATAAAGTGTGGTGTGACCCTTTTTAGTACATTTTGTACGATAGAGCTTTGCATAATTTTCTCATGATATATATATATATATATTCTATAGGGATCAGCATTAGAAAAACAAAACAGTGGTAGTAAGAATAACGACAACATCAACGTAAATATAGCTAAGTAAACTCACTATAGACGCATGACTTTTCTACGCTCTGGCGACAAGAAAGTAGGAGAATGTAGTTTTTATTTTCTTTAATATTATTCCTTGTTTGATTTATTCATTCCGAATTCTAGTCACTCTGAATGAAGTGTGAGGGCTTTAAGGACTTTGGGCTTATGTTTGAGCGTACTATTTAGTTTGTCTACCAACGACTTAAGTTCAGTGGCGGATCAGCAAGGTAGTAAGAGTAGCAAATGCTACGGGCGCCGCGTATTGGGGGCCTCGCGCATTCACGCCTGTCCAAGCTAAACAAAAAATCAACTAAGATAAAAGCGAAAATATTTTTCAAATTTAAGATAAACATTAATTTTGGCTCTACCAACAATAAATACAGGATAATGGACACACGTTGGTGTACTTCAGTGCATTAATTTCTGTCTTTTTATCAATAATTTTTTTATATATATCTATTTTTATTAAAATTACAAACTACATTTTATTTTCAAGAAATAGCTGATCTTTTTGCGCTCTATTTTCAATCAAATTTTATCTGCTTTAATCCATTGACTATTTGTGTTCCGTCGGAATTAAACTGTGCTCCTATTATGGATCTGGGGTCCTTAACTTTACGTGGAGAAGAGGTTTGTAGTGAATTGTATAGCTTCGATGCAAAGAAGAAATGCGGCCCTGATAACATTCCACCCATTTATCTTAAATATTGTGCTGTGGCCCCAACTCAGCCGTTAACCTCTTTGTTTAATCAATGCCTACAAAATGATGAGTTTTTAGATTTATGGAAAGTGTCGGAGATAACTCCAATTTATATATCAGGGTCGAGGAAAGATATTGAAAACTACCGACCAATATCCAAACTACCTCTTATTCCTAAAATATTCGAAGCTCTGGTAAAAAAGAAGATTTATCAATTCGTTAAGAATAGTATATCGGATGACCAACATGGGTTTGTTTCTGGGAAATCAACTTCAACTAATCTTTCGATAATTAGTTTTATGATCTATTAAATTATTGCAGGAATTAAATTGCGAGCTTTAGATCAAGTACGTTTTTAAGAAGGCAACAACAACAACAACAACAACAACAACTTTGTATAGAGTCAATCACTTAGCTGACTAGACAGTCTGTTTCGGAAATCGCTACATATTCCTCTTCAGTAGTCTTTGAGTGATTAAGCTGTGATCAACTCACTGTTTAAATTAGTATATGACGTCGCAGATTTAGGAATTCATTGTTTTGAATTGTATGCCTGCTAATCATATGACATTTCAAAGCAGTAGGCTATTTATAGATCACCGCCATCAACTCTACTCGATGTTTACTCATTTGTTAGCAAGTGAGATGGAGAGAGGCCATCAAATTGAAGCCATTTTCACAGATTTTGCCAAAGCATTTGATAGAATTCAACATACTGTTTTACTAAAAAAGCTAAGCATTTTAGGATTTCACTCTTCCATGTTATCTTGGTTTGAGAATTACTTGGTCGAGCGAAGACAAGCGGTTACGATAGGAAATAAGTTGTCTAAGCAAATTGATAATTTTTCTGGGGTTCCCCAAGGCAGTCATCTTGGCCCGCTTCTGTTTGGTCTGTTTATCAATGACCTTCCTAATTATAAACACTTTTCAAAATGCCTCATGTACGCAGATGACGTTAAGATATTCAAGACTGTTAAATACTTGGATGACTGTCTTCTTATTCAGCTAGATTAAGATGGTCTGCAGAAGTGGTGTGAAACCAACAAATTATGTTTTAATGTGGCGAAATGTAATGCAATGTCTTTCACGAGGAAGAAGCAAATAATAATAAGATATTATGCTATTAATAGCGAAAGCGTTGTAAGAGTTGAATGTAAAACTGATTCAGGAGTTTTATTTGATAATAAACTAGCCTTTTCAAAGCACTACGATGGGGTTCGTTATACGTAATACACAGGAGTTCACAGATCCTTTCACTTTAAAATCGATTTATTTCTCTTTAGTCTGGTCAAGCTTGGAGTATGGTTGCGTAGTGTGGGACCTACAATATACAGTGCACATCTCTAGAATTGAAAACATTCAAAGACGACTTACTCGCCTAGTGTTTAAAAGACTTTGTTGGGAGTTTATGCCAATTTATGACTCTCGTTGTGCATTACTTAGCCTTAAAACCTTGGAGTTTAGAAGAAAGTATTTTTTGCCTATTTTTGCACGTGATATAGTAATGAACCGCCTAGATTGTGCACCATTGCTAGCACTTTTAAATATATATGCGCCAGAAAGGAATGTTAGGCATAGACATTTTTTTCAGATTCCCTTTCGAAGAACAAACTACGGTAGATGTGATCCGGTCTATAATATGAGCAATACTTTTAATACAGTCTGTATTAAATATATCCCTGTAATACTGATATATCCCTAACTAGGGTAGCTTTAAAAAATTTTATTATGTTAGGTAGATTTTGAGTATAATCATTTTTATAATATACTAGCTGAAACCCGGCGCGTTGCTGCCACTCTCCCTATTCAAACGCCCATAAAATGTTATCAGTTAAACAGCATGTCTAAACTGAGGTCAAAAACTGAATTCCGAGACTGTGCGACCTATATACACAAAGCTATTCGATATAACAATTTTGGTCTGTATAGGAAGTGCCACGCCCTCTTGATCACCCCTCATAGAATGTAATCAATTAAACTGCATGTGTACATGGAGGTCGAATACCGAATACCAAAACTGTGCGACATATAACTCCAAATACATTCGATAACACAAATTTGGGTTGCATGGGAGGTGCCACTCCCCTTTTCCCTACGCCCATAAAATTTTACCAATGAAACTGCATGCGTAAATTTTGGTCAAATACTGAATTCCGATGCTGTGCGACCTATAACTCCAAAGCTATTTGATAGCACAAAGTTGGATTGTATGGGAAGTGTCACTCCCCTTTTTCCTACGCCCATAAAATGTTAGAAATGAAAGTGCATGTATAAATTTAGGTCGAATACTGATTTCTTACGCTGTCAACCTATAACTTCAAAGCAATTCGATATTGCAAATTTGGGATGTAAGGGAGATGTCAGGCCTCCCTGTCCAACGCCCATAAAAAAAAATCATTGAAACTGCATGTGTAAATTGAGGTCAAAAACTGAATTCCAAAGCTGAATTCCTATAAATTCAAAGCTATTCGATATCACCAATTTGGGTTGTATGAGAGGTGCCCCTCCCCCTTGTCCAACTCCCATAAAATTTCATCACTGAAACGGTACGTCTAAATTGTGGTCGAATACCGAATTTCTAAGCTGTGCAACCCATAACGCTATTCGATAACACAAATTGTTTTTATATTAATGGGAGGTAAAAGAAGGTGTGGCATTTCTTCTTAAACCATCTCGTACTCAAAGCAAAGCCACTTACAAAATTTGAGCTCAATCGGACCAATAGTTTCAGAGTATTGTGATATTTCCAAAAGTAGGCGTAGATGAAGTGTGACAACGCCCGTTTTTATTAAAGTTAGTGACAGTCATCATAAGAACTTATTTACCAAATTTTAATTTAATACGACCAAAACCTTCTTAAATATAGCATTTTTATTGATTTGTGGGCGATAAAAGGGGTACGGCATTACTTTTCTCCTAAACCTTTGCGTAGCAGTTACGAACAAACCAGTAGAAGGAAGTATCCTATTTGGTCTAGTCGTTTTCAAGTTTTAAGCATCCGAATAAATCACGATTCATTTTTATATGTACAGATATTGATTTGTGAGCGGTAAAACTGGGCGTGAAAACATTTATGTATCGTGACTGCCTCTTGGAGCACCTACACAGCAAGTTTCAGTATAAAAATGTGTAAAACTCCGGAATTGCCATGATTTCGAAAAAGTGGGCGTATATATATTGCGACGAAAAAGTGATTTTTGTACAGTTACTGACAGTTACCATCTGAACAAAATGATAATATATTAGTTTTTACGATCGAAACCGTCTGATATATATCCCTTATTTGGTTTGTGGTCGATAGCGCAAATTTGGCTTGTATGGGAGGAACCACGCCCCCTCGTCCAAACGTTACCAAACCTCACAGGTACAATCTATCTCCTCGGCAAACGTTGTTCTGCCACAGACCGCCTTACTGCCATACACGAAAATGTCAAGAAATGTCAAATATATTCACCATTTTCAGTACAGCAGCCGAAAGTAGCCATGTGCACTAAATAACCACATTTTAGTCTAATACGATCAAAACCGTGCGAAATATAGCATTTTTGTTGTTTTGCAAGCGGTAAAAAGGGGTGCGGTAAAATATTTCCCTTGAGCCATCTCGTAATCGAAACAAATCGACTGTCCAAATTTCAGCTCAATTTAGGGAAAGCCTGGCGCACTTTACTTCACTGGACGCTAACTCCCCGAAAAGTGAGTTTAACTAAAGTAGGGCAGGCCTATTTTTAGTGCACTTGCCGAGAGTAACCATATGTACTGAATTACAAAATTTTTGTCTAATACGACCCAAACCGTTGAAATAAAACGTTTTCATTGGTTTGTGGGCGGTAAAAAGGGGGCGTGGAGACCAATTTTTAGTACAGTTGCTAGCAGTAACCGTACAAACTAAGCCAACATTTTAGCTCAATCGACCCAGTAGTCAATTTTGATGCTTTCTTAAAAAGTGGGTGTGGCTATATAGCGATGACGCCCTTTTTTAGTACAATTGCCGAAAGTAACCATACAAACTTAAGTATCATATGTTAGTCTCATACGGCCAAAACTGCATGAAATATAGCATTTTCACTGATTTGTGGGCGCAAAAGGGGGCGTGGAAACCAATTTTTCGCACAGTTACTGTCAGTAGCTTCACAAACCAAAGTACCAAATTTAAGTCTCATACGACCAAAACCGTCTGAAATAAACCATTTTCATTTATTTGTGGGCGGTAAAAGGGGGCGTGGAAACCCATTTTTAGGACAGTTGTCGACAGTAACCGTACATACTAAATTACAAAATTTTAGCCATATACGACCCAAACCGACTGAAATATAACATTTTTATTGATTTGGGGGCGGTAAAAGGGGGGTGTGGCAAATTTTTTCCTCAACCATCTCGTACCTGAAACAAATCGACTGCCAAAATTTCAGGTCAATCGGTTCAGTAGTTTTGGAGTCTATAGACATCACACAGCCAGACACACATCGTTTTGCTTTTTATGTATATAGATATCGATTTGTGGGCGGTAAAAGTAGGCGTGAATTTATATATAGTAACCGCCTCTTGGAGCACCTATACAGCAAGTTTCACTGTAAAAGTGTATAGAACTCTGGAATTGCCATGATTTTGAAAAAGTGGGCGTATTTATATGACAACCACGCCCATTTTTTGTCCACTTACCGACAGTAACCATCTGAACAAAATTACCAAATCTTAGTTTTTTACGATTGAAACCGTCTGATATATATCCTTTTTTTGTTTGTGATCGATGGAGCAAATTTGGCTTGTATGGGAGGTACCACGCCCCCTTGTCCAATCGTTACCAAACCTCACAGGAACACTCTCAAGATGTGGGTTCAGTTTCCCTGAAAATTTCATAATGATCGGTTCAGCGGTTTCAGAGTCTATACGTGATATA
This sequence comes from Dichetophora obliterata, assembly GCA_963920525.1. Lineage (NCBI taxonomy): Eukaryota > Metazoa > Arthropoda > Insecta > Diptera > Sciomyzidae > Dichetophora > Dichetophora obliterata. The sequence goes on along the minus strand of OY986436.1, from coordinate 174,277,375 downwards.
GCCACATACCCACATACCCACATACCCACATACCCACATACCCACATACCCACATACCCACATACATACATCCATTTTTATATATATAGATAAGTCAAATATATGTAACTGTAAAAAATATTGTCTATAGTTGAATAAGTAAATAAATAAATAAATAAATAAATAGACAGATAATTATAAGCAATTAAAATATTAATTTATATTTTTTTTTTAAATAAAGTATTTTTTTGCTTATACATATGTTTATAATTCTAATATATTGTCTAAGGGAATATTTTGAACTAATAAACAGAAATTAATAACAAATAAATAAAAAGTTATATATTAATAACACAAAAAATGTATTTCACATTATATTGCAGTTATTTTTTTTTAATATTATGGAAAGGAGAAATGAAATTATCTTTTTTCTGTTATTTTATTTGCAAACATTAAATAAAAACTCAATCAAAACACATGAGAATACCTTTGCTTAACCTTCAAATCCATAATTTAAAATGATGTCAACAAATTCTTTCTTGATTGTGTTCATTTAAACATGATTAATGACTGCTTGGATTTTGATCCGTAAACCTACGAATTTGAAACTTTTAGAAGCATACCCGATGCGTAAATCGAAATGATTTCGAATGATTCGAAATTTCCTGTTTTGGTTAGATTGTCATACTCTAGGTTATCAGCCCGAGCTGATGCTACGAAGGCACTTTTTTGTGGTTTTACAACTATTAAAAATATTTTGGAAGAAATTTCCAATAACGTGGATCAAAAGGAGCAGTGTCGCAATCACGATGGATTTCACTTTAAAAACTGATTGAAAAATCTCTACAATAAATGTTGTGAAATATCACGACATTTATTGGCGATTTTGTAAAAAAACCACGCTATGCAGTAAGTTTTTTCAATTTTGTTTGAAAATCAGCGTCTTTTTCCAAAATATGTATATTTACTCTACTATTCACACTATTTGAGCGTGTTTTCGCTCAGAGAGTCTTAAAATATGCATATCTCTCTACTTTTCACGCTATTTTAGCGTGTTTTCGCTCAGAGGGCCCTAAAAATATATATATTCTACTTTTCATGCTATTCCAGCGTGTTTTCGCTCAGAGAATTCTTAAATATGTATATTCTCTACTTTTCACGTTATTTCAGCGTGTTTTCGCTCAGAGAGTCTTAAAATATGTATATTTTCCTTACTTTTTAGACTATTTCAGCATGTTCTCGCTCAGATAGTCCTAAAAACGCTCCATCAGCGGGAATTTACGCTTGTCCTTAAATAAACACCTCTGCTTAACGTCATATGATTTCAAAGAGTTTATTCGAACAAGTGTCAAATTATATGCAACTTAAATAGTAGATTGGTCACAATCTTCTATTTATGGTCAAATTCTTAGATGAGGCCAAGACCGACAAACGGTTGTAGCGCCAACTAAGTAAGTAAGTAAGGTCGCAGCTTAATTACTCAAGCCTACTGAAGTAGGAAAGAGTATCGCCTTCTGCTGAGTTATAGACTCTATACAGAGTTGTTGTTGTTGCCATTTTCAAAACTTACTTGAGAGACTTCGCGCATTTCTAGCTTTTTTTTATAAGCGCAGACAAGATTGGAAGAAATAATTTTTGAAGAGAGTTTTTACAAGAGAGCGAAAGAAATAATTGTAGGTGAGAGGATTTACGCATTTTTAACGATAAATATTTATAATTTTGCTCTATGGGATTTAACGAAAATAAATGTAGGCAATCAGTTGTAGTTAATTATTGTAGTTAATTCTCGTGAATTTTTGTAAGAGTGTTGTTTACAAGATGAATAAGTTGGAAATGGGAATAATGACAAATTCGTGGAACGGAATCCTAGAACACTTACAAGTGACCAGTGTTTCGCTGCAGTCGCTTGATCAAGTCCTCAGGATACTCCTATTATGAATCGTAAAATGGGTACGTCCTAACAATGCGGTTCACATTTTTAGACATTGAGGCAAAAGCCAAAGACCGGACCGGCTGTGAAGAATATAAGCAACATAGACAAGGAAAACTAAATACAACCACTTCAGAGGCTCTACTACACTCGACGAATTAGTTGGAAATCGAACTCCTGGGCAATGTTTTATAATGCAGATGTTTGTTGTCATTATTAATAACGTACTGACCACTTTAGATAAACGAATGAAAGCATACCATAAAGTAATTAAGGTTTTTGGAAAATTAAAATCTCTTACAGCAGAAAAGATTTAAAAAATATCTTCAGCTATCGTCAATGCTTACGCACATGATTTGAAGGACAACCTAGGCGACGAATTATTGCAGTTCAATGAGTAGCTCAAAACAATGTATCTACTGTTATTGACAGCAATAAGCACGCGGCTTGAGAACTGTAATTTTATAAATTTTTAATTAGTAATTCTTTAGAATCTTGAATCCCAAATGTATAAATTGTTTTGCGCATTTACTTGTCTCTCATGATCACCAATTGCAGTGGGAATCGTTATTTTTCTACATAAAAGTGCATTAAAAATGAGTTAAGCAATTTAGAATATGGATTATTCAATGAAATTAATGTAAATAATGTAATCTTTCAATTCTCCTACATTAAATCCCGAAAAGTTTATTTGTAAAAAACTCTTCTTTTCTGAAGAAATTTTAAACCCTAAATTTAAAAATCTAAAGAATAGCTAGGGCTTCTTGATAGAATTTGCTACGGGTCTTCGCTAAGTTAATCCGGCACTGCTTAAGTTAAACTTGTTCTAATCACTGAAGTGTGAGTATATATGAGTATATTTCAAATATTTGGGAAAACAAACATTAAACGAGATATCGTACACAATAGAAATCTTGGTACATGGTTAGAAATCTTGGACTAAATTTAAGTCCCACTAAAATATTACTGCATTTTTTTAAACCTTGCTGATTGTATAAGAATTTAAGCCAAAAGAAATATTACAGCATACGTTTTAGCTTTTTGGTTTAAATTTTAGCTTTTTGGTTTAAATTTAAGTAAAATTCTGTATTACTTTTTGTTTTTAATACAATTTATACTAACTTCTAGTATATATGGATTCTAAATTTCGATTAAGACCCGTAAAAAGTGAACCTGCCAATGGTGTGACTTAATATTAGGCGACTTGGTTCATATATTTGTTTATCGCTCTTTTTATGTGTAGGCCAATAGTCCGGTGGTTAGAGTAGGTAGTTTATAAACTGAATGTCGTGGGATCAATCTTGCGGTGTTTGTTTTTTTTTTTTGTAATATTTTAATCCAAGCTTGTACTAAATTTTAAACCAAAGCTGTATTAAAACCAATTTTTAGTATTTTTCAAATACTAGATTTTAACCCAAAGCTGGTGTCGACTTATATGTAGTTCAGAAAAGTTTTAATTTTAGTACAAGATTTCTAACCATGTAGGTGAGCTAGGGGATTGCTGTAAGAGGCCAATTACTTCGTAGTTTATAAATATTTTTATCAAAACTTGCAATAAATGTTATAAGCATATTCAGTGCTCCGGAAGATAGTGCAGTTATCAGAAGCTCAAAATTTTTGCTAATCTTTTATATTAATAGGCAAACATCAAATGCTGTTGTACACTTTTTCGATATTAATTTTAGAATAAGGGCAATAAAACTTATATCATTTGAATCATTCTGCGCCTTACATGTGCAGAATGATTTTAGATCTTAGATTTATGACCTCTGACCCGAAATATTAACGTTGAAAGTTTGTATTATTTTTAGTAAGGAATCTCAAGGCTAGGAAGAGGTAGAATGGTGAATGAGGTATCAAATGAAATATCTGGCAGCACAGTATGATTACATCTTAGATTGGTGACCTTCGACCTGAAATATGAGCGTAAAAAGAGCATTTATTAAACAAAAACTAAACTGTAACAAATGGAAGAATATAATGTAAGAGGGATTTTTAGACATTGATAAGGTGTGCAAAAAATACTCCCGAAATTTTGAGCCATCTCTTACGGATACCCTAAAATAAGCTTTTTTTATACAACAAGAGTTTCTTACAAACAGTAAAGTCAAAACTGTAGTGATATCTCGAAAACTGTAAATATTCTCAGTACAACGTATTTTTGTATGAAAATACGTTGGTTGAATAATATAACGGTATAGGAAAGCTTTCTTGGTAATATTTTCCACGGATAGTATGTTAAGAAAATCCCCTTAAAATGACATTAAAATTATTTAGATATCTGGAAAAATGTATATCTTCTCAGTACAACATATTTCCTTGAAGCAAGGCCATCGCCTCAGAATGAGAAGAAAACTACTGAAATTTCAAGTTTTGAATTTGCAAGCAAATATCTCAGCCATTTTTTAATCGATTTTCAACAAATTTTCTTTGTCTGAAAGATAAAATAAATGATTTTGGAGAAATAAGAAAAGATTAACCGTTTTCTCATCAATTCAATGTTCTATATTGTTTTAAAAAAACCTCTAAAATATTTAGGTTTTGCTCAAAAAATAAGACAAACTTTTTTTTTTTTGTTATAACTTTTTTCTTATTACATTTTTTTCACACTCCTTCATATGACATATCATTTATATGCAAAAATTGCCTCATTTTGACACATAATTCAATAAACCGTTTCTATCATCGAAATTCATGAGCTACCCCCTATGATTTTTTTGATGAAAATTCAATTTTTCAAAATGTTGTTTTTACAATTTTTACAAAATTCTACAGTTTCTGTGAAAAAATTTTCAAATATTTCTAACCACATCAAAATTATACACACAAATCTATGTTTGAAGCCATTTCGGTATATATAGAAATATGCGTGGAAGAAACAGTTCTTCCGTGTTTCTGAAGCGATTTTGATAATTTTTTTAAAGAAATTAGAGTACCTTTGACCTGAAATATTAGCGTTTATAGAATATTTCTTAAGTAAAACCTAAACTATAAAAAATGGAAGAACATAGGCCCTTATTATGAGTTGCTTTCGACGTTCGATCTTCGCTGGCTATCGAACAACGAGTATCGAACGTTAAATTCTTATTATGAGCAATGCAACCCTATCGAAATGTTCGTTGCTCATCGAAATTTCAGTCGAATAGGATTTTGCTTTCGATGCGATGCGTGCTGAGCTTAAATTGTTAAAAATTTAAGTATTTTGTGATTGTATTTTCCTTTTTAAAGACTAAAAACTAATATTGAACTGTTTTTGTAAATTTTATACAGATCTAAGCAACAAATCGCAGTTAGAAAAACTGGTCTCATTGATGGAGGCAAACTTTGACTGCAAAGGATATTTGTTCCAAAGTTCAGGCGAAAAAGAAATGGGAAGAACTCACGCCAGAATTAAATTGCTTAGGACCACCAGTTAGAACAACAGCAAAGTGGCTTAAGATTAGCTAAAAAAAGCATTGCTCAACAGTTTTCTACTTCTAGCCAGTTCCGTCAAGCTTTCATCCTCTTCTGACGAAGCGCCGAATCGTATGGAAATTATTTTCGTCATAGTCATAACTTTTTTGTCTTATTTTTTGCAATAAACTTTCAAACCAATCGTATTTAGTTGAAATAAAACAACGATCACCTGATAGAAATATACTACCGTGAACAAATAATATGAACGAAATTTGCAATAGCGCTACTCTTTGTCGAAAGCACGTTATAATACCAAATGCAAATTCGTTCGATCAGGCCTTTCGACTACAGTCGAAGATCGAACGCAGCTCATAATAAGGGCAATAGTGTAAGAGGAAATTTTCGACATTAATACAATGTAAAGAATCATTTTTCGCTATCTCTTACGAATTCCCTACAATAAGCATTTTTGTATGTAACATGTGTTGTCATGGTAAAATTTCTCATAAATAGTAAATTCTAAAAAATTTCAATTATTCTGACATCAAAGTTATGGCGATATCTTGAAAACTATAGCTTTTCTCAGTACAACTTGTTTTTATATGAAAAGCCCTGGTTGTGAATAGTAACGGTGTACGAAAGTTTTAATGGGTAATGTTTTTACAGATATTTTTAAAAAAATTTTGACTTTTTTTATATCAAAATTATAGCGATAATTCGAAACTTAAGATTTTCTTAGTACAGCACATTTTCAAGGTCATGCCTCAGAACTAGAAAAAACGATTGAAATTTCAGAAGGTTAGTCGAATTTCGGCCACAGGCCACTAGTAAATACAAAAATGTTTGTAATGAAAATATTTATTTAAAGAAATAAATACATACATTTAAGGGAAAAAGGAGTTTCATTAATCCATCTTTAATTTATATAAAAGGGTACTCACGTATGTTTAGGACTGCAAAACATGATAACGGTAGGCGCTATTTCAGTAATTATTTTTCTATTAGATAACTATGGTACCCCATTGGGACATAAGCTATTTAAATTAAGTAATCATTATTTTTATTAATTAATTAAAATTAAAAGGGAATGACCGCACAAATTTTTTAATCCTCAGCGAGAAAAAAGCTCTCTTTTTTATATAAATATAGAACCCAAATTTGTTTTATCGAATAGCTTTGGAATAGTAAGTTGCATAGCTTAGACTTTCGGTATTCGACCACAATTTACAAGTGCCGTTTCCCTGATAAAATTTTATAGGATTTGTAAAAGGGGGCGTGGCACCTCCCATACTACCCAAATTTTCTGTATCGAATAGCTTTGGAAAGAGAGGTTGCACAGCCCCGGAATTCGGTATTTAACCACAATCTACACATGTCGTTCCCCTAATAATATTCTATAGGCTTTTAAAAAGAGGGCGTGGCACCTCCCATGCAACCTAAATTCGCTTTTCCGAATAGTTTTGGAAATATAGGTCGTATAGTCTTGCAATTCAGTATTAGATCACCATTTACACGCGCCATTCCCCTGATAAAATTTTATGGGCGTTAGAAAATGAAGAATGGAAACTCTTATGCAACTCAAATTGGCAATACCGAATAGCTTTGGAATTAGAAATCGCACAGCCTCGGAATTCAGTATTCGACACCAATTTACACGTGCAGTTTTACTGGTAACATTTTATGGACAAATTTTCGATATAACTTTCGAACTATAAGTCACACATCAATTAAATTCGGTATGAACTTACTATTTAAATTTTGTCAACTTATTGTTTACACTTGCGCGAAAATAAAAAGAAAACAATAGAGACCAAAAACATAAAAATAATTTTGCGAGAAGAAAATATTTTTCTCGTTATAAATACATACTATACATTTGAGTGAGATTGATAAGTATATATGTTCAATTAAACATCATAGCTCTTTCAAGTTTTCAATAATATTTCAAATAATTATTTCTTTTATCGCAGCAACGCGCCGGATTTCAGCTAGTTTTTTTTTAAAGTAATACAGCTTTCAAATAATTTTAGTGCAAGCATTAATAAGTATAAGTTATCAATCAAAAGCTATAAGTAAATGTATATTTTAATACCATTTAATCACATCTACATATTTTTTTAAATAAACTAATGCTGAGAACAAATCATAAGCATTCAAAAGATACTGTTCAAAAGGTCTGCACAAATGAGCAGAAACAAATTTGGACTGGTACCTATGATCCGAAATATGAGTGACAAAAGTAAATTAAATTTTGTTTTCCAAAAAATGATAAACCATGAGAGAATGCATGAGGTATTTTAAAGAAATGTTGTAGATGACAGTGGCGGCTGTAGCCTAGTGGGTAGCGTGCGTGGCCCCTAAGCTAAAGTACCGCGGTAGCCCGGGTTCAATTCCAGCTCAGACAGAAAGTTTTTCAATTGAATTAGTTTTTCTGTTCGGTCGTCACCTCTCTGCAGACAATGGCAAACCTCAGAGAGTAAATATTGCCATGTAAAGCTTCTTGAGAACATAAGCCGTTCGGAGTCGGCATAAAACACGTAGGTCCAGTTCTCGGTCATTTGTGATCAAACATTAAATAACACGCACAACACAATTGATCAATAGAAGCTAGGTCAAAGTCCTTCCAAGGGCTGAAATGGCCAGTATATTTTTTTTTTTTTTAGATGACAGCATAAATGGACCATCTTACAAATTTCACTCCTCTTAGAATCACCTCATGGGTAATAACAGCTATGAACTGTTTTCGAAAACTTTCTTCATTTATGGAGTTTTTTGTAGAGAGGTCCCTAAAGGTTGACTGAAAGGGGGTGGATATATTTAAAAGAAATGTTAGTAAGATAAAAAATAAAACCAGCTCATACATTTAACTCCTCTAGAAGTTAATACGGGGGAGATGTAAGCATTTTCCCAAGAGTTTCTTGCAGTGAATAACAAGGTTTGTGTTAATTTTTATGCAATCATGGTTAAGGGTTTGTGCTTGCATTTAAGTTCAAGTTTGTAGTTCAGTTAAGAGCTACAAAAACATCAAACGAGTACTGTGATCTATGCTTTACATTGTTAATATTATGTTATGTTAACATAAGCTTATAGTATATTTAACCCTCATGTGTATACGAAAAATTTCCCCTTTCGTGTATACAAATGTACCCGGTTACCTTTATACGATCTGTATGAGAGAAACTATATGTATATAAAAAAATCCAAAGTAACTTTGTAATCCTTCATCCTGATTACAGCAGTACATAATATTGAGTGATTCCATTGCTTTTCGACAAAAAAACTAAATTCTCAACCTGACCCTCTCCGATTTTGTTTAAAATTTGTATACACATAGTGTTGGCTACAATTTAGAAAATTAATTTGTAATTTTGTGGTTACTGAGTGGTTACTGAGTTACGAGTACTCAAAAATTGAAAAAATCGGTTTTTTTCTTGTGAACTGTTTTTCAATTGATCATAACTTCGGTTAAGTTTGAGATAGAGCAACCATTTTAGATTCATATTAAAGATATTTTCAAAAGGCTTATTTTGTAAAACAAAACTTTAAAATTTCTCAAATATATACGTTATTTATTTTTGCATAAAAGTTAAAAAAAAAATATATTGATGCAAGTCAATTTTAAAAATTTTGGAAAAAAATATATATTATTTAATGATAGTTTATCTAAGTTCTCTCAAAATTTCAGCCTGGGACGACAATGGGAACACTATTAAAATAAATTTCAAAGTAAACTTTCTTTATTTTTATTTAAATTTATGCTTAACACAGCAGCTTGTGAGAAAGCAACAAGAACTGAACACACTAAAGAAGACCATATGTGTGTGTATGTGCATAGTGTGACATCGGTGCTTTGGTCTAGGCTAAGCAGAGTGGATAAAATTCTTCGAAATAAACTCATCTAATAACAATTTCATATAGATATTTTGATATATATCCAAAAAACCGGTTCTTGTGGGGTGCGTGTTAATTGATTTGGTGGTCAAACCAGCAAATTTTGGAAAAATATCGCTGCAGTGTAAGAGTAATCAGCAGTAAATTAATAAAGATTATCCTTTATTCTATTTAAAACAAACTATTTTATATTTTGTCACGATTTACTAGTTGCAAAAATAGTTAAACCCAACTAATTTACATTAAGTCAAAATAAACCAGTTGTAAAACTAACCAAAATCGAACCATATTACATATTGTCAAAATCAATTTTCAATACATAACTATTTGTCAACCACTCTGAAAAGGTCAATTAGCAAACTACAATTCAAGGAATCTACAATTTAATTAACCAAAACATAAAAGTTGCAAACTAGTTTTTACCTGTTCAGAATGGAATTTTACTGACCATAATATGTTAGTTGTAAACTAATTTTATACTGTTTTGAAAAGGACACCTGCTTTTTCATATGACATCGCCATGTTAAAAACACCAGTTGGATATATGAAGAAAAATAGATCTTGAACCAGTACTGATCAGTTTTCAATTAGTGAAAAGACTGTTTAAATACTAGTTGATTACACTGCAGGGACACTTTTTTAAGTGTAAAGTTAATTAAAAAAAAAGTACTTCAACCTATATTTTTTCCTTTAAAAATTATGTTACATTTACTTACATAGTTTAAATTTTTTACATATATGTAATTACGCATGCAACTTTATTAATTTCAATGTTAAGTTTCGTTTGAGTTCAAGGATTTTGGTGTTAAAAACACAAATGGGAGGAAAATTGTTATTGTTAAAAAAAAGTAATATTTTTGAGTGAATATGGTCAAGCGATTATGATTTAATGTTTGCTTAAACAATTTTTCATGAAGCTTTGTAACTATTTAAATGGTAATTAATCTCTAGTTTTTTTCTATTGAAGCAATAAAATAAAAATTAAAATCAATTCGTTAAAGAGATTTATTTTGATATACATACATAAAGAAAGAAATTAATCACAGTATTACGCACTAACTGAAGCAGAATCGAAAGAATCGTTTTTGTTTTTTTTTTGTTGAACTTGAAAACTCCTTGAAAGGGAAGGTTACCAAAAGTTTCCAAACCTAAAAATGTTCACTGTATCACAATATAATAAACTTCACTTTTCAGGTTATTATTAATATTATTATCTTTAATCTTTTAATATGCCAGTTGTAAATACTACTGTTTTTGGCGTTAATGACAATCATAAGACTTTGTTTGAAGTTATGTGCAGGCAGCATGCAGGTTTAAGAATTGTGCATTTCAATGACTTTAAACTAGATTAAGCGCGACATGTTTTTGTGGAATCTTCTGTTGAGACATAAATGACTCCTATCTAAACCAGAAAAATTTCAAGCTTTTTCAAAAAGACAGTCAAGACAAGAGAGCTGGTGAGGTTGTAATTTATTGTAAAAAATATCTAAATGTTAACTTCTTAAGTAGTTCAAGGCAATCTGATACATTTTTAAGCATTGAAATTTTAGGCAATGGTATTAAAGTATTTATTTCATGCTTTTATAATCTTCACATCATTGTAAAATTGTGCTATTGATTATGAACACTTTGTTATATCTGGAAACTTTAACATTAATCAGGATAAACTTCAACAGGACAATCTTTCTAACAGCTTTCTCGACCGTATTTCCGAAGTTGGACTAACTATGGTTAACTCTGTTATGCCCACTAGGTTTTAAAACAATTCTCTGCGGAGACTGCTAGACATTTTTATGCTATCTGATGCAACGTCTATTTTGCTTTCTGATCAAATTTCGTTTGTATCTGATCACAACCTCTTCTTCCGTGCGCTTAATATCTGCCTTGCACCTGTCACTTACTTTTCATACCGTGATTTTAGGTCCATTGACAGCAGCTCTTTATGAAATGATTTGTCATTAATAGAACCTACGGTCATAACCGGTCTTTAAAAAGGGTGTTTAAACGGTTTTTTTAAAAGGGTTGTTTTTGGTATTTTTTTGCAAATACGCAAAAAAATAAAAATAAATACAAAAAATCCAAGTTTTTGAAAAAAGTAATAAATTAAATAGAGACGGAAAACAGTTTTTGTATACTGAAACCAATTATTAATGAAAAACACTTTTTTATTATATATTTTATTATATATATTATTTTTTATTATATATATTAACATTTCAAAATATGTTTTATTTATTAAAAAAAATTAAATTCATTTAAAATAAAAGTTGTAATTGAAAGTGAACGTATTTGGTTTTTGTTATTTTTATTTAAAAAATAATGCTTATTTAATAAACTAAATTTTAATTTTTGGAATTCTTTTTGAAAAAATATAAAAAGTTAAATAATGATATAATTTTTCTATATTAACATTTGGTACTTTTTAGATTTATGTTGAAAAGTTATTTACTGGAAGTTTTATATAAACAAAAATGGAAGTTTTATATACACAAAAATGTTTTTTCCTTTTATTAACACATTTATTAACACATTGATATTTTTTTAATTTTATCAAAGAGATGAGTGCAACTTATAGAGTAAATAAAAAAAAAACTATTTCATTAATTGCTTGTTTTGATGCAAAAATATTAATATGTTTGCATTTGTAGGGTACTAAAACAAGTACTAAAAACCGGTCTGACCGGGTAGACCGGTCGCCCGGTCGACCGTAAAGACCGGTCTAGACCGGGTAGACCGTAAAGACCGGGTAGACCGGTCGATCGTAAAACCGGGTAATGGGGGGCTCTAGTCATTAATAAACTGGTCAGATTGCTGGTTTGTAAATTCAGCTGACGACAAGCTTGACTATTTTATTGAGAAAATGAATACTCTTTTTTACTCACATATTCCCTTACGTAGGTGCTGCGTCATAACTAATATTTGCCCCTGGCTTACGCAGTGTGTTAAAGTTGCATTAAAAAATCGGTCAAAGACCTATCGTAAATGGAAGCATAACTCCCGGCGTTCAATTGGGATGTGCATAGAAGAGACAGGAACGAAGCTTCATCTGCTGTTAGACTTTCTAAGGCAAGTTGTTTTCAAGTCCAGACTGAACCCTGCTCTTTCTTCAAAACTGTTGTGGAGAAACCTAAAAGGTATTGGAATTTGCAACAAAGACAGCGAAGCCTGTAGAACAGATCCTAACCATTCAAAATGATTATTTTGACGCTAACTGCTATGGTTCGCATACCAAATTTGATGATGATAGTTATGATTCGGAATCTCCGAGCGAGTTACAGTCTAAGATAGGAAGTGAATTAGATGTAGCTCAATGCACTAGCAAAATAAAATCAAATGCTTCTGGGGAGAATGGAATTTCCATTAGGTTTATTAAGCTAATTTTAGCATATGTCCTTAGACCGCTTGCAAGTATAATAAACCACTGCTTTACTTCATCGCGTTATCCACAGGCTTGGAAGGTGGCGGCTATTATTCCTGTAGAAAAATCTAAATGATTGCGGTCCATGTGATTTCCGCCTAATAAGTCTTCTGTCCTCGATATCCAAAGTGTGTGAGGCGCTCAATGCAGAACAGATATCCCACCACTTGAGCCTATTTAATCTCATGTCGCACCTACTACTGCTATCTACTGCTGTGGTCAAAGTACTTGATGACATAAGAGTACCTTATGATTCGGGTGATCCGACACTGCTGTAATTTACTAGATTTCTCTATAGCTTTCGACACCATCAGCCACTCTATCCTCTGAAGAAAACTTTGTCAACATTTTTGGTTCTCAAAATTTATCTTTGTTAAAGGGTACATCTAGTGGAGTACCTCAAGGCTCAGTACTTGGTCCGTTGTTATGCACCATGTTCATATATGACATATTCAGCAAGTTTCACCATATTACAATGCATGCATATGCTGATAACCACTAACTTTACCTATCCAGACTCATTGGCATAGTTGAAGATTTATGCGCTAGAGTCAATGAGGACTTAACCGTAATATCAAAATGGGCTGTTGATATCAAGGTCATGCTGAACCCCTTGAAATCTTATGTGCTGCTAGTTTAAAAAAAACACCTTTAGCAATGAAGACCTGTCTCCAACTCTACTCAACAACGTGGAGCTGAAACTAGTTTGTACGGTCACCAATCTTGGATTTCAAATAAACTCTTTTCTATCCTTCTGTGATCAAATCAATTCTTGCATAAAAAGTTTACAATTTGCTTCGAAATCTGCGAATGACATCAAGCTTTATGCCTCAAGAAACTAGGAAAAAACTGGTATTGCAATTATGCCAGTAATAACTTACTCGGAAGTCGTATAATGTAAAATCAATTCTCAGCCGTTGCACAAGCTTTTAGTCGCCTTCAATAATGCAGCCCGGTAAAATGGCTTAGGAAGGTTTGGTCATATATCTGCCCACAGTAAAATTTTACTTGGTTGTGGCCTACAAAGCTACCTTTAAGCTATAAACACCATTTTTCTACACTGGATCATTTACACACAAAAAACTTCATACCTTTTTGAAAATATAGCGGTCTTTAGGTCGAGCAGAAACATGAAACTTATGATCCTTAAATATATATCCGTCAACTTCAGTAGATTGTTTTTCGTCAGTGGTATAAGATCGTTGAATTATTTGCCTTACAATATTAAAAGTGTTTCCAATCATAAGAAATTTAAGCATTTAATTTTTGAATACTTATCTTAACTTTCTCTATTTCCTCCTTACTCTCCTGTACTCTGTTCGTCTTTAATTGTACATCTTTATCCAATTTTTAAGTCTATATTATTTTTTTTTTGTTTTAACTATTTTTATTTTATTGATTAGAAACCAAAATAATTTGTAATTAATTACACTATGCGCCACCATTTTTGTAATTGCTATGCCACAACTTTTTCTGATAGATTTTGGCCCGCTGAACACGAAAATCGCAATAAATTTTTTTTCTATGGATAGGTTTTCGAGATATATAATTTTGAATTTTTTTAACCGATTTTTCTGGATATAGCTCCACACATTAAACCATATCTTCAGTTTTAATTGACTAATTTGATAATAATAATTATCAAATTAAAGAAAAATAAATTTAGTAGTTTCTGAACAATCGAAAGAAATATAAAAATAATAAAAAATTTTTTTCAGTGAAAAATAAAATCGAAAAATCCTTAAAAAATAGCAAAAATAGAAGACACCAAAATATGCACAAATTATTATTTTATGCATATAGATGGCTTTTTAGAAAAGCCATTATCAGTAACTTTGATGAAGAAAATTTATGGAAGAATAACGAAGTTAAAGAAAACAAGGTGAAGGTACCTAAAATTTAATTTTTTCCGTTTTTTTAATATAATTTAAAGTAATTTAATTTCATTTTTTGTAAAGTTAATGTTTAGTTTAAGTTTTATTATGGTAAATGTATATTTCAAAAATTATTTTGGTTCCTTTTTTGTTATCGCATTTTCCTTTAGCCGTTTTGGGAAAACTTTTAGTTTTTTAATATATTTTACTTGGTTTTCTTCTTGTGTTTAATGGCTTTGAACATAAATTTGGTTATCGTCTAAGTTCATATGTGTTCTTGGCTTAAATGCCCCTTACCATCTGTTGCTCCGAAGAATGATCTTTGACTAATAGAGATATCATTCTTTAGCATTCCTCAATTTGTCTTACGAATAACTTCGTAACTTTTTAAATTACATTCGTAGTATTTACTAATGGTTTCGTACTATTACGAATTAAAAATACTATAAGTTGATAAAAATCATTCGTAGGTGTACCGTACGCATTATTCGTAGAATTTACGAAGTATTAGTTGAGTATAAAAAATTTACAATCGAAATCTGTCAGCCTGGTTTGTTGAACAATTACCGAATATAAGGAAATGTATGATTGCAAGTTGGCCGTAGTCTACTGAAAGAGTACGTGGCCCGTAAGCTAAAATACCGTTGTTCAAACCCCAGCTCAGACAGAAATTTTTTTTTTTTCATTTCTAGTAAATGTAACAAATGTATTCGTACATGCATTGTTTTTGTACGAATATGAATAAAATATTGATAGTATGTACCAAACTACGACCAATCTACGAATCCTATTCGTTACTGAAAACTACGAATAAAATTCGTAGAATAGACGCAGTTATAAGTAATATTTACACACAAAATATTTTGAGTGTAAGAATACGTATTGAAAAGTGCCTGTGGAACAAGGGTAAATGAAATAGTATCGTAACTTATTACTGCGACGGCTACAACATACTTATATTTATAAATAAACCTTAAAAAAAGTATTTTTAGTGCTCTTCAAAATACATTAACATACATATAAAATGATATTATCATCATATAAAATAAAAAACCTGTAAGTTACAATAAATTTTAAGTTGACTTTTTGATTGATAATTGATGCACCTTATCAAAATACATGTTCCTGCTAAATTTTACTCTGCTACAACTAAAAACGACGTTTTTATCAAAAAAGTTTTAAAATCCCTAAGTTTGAGCCCAACTTACAATTGCAATTACAATTTTGAAAGTGTTTTTACTCTCCCGAAAAATATTTAATTGTAACTTAAGGCTTTTTGATTAAATATGCAGATATTTAAAAAATGTTCACTGCCTAGCTGGGGGAGGCAAGTGCCCCTTATCCCCCCTGTGAACGACCATGCTCACTATTATTCATTTTATTATTAACTTTAATTATTTGTTTACACTTAAACCAGGCTGTACGTGTACGTGTACAAAGCTTATACGTTTTTTTCTTTGTGTTCTTCGTCATAAGCACTTGATATTAATTTATGATCAACGCTTACAGTTGCTGTCAAAACAAAAGCAGTGCTGTTATATTCAGACATGTTTGGATAAATAATACTAGTCTACAAATTTTGGATCCGGTTAACCCATTATCACTCCTCCATGGCATAGATGGGTATTTTCCATTACCGTTAACTTTTCATTACCATGAACCACCTAGTGGTAATGCAAAACAAATTTCCATTACCACTAACCACCTAGTGATGGTAATGGAAAAAAATTGCATTACCATTACATCTAAATTTTAAATGGTAATGAAAGAAATTTACATTACCATTAAAACTGAAAAACATCACCAATCGGTCGCGAAGACAAGAACTTAGCGACACGAATTTGAATATGCTAGTTTTAAATAAAGCTAATAAATGTTATTTACTATCAATATTTTGTTTTTGATTTCACAGTTGCTTCCTCAGACTAGGGATGTGCAAGTTGAAGTCAAAATAAGTCGAAAGTCAACTTTTGCTTGATAATTTTCGACTTTTGGCAATCGAATTTCTGATATTGTCGACTTTTACTTTCGACTTTTTTCATTTTATGCGAAACAAAAACCTTAACGCTAATTTCAGAACTGTTTTCTTTAAACTAATAAACGAAATATTCGTTTAACAACAAATAAAGCTGCGTTGGCAACTCTTGATTCGATAAATATAAAATAGTGGTCGGCAAAAATTAAAAAAAAATATACTCTAAGTGGAAGTGTGACAAAGCAATTGCCTATCATCTGATTACGTTACACGCGTAACAAAACGTTTTAATGAAATTGCCACTATATGAAAAGCAGGTGACGATTTTTATCAAAATTTGTTATTTTTGAGCTTCAAATTGCGTTTTGAAAAAAAAAAATACACAACAACAAACACATAGAAATCAGAGACCTGCAGCGATGAACTGCAACTGCTTTTACACTCAGTACATACTTGGTTTTTGTATGACTACAATATCATTAATGGTCCAGTTAGCCTCGCATAGCACAGCAGCGCATGCAACGCAGATAAGCAGCTAGCACACAGCTAAATAAATGGTGATTATGCAAAGCATAGTCACATGGTCAAAATAAAACAATAAAAAAGAAGAATACAACGATTTTATTTTAATAAATTAACCGCACTTGATCAAACAATTTTACAACTTCACATCTGTTTTGCCAAAACGTCAAATACATAGAAGAATACACAGATATTAAAATGAAATAGATCTTCCATGTTTATCTATGTAGTCAGAGATGCATTTCTGTTTTTATCTGAGCATTGCCATGCGTTGCCATGTTGTGCATAATCAGATACACACAAATCCTATTGAACAGATTTCGATGTGACGCTTGTTAAGCCATGCGAGGCTAACTGGACCATAATACCATGCAACATATTCTACGCCATCGAGCTCACTTACAACATCAAGCATGTTGCATTAGCCAATAGTACCAAAGTCAAACACTGTGTGATGTGTGCTTCGACTTCAGTGGAAAGTATAGATGTTTGCATAAAATAATTATGTGTATAAACCACAGCGCACGAACGGCAATCTTTATAATTATATTATTTTGAGCTACTGCCTCGTGTACCATTGCAGGTTGATTTCAACTTCGGCTAAGCAGTGATACAAAAGTAAGCTTACGAACGATGAAATCAGCGCGTACACTGCATTTTTACTCAAGTGTTTGTAGATTACTTCAGTATGAATAGAGTAAATAGTTTTAGGAAGTTTTAGGGGTAACTTATTTCGAAGATGATGTCAAACTTTAAAATTTAAGATGGCGAATAGAGTTGCCACCTAGATTTTTTTCATTTTTGCGAATTCTTGTAATTTTGAAATTCTGACAACGGATTTGATTTCGAATATAATGTCACAGTTTTAAAATTTAAGATGGAGGTTAAGGTTGCCACCTAAATTTTTACCACAGTATTGCCACCAAATAATATGTATTTTTAAGAGTTTTAAACAAAATTTATCAGTGTTAAGGGGTCGCTGATTTCGAATCTAAAGTCAGAATTTTAAAATTGAAGATGGTGGCTAGGGTTGCCACCTTAATTTTTTGTAGTTTTATGAATTCGGGGCTGGCACAAAAAAAATCGTACACCAAAAATGGGTCGCTGAATCCGAATCCATTGTCAGAATTTCAAAATTATAAAATTTTGAAATAATAGGGTTGCCACCGTCATTTATCAGTTTTAACCCTGCAGCGGATTTGCCAGTGGCTACCATAGAACTAATACAGAATAAATTACCAGGTAAGGAAGCATTACTTTTTTCAGGTATTGATGCGTCTGCATTTAGCAGAAGTAATTAACTCATACCTCATTACCTGTAATGTAGCATACAAGGAAAAGTAATGCAGTGATTTTTATAACTTAATACAAGTAGTATGTTACTCCATAACTTCTAGGTAATGCTGAAGGGAGGCGATCACTTACCTCCTGTCTCATTCAATGTTAAATGTAAGGCCTTTTATGCATAGTAAGGTAATATAGTCGGAAGTAGTGGTCATTACAAGGTAATTGATGCTTCATATATTCGGAATATATTGCATCCGCTACTGGGAAACTCTTGAAAAGACATTTTATTAGGTGGCGACCCTATTATTTCAAAATTTTTAACAATTGAACAAAAGTTGTAGCTTTATTAAAGATCTGCATGCATACAAAATCTTATCAAAATCAGTGATTAAAGGTGTTTTATAATAAAATGGCGTCTGAGATAATTTCTTAAAAAACTAAATTTAATAAATATCTTTAAAAATTTACTAAACAAATTTTATTGCTCACTCAATTAAACTTGAGAATTTATTTTAAAAAAGAAATCAGCTCAATTGAACCATTAGCTTATGAGCTACAAGCTCTCAAAAGACACGCAAAGTAACTGCAATATTACTGCAATGTTACTGCAAATACTTTGTGTTCGGAGAACAAAATAAGCGCTGGTTTTTTTTATGCAGGAGTTACGCTTTATGTCTTTGTTTTGTTGCTTGTATATGACCATACTTACCATTGCATACCAGAAGTTGAAAAGACCCTGCGCTGGTTATCAAACCAACAACTCGCACGTGCATTATTGTGGTCTTACGACACGCTCATACACAGTTGGCTTCAATGTTGCAAGTATGTTCGACACAACAATCGCAGCGCTTGCTTAGTGCGGTCAGACTGTCACTGTATTTTTTGAGGGTAGATTGCAAGTAGCTTGATTGAGTAGATTGATAGAAATATCTAGAATACTGGGTAACAAATTTAGATTCACAATATTCAAACTACCCAAACGGCCATCTAGAAAGTGAACGGCAATTTTACTTGAGAATAAGCTTAATATAAACAGAGGGTTGTAAGCTTTTCTTATTATCGCTTTTAAAAAGCTTGTTAAAATGAGAACTCACAATAAAATTTCAATCGTATTTGAGAAACGCTTGAATTTATAACTGATTTTCAAGTATGCTTAATAAACACTTATATATAACAATACAATATGAAATATTACTGAGAAAAAATTTTTTCTGCAACAGAATCTCAAGCCATGATTTTTTTGTCAAAAAAATGTATTTTTTTTATTTTGCGTGCAGTAAGAATTGTTAATTTGGTTACATATATATTATTTTAATAATTTTTGTTAGTATTACAAATAAGTTTAAACAATTAAAATTTATTAATTACATTTGTTAGATTGGGCTCTACAGCTAGGAACAGGCGAAGATGAGTTTATCAAAGATGCGTGGACTTTCTTCTAATTTGGCAAAAAAAGGGTTCACCAAGGCGCAAGTTTAAAAAAAAAATAAAATAATTTCAAATAATAAGTTTTAAATAAAATTTCTTGAATTTCATTAATGAATAATAATAAATTAAAATAAACTTTGAAAATTAATTTAATCAAAACCTATACAGCTGAGGACAGAGCTTTAAGAACGATGGGCTCTTCAGCATTGTTAATAATATTTCTCTCACCGAATGTAAGGTAACTGAAATTTTCTAATCACTCTTAATGAATATAATGAATTTTTATGTTTCATTAACAATGCTCAAAATTGTAGCGTTCATAAATCTCTGTCCACAGCTATAAATAATCTATGAATGTGTATAAAAAGTACTACGTTTTAAACTTATTCTAAAATAGCCAGAAAAAGCTTATAAAACCATTGAGAATAGTAAGCTTTTCTTAACATGTGTTAATATAATATAATTTGTTTAAGCTTATTCTACCATTGCAAGAAAAAGCTTATAAAAATCTTGCCAGAGTAGTATTATCACAAGGGTTCCGTTTTGATTTTTCTACAATTGCTGCAATAGCCTTTTTCAATGATTTCTCAAGCTTTTTTCAAGCTTAAGGCTTATGCTGTCAAGCGTGTTATAATATTATTCTAAAGCATTTTGGCCTGTTGGGCGCTCAAACCGATTAATTTTTTATTATATAAAACAGAGGAATGTTCAGCTTTAAGTCAAATTGTCAAGAATTTAATACGAGTGCTTGCCATTGAAATCACAAAAAATGTACAATATTGAATTGGTAAAACCATACGCTTCTTTAACACTTCAAGATATTAGATTCAAAAAGCACGCATTTCAAAATATCCATGAGTGTTCTCAAGCAATCTTTCACCTTTGGTAAGCAGCAGTACATACATAATTACAGCAAATATTACTGCCCCCCCGCTCCATTTAGGTGATCTTGTGAATGCCGAGATGTTACAAGCAAGAATTTCAAATGAAAAAGTTGTGATAGCGGCATTGACATCTAATAACCAAGAATCCGATAACTGTGATAGATCCGATTAAACAAACATGGACTCTACAACTGATGAAATTGAAGGGATGCCCATTCAGCTCCGCCTTTATCTAGCTCGCCCAGCTGTTGATCGAAAACTTAATAAAAGTCCGCTTGTTGTCTGGAAATGCATGAAAACTGAGTTTCCTTTTGTTTGGGCCGTTGCAAAAAAATATTTATCAATTGTTGCAACTTCGGTGCCATCCGAAAGGTTATTTTCTCATGCTGGTTTCATAGCGAACCAATTGCGAAACAGGCTTTCGCCACAACATCTCAACATGTTGGTTTTTCTACAGTTGGTGAATACATGTGGTGCTCTTAATTGTGCATTCACTTGTGCACAAATATATCGAATTAACCGCCGAATTAACGTAAGCGCCACTTTTCCGAAACTAATTTTTAAATGGCATACGATAGTACGACAGCAAAGTCATTAACTCCAAAAATTTCACATCTTTACGTTAAGCTGTTCTAATGTTATATCCAACACAAAAATAAAATTTACATGTACCACTTAAGCAAAAAAAAAAAAAAAAACAAGGAAAATGCTTCTATTGTAAAATTTAGTTTATAACGCTTACCTTAATTCGGCGGTTAGTGCTTGATATTCAGCCCAAATATGAATTGTAACGATTGCAATTATTGTCATTATATATGTAGTTTCACTCTTTGTCATATTATTTAAATACTTTACTTTACTATCCTTTACTTTAAAATACTTTTAAAATATAATTTGTATTTCAATGAAAATTATTTGAGATATTTCAAAATTATAAAATAAAATTTTAATTACGATAGAAAACATTGAAAAGGAAATATATTATTTTTTCTTTATCAGCATACGATTTTATAGGCATACGAAGTAATCGTACGATCCTTATTAAAAAAACTATTACGCGAGTAAGCTGGTACTGACGCTTTCGCTGTCTTACCAAGTCCCTTGCAACAGAATAATTTTTCATATTGAATCATTTGCTTCTTAACTGCCTTACAAAAATGGTACAAAAATATTTTTAAAAAAAGTCGAAAAAAGTTGAAAAGTCGACTACTAAAGGTTCAAAAAGTCGATGAGTCGACTTCTACATTTTCAACGGTTGAAAAAGTCGAAGTCGACTTTTGCTGGCAGTTGCACATCCCTACCTCAGACTCATCATTTTTTCATTATCGTTATATATTTTATATTTTAGTTACCCTTTCAATGAATTTCCTTAATTACCAAATTTTTAATTAAAAAGAAACCACGTCATTACAGAATTTTATTCTTGAAAAATTTTGTTCTGGTAGAAATTTTTTAAAAATTTAGTGGTATTTTAAATTTCTTCCATTATAACGGTAATTACCATTAAAAATTTACAGGTAATGCAAATTTTTTGCATTAACAGTAAAATTTCCATTGCCATTAAAAATTTAGTGATAATGCAAATTTTTTTCCATGCTTGATTTTTTTCTATGCTACTATGTGGTAATGCAAAATTATTTTGCGTTACGTTTTTTGTAATTAAAATTATTTTGCATTACCACTAGCTGGTTAGTGGGAATGATATTTCTTAATGCACTAATAATTCAATGCCCATTTATACTATATGGACATTTCCAGAAAAAAGTCTACCGTGACCAAAAAATTTAAAGTTATTAAAAACTTATTATTTTATTATATCATTTAAGAGAAACATTTTAATTTTATTAGTTTCAGTAATTTCTACATAAATTCATTAACCATGATGATCAAATCGTCTGCACTGTTTCACAAATGCAGTTTTTCTTTATCGTAAATTTTTCGTAAATGTTTCGTAAGCTTTTTTGTTTTAGTAAAAATGGAAGGTATTGGCTAGAGATAATGCAAAAATGGTTGAGGCAAGAATAGGACAATATATTAAATTTGTTTTTTTATTACTTACTTATATAATTACTTAACTACCTAATTACTTAAATCCCCAATTAAATTGCAATGGAAATTTTAGTAACGTACCGCCAGATTAAAAATCCTAATAACAAAAAACCAGAAAAGATTTTTAAATTTGATCACTTGGAAAATAAACTAATGTTATTTTTTAACCTTCTAAAAAAAAAGTTTATACAAAAAGTCTACCACAATTCAGAGAGTTTGCAAATTTTTTAATCTAATTCAGAAATCACTTCCGTTTTTTGTAACGTAACGCCAGCTTATATTTTTGCTTACCTCTTTAGATCCTTAAGGTTATATTAACTTTTTAAAAATCAGACTTTTTCATTCTATTCTTTTATTATTTATTCGTACTATTTGTTCGTAACTCCAGTTTGGAAATGCTCATATGTGCATTCAACATTAGTTCCTAAACTGTGCTCAGTTTTCTCCCATATTGTAAAATTTTCAAAATACAATGTGTTTTACGTTTTTGACACGTGTTTAGTATTATTTATCTAGAATCTAAACTACAAACCATAAAATAAAAAAGTAATATTTTCTATTTTAGAAAAAATAATAACTTTTCCATGAATGTATCAACCATATTCATATCATGTGCTGTAGCAGAGCTAAAACTTTCGGATTACCCAATGAAATATCAACAAATTTTGTATCTTTTATTTTATCGGAGCTGTTATCATCCAAAGTGAAAGTTTAGAAAAAAACTGTCGATTAAGTGTATTTTTACATGAAAAACAGGCATATTAAATTTGAACGTAGCTTAAGACCATTGATATCAAAGCTTTATTTTCCTTTGTCTTAAAATTTTAATTTTAATACAATTATAAATAGATAAATAAATAAATTTGAACGATTACAGCTCCGCTAAACAAAAGATACAAAATTTGTTGATATTTCGTTTGATAATCTCAAAATTTTAGTTCTGCTACAGCAAATGACACGTGGTTGATGTAGTGATAGAAAAGTTGATAATTATTCTAAAATATAAAATATAGAGCACTGCTATTATTTTGACCACAGCTGTATAAACTGTTAACGCTTTTAAGAGAAATTCATTCATATAAATGCAATTTCGTTGATCATAAAATGTATGGAAATTAAAAATCGACCATAGTATGTGATCAGTGTTTTATACAGAATTATTGCAAAAATTGTGAGCATAGTCCATAATACATGATCAAAACTTATATATGGTAAAAGAAATATATTTTGTATTTTATGAACAGCTTGATCCTGACTTGTGCGCAATGATTTGTCTCAGTGTGATCTCTGTATAATTCTCCGTTAAGGAGTTATGCCATTTAAAAAAAAATTTATAGCATTGAGGGGACTGCCGACCGAAGCGAAAACATGTATGTAAAATATTAGTATTCCCTGGAAGACTTTGTCCTGCCACGGATCGTCTTACTGCTATGTAAGAATTTTCTTGCTAATCGGAAAAAAATTTTATATTTTCACCCCCTCAACCTTTGATTATTTCTTTCAAAATATTTATTATTCAAATAGCATTTTTATTTTATAACTAGCTGAACCCGGTGTGCTTCGCTACTCCCCTCGTTATAAATTAAAATTAAAAGTATTTATATATTTTTCACGCCATCGAATTTTCGAAATAAGTCCACCCAGGCGCCACCTACCGTGTCCATTTATACACAAATTATTTTCTTATGATCAAACAAACATACATTCTGAATTTCAGTTAAATTGGTCCATAAATTCAAATTTTCGATATAAGTCCACCCCATAGCCTATGTTACCCACCGTACCAAGATGAACATTACCTGAAAATTTCATCAAAATCGGCCCAGCCGTTTTGGAGTCCATACGTTACATACATACACACATCCTATTTTATATATATAGATTACACCAAACTATATTAGTACATTTAAATTGAGTATTGTTGATATAAAAATAAAATACTGGGAGCACTATTGAATGTAAAATAATCCTCAAAAAGGATATTTAATTTTTTCTTTCAATGTATATGTAGAGCTCTAGCTAAAATAAAATAAATTTACTTTATTTATGTATGATATTTTGTTTGATGGGTCTTGAAGTCTCTTTTAATGCCTGCATTTGAGATCTTGCTACAAGGAAAACAGAAAACATAGCAAGCAAAGTGCAGTTTATTTTCTGCGCCCGATTCGGTTTATCCGTACATCCGGTTCATCATTAATGCACATTAGTTTCATCTTTTATCACTTCATTATATTTTAAATTATGGGTTTTAATATAAAAAAACAAAGTAAAACATAAACAAAAATATAAATTAAACTTATAAATTAAATAATAATTAAACACTTAAAATACATAATAATACACACATACATAAAACTTGTATTTACATACATTTCATTGAATTTCATTTACATTATTTTCACTGTTTGCGTCATTAATCATTGCATTATATTTCTAAAAAAGATACTATGATGGCTGATGGTAGCTGAAATAAGAAACAAAAAATTTTGGACGATGCAGTCCCACTCATGATAAAATTATTATTAGGTAGCCTTGACAACTACTTATTTTCTCACGAGCTGCAATTTCAAACAAAAGAAAACAATATAAAGTGCGTGTGTCACACACATTGCCAATTGTCAATAGTTGGCAACTGTTTTATTTTAAATTTGAGGGAGAAACCTTTGCAATTAAATGATCCATTCACAGCAGGTGACTCCTCTGAATGCGGCCAATGTGTGTGACACACGTTCTCTATTTTATTTTCCTTTGCTTTACATTCGATGGTCGAAACACGAAATGTCACTCCTACCTATTACTTATTATACCATGGTCCCAGTCAGAGAATATGCTGGCGAATTTTATAAAACTACAAATGTTTTTATGTTGGTCATGAAACTCAAATACACGCTCTTGAATATTGGCTACCAGGCGCTCAGCAAATGCAGCAGGCATGGCAAAATTAAAAAAGGTAGGGTTAGCGGAGAGCTGATGACTGAAACGAAGTTGGCATTTTATACAAAATCAGCAACCGATGAGAATGCAATATGAAAACAAGAATTGGCAAATATACCAAAATGGATGAGTTTGACAGTTATGGTCACTTAGAAAGAGAACACATCCAGCCCTAACACTACCTTGTCTAATTCTACTATGGCAGCAAGCAACCATCAATAAGTTTATCTGCTGACAAATCGTTCCTTCATAAAGAAATCATGAAGGATATTTACTGTTTTTCTGTCAATGTATATGTAGATCTGTAGCTGAACTAAAATACATTTCCAACAACAACTACCAAGCAAATCTACTACAACGATGAACAGAGAAGAGCAGTATCATATCGGTTGCGCAACGTTAGAGGGGATGAACCGAATTGGCGGCAGAAAATAAACATGTTTTTTGTTTTCCTGGTAGCAAGATCTCAAGTGGAGGCATTAAAAGAGTTCACGGCCAGTCAAACAAAAACCAAATATCAAAAATTTTAAATTTATTTTATTTAAGCCTGCAGCTATGTCTACATATTCATTGAAAAAAATGCCGTGGTCGTTGATCTAGAGCGCGGCTCTATTTTATTCACAAAACAAAAACATAAATTTAAACCATAGCTCGATTTCTAGCTCTATTTCTGATCTTAAAATGCTGCCAAGTTTCAAGCATTTTTTATCAAAACGAACATAGTTGGCAAATCTAAATAATTATTCATTTTCCTACTTCGACATTTCACCACTCAATGGGCGTTTTGGTATTGTTGTTTTCTTTTGTTACTGTTCTTAAAACAGCTGTTTCAAGACTGTGATGACAATTTGATATAAAGTTGAACTAACTTTGTTTTACTGAGATTTGATCTGTTCTAGAGCCATGGGAATGCAGCTAATGTTTCGCAGCGGAGCAAAGGGAGGGGAAAGAACGGTTGCTGGCTTATGTTTTCTAAGTTTATTATCTTGTTATCTTTGCTGTCTGTATTGATGACGAGAGTTACTCGGAAAAACACAATGACGCAAACCAAAGATTTACCCTCTACCAAAATCGTTCAACGCGCCTAAAGAAGTTTTCACTTCAAAAAATAGAAAATCATGATGAAGGCAAGCGAAGAGACTCATTTTCCCATACAAATGTTTTTCATTTCGGTTTCACACGGACTATTTGTGTGAACTTTGCATGTAAGAAAGATATGTCACTCAAAAGTCCGAGTAAATTCTGATTTAATTAAATTTCGCGTTATTCCGTGCCCACAAGCCCGAGTTATAGATTTACAGCCCTATTCTGGCAAAGTAACAATTGTTAACCAGTTTATTTGATATTTTTATGTGTTTGTTGTAATTTTTGTTTTCAAAACAAAATGTAAAGCTCAATTAACAAAATTTTTTAATGAAATTGTCACTG
Source organism: Dichetophora obliterata (assembly GCA_963920525.1). NCBI lineage: Eukaryota > Metazoa > Arthropoda > Insecta > Diptera > Sciomyzidae > Dichetophora > Dichetophora obliterata. The sequence goes on along the minus strand of OY986436.1, from coordinate 174,250,380 downwards.
TCTGAAAAGTAGGTTACAATTTTCATCAAAATTTATTAGTTTTGAACTTCAAATTTTGTTTTGAAATCAGTGAGTGTCTACCGGATGTAGGCGATGAGTGTTTTTTTTTTTGGTTTAAACTAAACATTCTATTTAGAAAAAGTGGCAATAACATCGCTAATATATGGTAATTTTTTTATAAAATCATGTATCTCAATGGAAAAGCTTAAGTCAATTGTTATATAAATAATTTACGTTTCATAGCTAAGAACTTATGATTTGCCTTAAAGACTCAATGACTGCACAAGTATTAAATTTTCCAAAGCAAACAATTCTGATAATATAAAAAAAATTTCGGTAAGACTTAAATTAATGCCCAACTAACTTGTTGCTTCCCCCTTCTTAGCGGTTAAACGTGCGTTGCTAAAATATTTACATGCCAGGCAGCATTTTTTTCTTCCTTCTCCTTAGCCATCTAGAAAGATAAACAGCTGTAATAACAGTGGAGCAAGAATTTATTAGAAATAAAAACAAAACTAAAAAAATTGAACATTTTCGACATCTAAGGAAATCCCAAACAATGTGCATAATTTATGAAAAGTTGTCCAGTGGCACCTTGAACATGTGGCTGCCATAGCAGTTATCTCTGCGCTCCTTCTAAATTATTTATTCATTCAGTTTATCTGGTGCATGCCACGAAATATGCGTATCAACAACGCACGCTTGCTTTTTGATTTTGTGTTTTTTGTTTCTTTAATATTTTTTATTTTTTTTTTTGCTATTAAATAATAAGACACAACAAATTGTGGTAGCTTTTGCTGCTGTTGCCAAGAATACTGCTTTTGTTGTTGTATCTATTAGCAACAGTGTGAAAAGGTGCAAATTGAAGGGGGAACATTATTCAGCCGCACATAATACTTGTTAAATTTTTCGCTGCGACTTTGGTGACTACCAGGATTTATGGCAACCATGGCTTTGTATTAATAATTTCCATTGCCGTTGCTGTTTTTGTTGTTGTTTCTATATTGTTCTGTGTGCCATATTTTTTCATCTCTAGAAATTTATAGAATTCTGGCAACATTTTGACGACAGGCTTTTTTAAAGTTCTGCCAACGCCTAAGCTTCTCTGTATACAATAGCCTTCAACTTTTCTATGTGACTTCTGCTATACGTACATGAAAGATCTATTTAGTATAGGTGTATATGTGTGAGTGTATCTGTATGCTTATGGCTATTAAATAAAAAATATTAACTTTTAGTTAAGCTTCATAAAGAAAAAAGAAACAGCATTTAATAAGCTAGCAAACAATTTTAATATTAAATAATTTAATTTTTTTTAATATAGGCATTGTTAAATTTTTACGATTTTTTTCTTATTGCTATTACCCAGTTGGAAAAGGCGTCCTGCTGTATGTCTGCTGGCAGCATACTTAGGAAGAACAGGAGACATGCTCGCCTCCATACCCGCTTATATCTTTTTTCTATAGACATGTCCTAGGTCGGCTTGTCTGTCAAATGAACTGCCGTAGCAGCAATGCAGCATGCATCTTATGGGATGAATGCAGAAGTTATACATGTCTGCCAAATGAACTGCCGAAGCAGCAATACTGCATGCATTCCACGGCATTAATGCTGCATTCATACCATGAGATGCATGCTGCATTGCTGCTACGATGCCACATGCCTATAAAAAAAAGATTAAGGCGGGTATGGAGACGAGAATGTCTGCTGAATGTCTGAGAATGCCGCGTGACTGATGTAGTTAGTAAAACAAAATTTTAAGTTGAACTTTTTTCTTTTTATAAATTTAAGTAATTAGTAAGGCATAGATAAATCGAACTTTCTGTACTGATGAATCTATTTTGACTAACTCTTTTAGTTTACAAATTTCTACTCTTAGCCTATTGTTATCAACAACGTTCAAGTCAGCCAATGTTTTTTCCTCTCTTTTCTTTTCAGCGGTATCAAATTTCAATTTGGTCATTGGCCGTCAAAAGTCAATGATTGCAAAATGTTGAAGACGTTGCAGTTTTGTTTATGTATTTAGTTTTAAGTATCTGACGGAACATTGTTTTTTTTCTTAGTCTTTATATTTTGCAATTATGTCGTTGACCGACGAAATTGCAGGCCTGGAGTTAGGGTACGTAACTTGGTACGTAACTCGTAAGTATAAGTCCATATGCTTATCCATTCGACCATTGCAGCTGTTAACTAATCGTCACTTAATTTTCTTCATTAAGAATAAACGTACGAGCACAGAGTAAGAAAATTAACGCTTTCGCTTTGTTATTATAAACTAAAAGCCATTAAGAAAAAAAAATAATTATCAGCCCTACCATGAATAATTTTTTCGCGGAAACGGAAAAAGGATTTTTCATTTATAAGATAAAACACAAGAACATTTTGGAAATTTTTAATGCAAATTTGTTCATCAACGGTTTATCCACAAATTAGCATTTAAAGTTTCCAAAATGTTCTTGAGATTTATCTGAAAAATTAAAACTATCTTTTCCGATTCCGCGTGAAAAATTATTTATAATAGGGCTGTATGTCTCTGATGGGATTTTAACCCACTACTCAAGATTCCAAAATACATGAATAAAAAATAAAGCCCTAGCCAACTGAGCCATTCGCACTCTCGTAATTTTGTTGAAATAATGTACATAACAATATTCATAGCAAAAGTGCTTCGACGAAAATACAAAGTGTCGGCGAATTACAAAAATCTTGAAAATATTGAAATTGTTGTCTCTTAAAATTAATCGGAATTTTGCATTAGCAACCATGATTCTTTATTATGATACAGTTTTTATTATACTTATATTGAATGTATTTATGTTGTGCTATAAAAGAACTTAGTTCTAACTGTTCTGATGCTTTTTGTTAATAAATAGTAATAATAAAAAAATAAAAAATAAAAATATATTTTTAAAAAATAAGCTTTTATTTAAAAAAGACGTGAACTAAAAAGAAAAAAAATAAATTTAAGTGACATTCGTCATATACAGGGTCCACCAAATAACTTTTTTTTTAAATTCTATAAAAAAAAACTGCTGGATATTTTCTCAAATTTCTTTTTTTTATTTTAAAGTACAATCCTTCCGGTTAATAATGGAAATTATTTCATTCAAATGGCTGCCTCAGCTGGCCACGCAGTAGCTTACACGATCGGTCCAATTTTCAAGCACATTATCGATTGTGTGCAGCTGTATTTCACCAATGGCTTCACGAATATTGTCCTTTAAAGCGTCAATTGTCTCTGGCTTGTCGGCGTAACACTTATCTTTGAGGGCACCCCACATATAATAGTCCAACGGTGTCAAATCGCAGCTCCGAGGTGGCCAAACGACATCAGCTCTGCGGCTGATAATGCGATCTTCAAAAACAGGGCGCAAAACATCGAGTGTAGCTTCGGCTGTGTGGCACGTAACGCCGTCCTGTTGAAACAAAATGTTGCCAATATCCTCCTCTTCAATTTTTGTGAACAACATGGCCCGATAACGATCGCCATTGACTGTAACGGCCACTCCTTGCTCATTTTCGAAGAAAAATGGCCCAATTATGCCTCTGGACCAAAATCCGCACCAAACAGTGACTCGTTTTGGGTGCAGCGACTTTTCAATGTATGCGTGCAGGTTTTCTGTGCCCCAAATGTGACAATTTTGCTTGTTTACATACCCGCCAAAATCAAAATGAGCTTCATCTGAAAAGATGATTTTTTTTGGCAAAATCGGCATCTTCTGTAAGTCGATCGCAGGCCCACTTAGCGAAGCGAAAACGTATTGGATGGTCAGTTGGCTTCAACTCCTGAACCAATTGGACTTTGTATGGTGTCATACCAAGGTCTTTATGCAAAATTCGTCTCAATGATGTCTCCGAAATGTTCAAGTGTTGAGAACGACGGTGAATTGATGTTGATGGCGCTTCACGCATACTTTCTGCCACAGCTGCAATATTCTCGGGTGTATGCACTGTTTTTGGCTTTTCACTCTTTGGTTTATCGATGAGGATGCCAGTTTCTTTCACTTTTTTCACAAGATAACGAACATACGGAGCTGACGGTGCTTCTCTTCTTCCGAAATCCGTACGAAATTTTCGCACACATTCTGCAACATTACCATGATTTTGAAAGTAATGTCACAATATTTCCCAGCGTTGTTCAAGCGTATACACAACCATATTCGTTCAGCGGAAGGATAAAACTAATTATCTGTCAAATCAGACATGAGCTAAGTGTTACCATTCACGAAATAAGCACTAGTTGAAAAAAAAAACGTTAGATGGCGGACCCTGTATGTATATTAGGCCGGGTCGATTTGTGGGGAGGCAAAAAAATCGCCCATTGCTCAGTGAAAATTGTATTCTAGGGATCAAAATAAGAAACTTTTCCCGTGGAACTATACCTCCAAAAGGAATTCTAATGCCCCAACTTTTGACTTTTGTCCCGTAGGGTCAAATTTTGAAAAATCCCTCTTTGACCCATTTAGTCCACTAACTTTGGAGGGCCGATCCAAACATGCCAGTGGCACACCCCCTGAAAATTTTTATATTAAAATATTTTAATATTGCATTGTCACCGGACTTACATATATATGTTAAATTTCATTGCGAAAAATGGTTTGAAAATTTTGACGTACACATATACGAACGAAGCAGGTTATAAGCAGCTTATAATCAGCCCCGTAGTTTTGAAGATATAGGATTTTTATTTATTTGTGGGCGGTAAAAGGGGGTGTGACACCATTTTTGCCTGAACCATCCTCTACTTGAAGGAAATTAACTGCCAAAATTTTAGCTGAATCAGCCCCGTAGTTTTGGAGATATAGCATTTTTATTGATTTGTAGGCGGTAAAAGGGGGTGTGGCTGAATGTTGTTCATAAACTCCATGCTTTATTTGATGAAACTTTAAAGTTTCAATTTCAGCTGAATCAGCCCCGTAGTTTTACAGATATAGAATTTTTATGGATTTGTGGGCGGAGGGGCAAAAAATGTTCCTTTATTATCCTCTACTCGAAGAAAATTTACTGCCAAAATTTCAGCTGAATAGGCTTAGTAGTTTTAGAGATACAGCATTTTTATTGATTTGTGGGCAGTAAAAGGGGGTGTGGCAAAAAATTTTATCACAATATTGCATTGTCACCGGACTTACATATGCTAAATTTCAGCTTAATCGGTAGCCAACAAGTTGTCGAAAAATGGCTTGCACGTTTTGAGGACATACATACATATGTACGAACGAAGCAAGTTAAATAAAAGCTTATAAAAAGTAAAGAGGAAGTTTTTAAAATTTAAAAAATAGACATCTTAACTTAGCATTAAAAATATAACTTGCCAATTCCTTCCATCGGCAGGCTGCTTTGTTTTTCATTTGGGTATGTCGACTGTGGAAGACATGCAAGCGTGCGTGTGTGTATATTGTTTTGTGCTTAAGTTTTTATTGCTCACGTTCATAATTCATGCACATCTGCTTCGAGGCGTTAAAAAAATTAGTCGGCAAGCTTCAATTTATTAAAGGAATGAGCTGAATATTAAATAAATATCTACTTGAAAATTATGATATTTTTGAAGAAATTTCGTTGATGTAATGAACTAGGAAGTTGCTAAACTTTTCTGCTTCTACTCTAAAACCGATATAACTAAAACGTAATAAACTTGATTTTGGCTTTATTTTTCTCCTCCTTTCTTTTCCTAAATCCTTTGAATTGTGCTATTCTTTGTTTTCTTTGTTTTGATGTTTAGGTAAAAAAGTTATTATTTTAAAAATTGTGGTATTCACAATGTGATGTATTTGTCTCTGTATTGATTATTATTGATAAATTTCATATGAGTAGAAAATTTCTGACATTAACGAAAGCACTAACCATTTGAAAAAATTTTACTTGCAGAAACATGTTAGACTTTGAACCTATGAGCATCGAATGATATGAATTTTTGCTGTCCGAAAAAGGCAAACTAGTTATACAATAAAAATTAAAGAAACAAAGAAAATAATGCAAGATAAAATTTTCATCAATGTTTTCATTGCCAGTACTACAAAATTGAACCGAAATTAATTTAGCTTTTTCTTACGGATACCTTAAAGTAGTCTTTTTTCTATGCAATATATGTAAATAGACACTAAATTGTAAAATTTTATACGAACTTAAAAGCAGGGTGCGGAGAACGTTTGAAATACGATTGTTCTAAATTATCGTTCTCCTCATATAAAATTGTTCTCGCAAATTATCACGAACGAATGGGGAACTCTCTGCTGGCGTCGTATTTTTTATCTCTGTAAAATTTGACAGTTTCAAATTTTTGCGATCGAATTACATTTCCAATCTACATCAACAACGCAGTGAGAATGGAAAGGTTCACAGCGGTTGCGCAGCGTTAGAGGGAATGAACGAATCGGCGTCAGAAAATAAACCGCATATTGCTTGCTATGTTTTCTGTTTGCCTGGTAGCAAAATCTCAAGTGGTGGAAAGGCAAAATTAGACAAGATAGTGTTTGGGCGGAGAGCCGGTGACAGAAATTGTCAAAACGAAGTTGATATTTCATACAAAGTCTGCAACCAAAATACCAAAATGGTTGAGTTTGACAGTAATGGTCACTAAAAAAGAGAACACATTCAGCCCTAACACTACCTTGTCTAGTTGTACTATGAGTGGTGGCATCAAAAGGGACTTCACGGCCAGTGAAACAAAAACCAAATATCAAAAATTTTAAATTTATTTTATTGTAACCTACAGCAGCCTTACATATACATTGAAAATAACAGTATCATTTAATGTTTCGCAGTGGAGCAAAGGGAGGGGAAAAAAACGAAGCGTGAGCAGAGGAACTTATTGATGGATGCTTGCTACATTTGCTGAGCGCCTTGTAGACAAGATCCAAGAGCGTCATTTAAAAACCTACTCGCTGTCTGTATTGATGACGAGAGTTACTCGCAAAATGACGATGACGATGACGCAAACCAAAGATTTATCCACTACCAAAATCGTTCTTTGCTTTATTTGCTGGTGAACGTCCTCCAAGTGCCACCAGCAGCAGCACAAGCAAGTGCAGCGCAAATTTCTTGCTAGCCAACATCATCCAAGTGCCATCACCAGCAGCACAAGCAAATGAAGTGCAAATTCTCTGCGTTCAATTTATTTAACTCACGCCGGAGTATAATGGCAAAAATATGCCTCTGCGCTTGAGACATGAAATATTGGAGAGTTGACCAGTCAATTAAATTGTGCTGCACTTGCTGGTGCTGCTCATGGCGACTCTCGGAGAACGTTGGCAAGCAAAAGAATCAGGAAATTTGCGCTGCACTTTCTTGTGCTGCTGGTGATGACACTTGGAGGACGTTCGCCGGGAAAGAAAGCCAATTTAACTTTGCTGCACTTGCTGATGCACCGGGAGATCGTTGGCCCACACACACGCACACACAAACTCAAGCACTTTCGTTATTTTTGAAGTGAAAACTTCTTTAGGCACGTTGAACGATTTTGGTAGAGAGTAAATCATTGGTTTGCATCATCGTATTTTTCCAAGGAAATCGTCAACAATACAGACAGCAAAGATAACAAGATAGGAAAATTACAAAAAATAACCTCAAAAATGTTTGCATGTATTTTTGCATAAAAAAATCAACAGTGATCGTCACTCTTGTTCTTAATCGGCCGCAAGCTCACAAAGAAATCACTTGGCAACTCCTGAAATGAATGCATATAATCTGTTTGTTAGTATATAAATACTTAATTAAGGTTGAAATAAGATGTTTGCAACCAAAAATTATTATTAAGTCGCTTTATATTGGTCTATATATGCTTTTAAAGTTTGGCAATTTCTTCAGTTGTTGTATTTGTCAACATTTTTTAAAAATTTGCTTTTACTCAAACCCCGCTATTCATGGTCAGATTTAAAAATGGAACGATCTTCTTCTTTTTCTGATTTTTTCTGCTAGAACTTCGTTTGCAAACAAGAAAAATAATTTATGGATTTAGTGTTTTAACATTTTAATCTTTAAGTTGTGATAAAGGAATATGTTGAACATTCAAACAATTACATGCATGATCTTATTTTATTACATATCGTCAAACAAAGTTTGACAATTTTCACACTTGTATTTGCCAGTGGCTTTTTATTTTCACCACTGCGCCATTTTATTTTCAGAGTTGCCAACTATCATTGTTTTATTAATAAATTTTTTCATAAAGGGTGTGTGTCAAAAGGAAACTTTTCAGTCGTGGTAGGATAGAAAATATCAGATAGAATAAAATTTGTGTGTGTTGAAATAAATTTGTCTCTTTTGCTGTGTCAAATGGACGCTGAAATTTTGACAATTGCAAATTTTGACGTTTTACATTTCGGTCGTGTTTTAGCGCAAATATTTTATTTTATTTGCATTTTATCAATTTGCGACATATGTAATTCGAGAGCTTGTTCTTGCAATATATTTCGTAAACTTGTAATATTGTTAACTTCAAAAAATTAAAAAATAACAAAATAATAAAAAAAAAGTATAGCAGTGATATAGAGTTCCTCGGAAAATCACGATGACGCAAACCAAAGATTTATCCTCTACCAATATCATTCAACGCGCCTAAAGAAGTTTTCACTTAAAAAATCATCAAAATCGGTTCAGAAACACGGAAGAACCATTTCTCCTACGTCTATTTCTTTATGTAACGAAATGGCTTAAAACATAGATTTGTGTATATAACTTTGAAGTAGTTTGTAATATTTGAAAATTTAATGCAGAAATTATTTTTGAAGCTGTAGTACTTTATCAAAAATATAAAAACAACATTTTGAAAAATTTCATTTTCATTAAAAAAATCATAGGGCTCATTTACCATAGGGATTTTCGATGATAGAAACTGTATTTTGAACTATTCATATGAAGGAGTGTGAAAAACAAATTTCTAAAAGAAAAAAAAAATGAATAAAAAAAAACGTTTGGACTATTTTTTGACCAAAAGCTGAATATTTTATAGGTTTATTTAAAACAATGTAAAACATTGAATTAGTGAGATAACAGTAAATTTTTCTTATTTCTCCAAAGTCATTTAATTGATCTTTCATACAAAGAAAATTCAATGAAAGTCGATTGAAAAATGACTGAGATATTTGCTTACCAAATCAAAACATGAAATTACAAACGGTTTTTTCTCATTCAGAGTCGATGACCTTGCTTCAAGGAAAAATGTTGTACTGAGAAAATCTACAGTTTTTGAGATATGGTAATAGTTTTTATGTCATTATAACGGGAATTGAACATACTATCCGTGGAAAATATTACCAAAAAAGCTTTCGTATACCGTTATATTTCTGAACCAACGACGTTTCATACAAAAATACGTTGTACTGAGAACATATATAGTTTTCGAGATATCGCTATAATATTTATGTCAATACAACGGAAATATTTCAGACTTAACTATTTGTAAGAATTTCACTATCACAATATATATTCACAATTGTAACAAAAAATGCTTATTGTAGGGTATCCGTAAGAGATGGCGAAAAATGTCTGAAGTATTTTTTGCATTTCTTATCAATTTCTAAAATTCCCTTTGACATCATATTTTCTATCTCTTACAGTTTAGGGTTTTTTAATAATTACTCTTTTTACGCTCATATTTCAGGTCAAAGGTCACTAATATAAAATGCAATCATGCTACCTATGATTCACTATTCTACCTCTTCTTAGCCCTGAGATTCCTTACTATAATTAATACAAACTTTCAACGTTAATATTTTGGGTCAGAGGTCATAAATTTAAAATCTAAAATGACTCTGCACATAAAGGGCGCAGTACCTTTCGAATGATATAAGTTTCATTTCCCTTATTCTAAAATTAATATCGAAAAAGTGTACGACAACATTGGATGTTTGCCTATTAATATATAAGATCAGCAGTCTATACTTGCGATATTGCTCATGACATTCAATTTGAGAGTTTGCATGCAATACGATATTCTAAGTGTAGACACTCTGTTATGCCATTACTTTAGACAAATCATGTTTCTTAGCGATCCATTTCACAAACTTTCCTACCCCTACCAATTACAACTTTTTCTCGTAAATTGATTTGTGCAAAAGTTATTTTTGATTATAAATAAGGCAAAAAGGATTAGAAGGCAAAAAGGATTATTTAAAAATATTTTTACAACTAAAATTTTCAGATGAAAATTTTTCATAAATAAAAATATGAATAATAATGAAAATATTTTTTTTTGGTTCAGGGAAATAACGCCCAATGAAATAATGCCCAAAATAAAAAAATGAAATAAAGCCCAATTTCAATGAAATAAATCCCAAAATTTTTGGGCGTTATTTTATAATGAAATTTGTATGGAAAATTTTTGGGCTTTATTTAATGTTTCATTTTGGGCGTTATTTAATTGGGCGTTATTTCCCTGAACCAAAAAAAATATTTTCATTATTATTCATTTTTTTATTTATGAAAAATTTTCATCTAAAAATTTTAGTTGTAAAAATATAACTCAAACTATGTGACGGCCGTAGCCTCGTGGGTAGAGTGCGTGGCCCCTAAGCTTAGGAACCGCGGTAGCCCGAGTTCAATTCCAGCTCAGACAGAAAGTTTTTTCAATTGAAATAATTTTTCTGTTCGGTCGTCACCTCTCTGTAGACAATGGCAAACCTCAGAGAGTAAAAAATTGCCATGTAAAGTTTCTTGAGAACAAAAGCCGTTCGGAGTGGGCACAAAACACGTCGGTCCAGTTCTCGATCATTTGTGATCAAACATTTAATAACACGCACAACACAAATGATCAATAGAAGCTAAGCCAAATTCCTTCCGAGGGCTGAAATGGGCAGTTTATTTATTTTTTTTATCTCAAACTAACGCTTCAGTACCTAAACATACGCTATGTTAGTACTACAAACAATCGCTCGAATTCCGACCGCAGGTGATACTGGTACCTAAAAAGGTTTAGAGAAAAATGTTCCCTTGATAATAACTTGATACCACCCAGATTTGTAAGCTATTGACATTGAGCACTCAATCATGTTGAGCTTCGTTTTTTGATTAAGTTACAACCATTGATATTATTTTTGTTTTAATAAATCAATATGAATTGTTTTTTATTATCTGCAAAATGCGATATCTTTTTTAAATATTCAGTTGAAATATCAAAATATTCCTATATAAAAACATGTTGCGACCCAATTTGGGGCATACATATAGTATATTTGAGTATATTGTTAACCATACTGATTAACTTTCAACGATGTCGCACAAAAATGATTCCTTATTGACACCTGCTGCATTATTCATAGCTCAAATAATTTTATATTGCAAAAGTTTTAACGAAGAATTCAACATTGCTTCACATTGTTTTATGCAACTGTCAAAAAATACACAATTCAACCTTCTGATATCCGGCATGACACCATATCGATCGCGCCGACAAATATTAAACATTAGTTGGGACACCTTTATATGAATAGCACCTACCAAATGTGTACATTTTTTATAAATAATTTGCCGGCGAACAAAAGGTAAATATAGATTTAAAGATTGGAAAAACCCAACTTAATGAGATTTCGCACCAATTTAAATGATCTGAAATACCTGGAATTGTGATTAATTAAGAAAATTAATGCGGCTGTTTCAACTCCTACTATTCTTAGTGCCTATTATTTCAAACCATTAGAAGCAGCAGGTACCAAAAGATATCGTAAGCTATCTAAGTAATATAAACTCATCTCGCACCATGCAAGTCACAGTGTTAAACAATGAGTGTAGGCATCGCGTATTTCCACAGAGCATGTAACTTACATTTTAATGTTTCCAAGAGTGCATCACATTCAATTCAAGTCCAAATATGGACAAGTGCCGTCCTTCATACTATTTAATAGAAGTAGATGAAACGCCATCGTGTGAAGTCTCTCAACTCAAAAGCTATTACGTGGTTCATTTAATGCAAATAATAACCGATCATATAAATGATATCTACAATTCTTTGGTTAGTTTCAAAAAGGATGCGCGAACCATATTGAAAGGTACCATAAGGGCAGCTTCTACTACAAGAGAATATATGGAATACAAGAGAAAAAAACTCATGAAGGAGCAGCGAAAAGCTACAAGATACAACACCAATCATTTTCCATACTATTTGGTCAAGTACAGCAATGATTCAAGCAGTTTAATGTATGCTGTGCTACCACAGAGACTGCTCAGCTGGGTCATCAACGGGCTCGTTGCTGGACCACTGCAGTTAGGTGGAAAAATGTATCAAGCCAATATACTTTATGCACACAATTCCGAGGAATATCTTTTAAAGCAACTCAAGTTGCTGAAAGGTTGCTGCTCTGAGGCTGCCTACGCTGAGTATTTTGACTACAGCACTCAGTCTCCAAAAGCGGATGTTTGGCTTATGCTACAGTATAGTTTTAGACCATCACATTTCGCTTATAAGATAGTGAACCTCAAAGAGACGGTTTATCAGCAGGAGAACCCCTACAAAGATCTTGTTGCATATCTGCCATATGATGATGACGTCATTCAAGCAATCATCATACGCAAGACACACAATTACAGCGAGCTCCTGCAGGAGCTGCAAACGATCAGCAGTTTTAGTTCGAGTGCCGTGTTTCCTTTGCAGCCGGAAATGAATGCGGAAAGATACATGGAGAACGTTGAGCCAAATAACTTAAGTGTCTTATGTGAAATTATTCCAACAGAAGAGCTAACACCTGCTGAACTTCAATTGCCAAGGTTTCCTAAGGAATTTTGTAGAAGATAGTTTTATATTCAATTTGTTTCCAAAAATATTTTTAGCAATATTAAAAAAAATTTAATTTTTTAAAAAAGATTAGCAATAATTAGCAACCTTAAAAATATGAATAACCTAATCATTTCAATTGTAGGTATTTTTTTCGGTTTTTATCAAAAGAAAAAATTAACCTTGACAATATAAGTTTTTCAAGGTCGAAATCTTACTTTAATGGTGACTTCAAATTTTCTATCAATATAAAAATAGTAAGTGAAAAGCAAAGTTTTTAAGAGAAATTTATACAAAATTTGTTTCCTATTTGTCTATTTAGTAGTTACTATATCTAATGTTCTGTTGTGAATATATTTGTATATTTTTTAATTTGGCATAAATAAACATAAAACGTATTGCTAAAAAAAAACAAAATTGTTTTCTTTTTTTGATATGTAAATAACACTACAAGTTGTTAAACTATTTCAGGAAGCCAAATAAGTGAATGATTCACTCAAATAATATCTACTCACTCATTTGGTTTGAAATGTAGCCATATCAACCCGTGACCAGGTTACGGCCGACTTCATCAGCTTTCGCAGGTGGAGTATAGATTGAGTTATGCCATGGAATGCGTGATCTTACTCTTCTTCGTTGGTATTCGGCTTTGGCTTCAAAAACCTTTTTTGCTTGAGTTCTCCAATAAATACGATGGAAATTAGACCGACCCAAAAAAAGCGAAGGGTTTTTTTAGGCATGTTGGAAAATAGCTTTAATTACATCTCAAAAGCACTTACTGAAATTTTTGGCCCAAAATATTAACATTGAGGCACGTCTAGTCTCCAATTTTCCAAAATTTTGGCCACATATATAAAGTTATTTTTCAAAAATATATCAATAGAGAATAGATGATCGATGGTTTATATCATGACCTAACTTAATTTTTTCGAAGTCGCTGAACACGATAGGAAAATTTTTGGTTTTGTACGGTCAATATTTCTATTAATATTCAAGGAAAAACACAAAATTACCAAAAAAAAAAAAAAGTTATGAAATTTCACGTTCAATGCTTGATAGTAAGTGATTTAACTTTTCCTTTGACCAATCCAAAACAACCATCTTTTAAAACCATCAAAAGATATGATTACCATAAAAACCATGTAATTTTGAATCCTTTCATTTTCAAGATATGATCTAAATGATTAAAAGAAAATAAGAACAAAAAAATGTGTTCGCTCATTTTACATTGAAGTGTAATATCAGTTGCACTGACCATCTCCGGTTTGGCTAAAATTTTGTTCTTAGATTGGCTTATTTTTTAGAAAACCAAATCCGGAGTTTGAGATTTTAAGAATTTTTTTCCGTGGACCCATAGCCATGCAAATGCCAAAATAGGGCCAATTTTGAGACAATTACTATAAGGAAGATTTTATGTAAGCCAAAATGTTCGTAATTACTTAAGACACACAACTGCATTCTTAGAGATAAATGGGGAAAAATATAAAAACAATATATTGGAAAAAAAAATTTCGCGAAACAAATCAAAGGGGTTGATTTTTGACAAATTGTTGATTTGATGACAAAAACAGTAAAATAATTTTTGCGCTTAGCTGGAAGAATTTTTGCAAATAAATTCTGTCATATGAAAAGTAGCTAGATGTCTAATATTTAATTGATTTAATTTTAACAACAAAAACAATTTTTGCGTTTTTTTTTGAGTAAAAAGTCAGTATTTTTGACCTTTTTTGACATAATTATAAAGCATAGTTACACTGACTTAACGGTACAGTTCAACCTATTTTTGAGAAGTGACTTTATTAAATTATTGAAGAAAAAAAATTTGAATGAAATATATTAATGGACAGCCGAGATATTTGCATCGAAAGACCAAACTTTGATTTTCATGTCGTTTTTTTCTCATTCTTAGGTAACAATGTTTAAAAAAATCGTTGTACTGAAAATTTCTACAATTTTCAATATATGTGAGTATTTTTGATGTTAAAATTACAGAATTTTTTTTTAAATTAAATACACAAAAAACTCCGATACTAAAAATATCATAATAACAAAATTACCGTTAGCTGAACAATTTTGGAGGGGGCGTGGCAAAAACTAACTATGCAACATTTTAAGTTGGAATGCACTTAATATGTTTACCTAGTTTGAGCGAAATCCGTTGAGCCGTTTAAATTTGAATAAAGGCCAAGCAAACAAACAAACAGAAAATAAGTTTCATTACTATAGATTTTATTTGAAAACAAAATGGAGCAATCTATTATTAATGGTCACAATTAGGAGGTCTTAAGGACTCAAATTCGGTTCCTAAATTACGCATTAGTACATGCAATAACAATAGAGTTCAGCCACTACAGCTTTTTCAGTCAATTTAAATGCGATTTTCGTAAATAGGGTGTCATTGGAAAGATTATTTTGTTTTGTTTTTTTCAGAGAAAAATATTAAACTTTTGAAAAAATTGCAGTAAGTTGATCCATTCTTAATTTCAAAGTTTAATACAAGGGCAGCAAAAGGCGCTATAATTTATTTTTATTATCTTCTTTCATTATTTGCTTCATAAAATAAGGGTGTGCTCTTGAAGGGTTCAGAAGTTATGGCGTAAAACGTGAAACAAATTCAAAAATTGACACTGTTTATTCCAATATAATGTAATAACGAATGTTCTGCCTGGTTCAAAATTCCAGAAATATCTTATCTTGAACACTCAAGCAGCCACAGTTTTTCATGGTTGTTGTAATGACTAATCTTGTGGGCACTCATTATTATTCAGAAGAATGATGAAGACACAGACTGAAATTTCGCGTTTGACAGGTTTGACGCCCTTACAAAAACACAGCTTTAAACTAGTTAGAAATAATTTTCAGAAATTTTTCATGACGAATTAATCCAATTAGAAGCAATGCTTCCTTTCTTTAACATTCTTTTTCAGCATTTCTTGAAAAAAAAGGCTTACAAATTACAAGGTTTTCATGGTTATAATCTCTTTTAATGGGCCTAAAATCTGGTTGATTTGGATTGGTCGAAAAAAATTTCAACCTATAAAGCAATGAATGTAAAAATTCATCATTTTTTTTTGTCAATTTTGTGTGTTTGTTTTAATTTTAATAGAAACTTTGGTCGGACAAATACATAAATACATAGGTGTCCCGCGACCTCGAAAATATAGAGTTAGATAATGAGATAAACGAAGATTGGAGACTATCAGTGCCTAAGGGTTAATATTTTTGGGACAAAAATTTCAGTAAATGCTTTTAAGATGTCATTAAAGCTATTTTGCAACATGAAACCCGACAGAACCGAAGAATTTTCGAAGAAGTTTCCTCTCGAGAGTAGCTGCGTAGACTTTCAACGCCACCCATCTCTCTCTCTCGGGCTCTCGACTCATACTATTTTTCTTTCTCTTTTTTTTAAAACTGAACCAATAATTAGGGGACTCCCCCTATGAATATTTAGGCATTCTGTTTATTCGGAATATAGGTAATAAGTAGTAGAAGTAGTAGAGATTTGTTTTAAATTTGCACAGCTCAAAAATACAAGGAAACACACTCGCAGAGAGACTATTTCACAACTTTACCGTGCGTCTAAAAAGCGAGTTATCCAGTGTTGCCGTTTTGGTTATTTATAGCCATAAGTGACTATTTTTTATCGGTGTCAGTTTTGGCTATTTGGCGATTTTATTTTTCATTTGGCTATTTTTATATTCAGCTATGTTTTTTTTATTCTGAAGAAAATTAATTTCTTTGTTTTACACCTAAATGGTTTAAAAATTGTTTGCGAGAGTAAATTTCCTCTTCATGTTAACACGACCTACCAATGATGCCAATCGTGCTGCACACGGCAAGAATATGCAATAATTTTACAAGTGGCAACTAAAAATCACGTGTCACTAAAGAGCAGAGCTTCGTATTTTTCGATTAAGAAAAGTATTATTACGATTGCTGTAATTGGTAAACACGCAAATTACAATTACTATTACTGTCATTACAATAGAAAAATCTATTGATTAAAATGACAGTAATCGTTATCAATTAAAAATGACAATTAATATTACTGTAATCATAATCTTGTGTTTTGTAGTTTAATTACTTACTATGTTGGTTATATCACAAATAATGGCGTTTCAAAAAAAAATGTTCATGGGAAAGTCCACCACAAATAAAGATTCTAGAAAAGAATGTGTTCTTTGTGAATTGCACCATGAAAAATAAAGATTTATGCAGTAATTCAATTTCAAAAAGAATGATAACGATTGCAGTAATCGTAATTATAATTTTCCTGTTTTACAATTACCGTATTCGTAATTAAGAAATGTTTTGATTACGACTACAGTAATTCTTATCGAAAAAGGCGTTAAAATAATTCGGAATATTACTGAGAACATGTTTTAAGGAACTATTTTCTCGGCATGCCAAGCAAATTTACAGAGGGTCCAGCAAAAAAGGAAAAAACCGTTCAAAGGTGGTGCAGAGCAAATTTGCCATGTTTTATTTCTGTTGAAAGAATGCCCTCCGTCATCCCCTAAACCCCCTGGAATTTTCTATTTGGGGTATAGTGGCTGAGCAAATTAACGAACATAAACACATGACGGTAGATAAACTTAAGCGATGATCAATGAAAATATCAGATGATATACCTGAAAACTAGATGCGTGCCGCATGCTCGTCTTTCACAAATTGTTTTAAATTTTTTAAAAAAATTAATTGCGAAAGATACGAATTTAATGATGAGGAGTTATAAAAATGATTTAAATAAAAAATAAACATTTTTGTTTAATAAAGTTTACGCAGTGCTTTGATTTATGGCATAAAACAAGTGCGACAGTTATTTTGATTCACGCTGTAGGTTGTAACTGAAATTGTAATTTATATTTAATCAATCCCAGCTCTGCTAAACAGTACGCAGCAATGTATAAAATTTTGACCATGAAAAGTAAATTGTGAGAAACTTGATTAAAAAAGCAAAGTTAAATTGTGAGAAATGTTATTAAAAAAGTAAAGTTAAGAATCAGCATGCAAAAGTAAGAATCTATATGCAACTAGTTGGCAAATCTATTTAAAACAAGTTAGTTAAAATAGGTAAGTAAGTATGTTTTGTTCTTTTTTACCCGTCTATGGCAAAAAGAGAGGTATATATGTTTGATCAAATGTATGTATGTTCTTCTGTTCCACTCTCACTTCTAAACTACTTATCATAATTTGACAGATGAGGTATCGTTGGAAGCGTTTTTACCGTGCGCTGCTTATAGGTTATGTGACGTCACATAAAATTGGATATAGTGCCCTCTAGAGGACAGAAAGTAAAAAAAACACCAACTTTAACTATTTATCGTAATTTGACAAATGAGATATCGTTGGAAGCGTTCTGGTCGTCTACTGACTAAAGGCCATGTGACTTCACATAAAATTTAATATGGTGCCCTCTGGAGGACAGAAAGTCAACTAAGCCCCTAACTTCTAAACTACTTATCAGAATTTCACAAATGAGGTATCGTTGGAAACGTTTTGATCGTCAGCTGGTAACAGGTTATGCGACGTTACATAAAACTGAATATAGCGCTCTCTAGAGGACAGAAAGTAAACAAAATCACTTACTTCTAAACTACTTACCATATTTTGAAATGAGGTAACGTTGAAAGCGTTTTCCACGTCCGGTGGTTAAAGTCTATGTGATATCACATTAAATAAAATAAAGCGTCTTCTAGAGGACAGAAACTTAACTTAACCCCTATCTTCTAAACTACTTATCATAAGTTAATAAATTAGGTATCGTTGGAAGCGTTTTCTTTTAGTGAGCTTATTATAGGCTTTGTGCCGTC
Source organism: Dichetophora obliterata (assembly GCA_963920525.1). NCBI lineage: Eukaryota > Metazoa > Arthropoda > Insecta > Diptera > Sciomyzidae > Dichetophora > Dichetophora obliterata. The sequence continues at coordinate 174,231,864 of OY986436.1, read as the reverse complement.
ACATTTAATTGAATGAGGCGCCTTCTATAGGACATGAAGTCATTCACTTACAAAAGTTTTTAAGTGCCATAATAAACATTTTTGTTTATAATATGATCATCAAATAATTAATTAGTACTTAATACTTTTGATTATATAAAAATTTTATTCCCATAATAATTTTAATGTACTAAAAAGTGCTCTCTAAAAAGTATAAAATGTTCTCACCTGAAATTGTTATGCACAAACTATTAAATTTTTTTGTCTATTAAATAAACAACTTACACAAAATATATTTAATTGCATATAATACTAATTTATAGTGATGTTTTAAAGATATCCGTGGTCGTATGCCACCTACCCTAACAAAACAATACATTCTAACAGTAGTAAGCGAGCAAAAGCTTTAGGGAAATGTGCATTATACATCTAGAGGTCGACATATGACAATATATGAGGTGGCATACTACCACGTTTATCTCTTAAGCGTAGTCCTACGATGAGAAAAACACCATAATTCCACTTTAAAGTGAAGTTGAGGAATTTAAGTTTCTAAATATTTTGAAAAATTATTATAATTCCGATACTACAAGGAAAGTGATTTTTGTTCACACTTAGCATAAAATAAAAATCATGTAAGATTGGATCCTAAAACTAAAGGGTTTTGGAAATACTTATATAAAAATTTAAAAAAAATTTAGTTTTCCACACTAACGTAGGACTACTGTTAAACATTACTGTAAATTTGTATTACATGCAAAAATATATATTATGTGTATGTTGTTTATTTAATAAACAAAAAAAAATTAATATTTTGTATATAACAATTTCAGGTGAGTATATTTTATTGTTTCATACTTTTCAGAAGGCACTTTTAAGTAGTCGGGTTCTAGTTTTTGAACTTATTTTTTATTTTATTTTGCGTTTTGGTTACAACTAAAAAAATTGCTCCGGCAACAATGGAATTATCACGGTAACGCGAGGTTCTTTTAGGCATCGAGGCACTGACAAAGGGATATATTTGAACAGCTGCCAAACTGAACCTGGGGAACACACGAGTTGGTGGCGTCATGCCATGTATCGCCCTGGAACATCTTCCATGGTAATACTTATACAGAAGGCTAAGACAACCAACATTACATATATGGCCAAAAGAGTTGAGAGAGGATGAAATACTTCATCCCCTATCAAATATATCGCACGACGTTGAGTTCGGTCCAGAAGGTCCAAATAAGGTCTTGAAGTTCCCGTCAAAATGAACGAATTTTATTTCATTTTCGGACTGATATATAAGGTGTAGATCATGCGAAGATCAGCTAGAGTGAAATTTTTGAAACTAGGCTATTGCCAATTCTTTCCACATATCAATTATTGGAACAATATGCCCAGAACGTCGTGAGCGGCTGATTCCACAAGGTCTACACCATTCATAATGAGGGGAGCTACGGGGCAATCCATCCGCTTCTGGGTTAACAGACAGCACCGGGTGTTACTTGCTTTAAACTCTGCTCTATTAGGAAGACCTCAATCGGAGATTGTTGTAGATCATTTAGGAGTTTGTCATTCATATTTCGCCTCTTCCTCTCAATCTGTATAGAATTGTATCATTTTTCAATGAGTATCAAAAATACTTTGTTTTGCCCTCGTTTACCATCAAACCAACTTTGACGGGCTTTTCCTTATCGATAGCAGTGATAGCAGCAGTCCCTTTTGGTCCGACAGATAATGTCGATATCATCAGCGTACGTAATTGACTGAATACTTTTGTAGAAAACTATGTCATTGCGGCACCAGACTTTTGTAGGATCCTCTCTATGGGGCATATCAAATGTTACGTAAGCTGATTTATTGAAACTATTAAACCCCTTCCCCTCGTCAACAAGAGGAAGCAAAGCTCTTACCCACCCTCCAATGCTTACTTAAACATTAGTGAATGCACCGGGAATCACTGAAAATGTGTTTCGTGTTCAAGCACACACAAGTAGTGTTGCCATATGTGTTCAAACCAAAATCGAAAATTTGATAGAAAATTCAAAGAAGTGAATTAATAAATACTGCTGACGTAATCACCATCCAGACCCCTATCCCCATGTCATCAAAAATAAGCAAAGCAATGACCTATGGTGACATTGAAGCGATAACAAGATAGGGTTTCGCCTTGCCTGAAACGTTGTTCATTACTAAACGGTTTGGGAGAGGTTACTTCTTCCTTTAGGAAGGTACATGTATTGCTCAAAGTCATTCTGCAATCTTATCAGCTTTGCTGATATCTGACAATAAAAGAAAAATAAACTGGCCATTTCAGCCCCTGGAAGGACTTTGACTGAGCTTTAATTGATCAATTGTGTTGTGTGTGTTATTAAATGTCTGAACACAAATGGTCGAGAACTGGGTCTACGAGTCTTATGTGGACTCCGAACGGCTTATGTATTCAAGAAACTTTACACATGGTAATTTTTACTATCTGAGGTTTATTGTTGTATACAGAGAGGTGGCGGCCAAACAGAAATATTAATTTAATTGGTAATTACACCAATTAAAACACCATTATTTTATATCAATTTTTTAAAAGTCCCCCGTTAATCCATAACAATATGCAATTTTTTTTTTAGAATCTGTTTTGTTTTTATAATCCAGTGATGTGCAAGCTTTTTTTTTAATTTTTTATTAAATTTTTATAAAAATACGCCTTTTTGGAATCGGAAGCTTATTAAGATGCAATCGTGTAAACCTTAGAATCATAACCCATCAAACAACATAAAACTTATTCAATTTAGCTTAATAGTTTCAATATTGAAACGCTATCTGATTTAAATGATTTATATAAAGTTTTTGATACTCTATACTCTATTTATTAAAAGAAAAAAAAATTTTAAACATTTCTTCATATTACATTTTGCGATTTGTCTTTATTTAATTATTTTAATCACATGAATTATTTATTAATTTTTATTTCATTAATTATTATAATTATTTTTTATCAAGCTGTATTCGCCTCTAGCTCCTCAGTGAACTATAGAAACAGCTTAACATTCATTGCAGTTATTTGTACAACATAATTCTTCTTATAGATATATTGTTATTATTAAGAATGTAATGAATTGTTGAATAAAAATACTACTACTACTAATAACTCTAAGCCTTATCGCCGTTCAAAATAACAAATATTTTACTCTAAAAAAACAGAATATTTTTTTATTCATGTTTTTCATTTCAAACAAAACTAAATTTCCATTAATTTCTAATAAAATTTATTTTATATTTCCATACAAAAATTAGTAAACATTTGTGGTAAATATATTTTGGTACTTGGTGATATCGCAGGATCACCATGGAATAAATATTTTTGGCAACAGGATCGCCACATAATTTTATTCGCGACATTAGCATCGCCATGTAAGGGTTCGCGTTTATTAAAAAAAAGGACTCGCGAATTTATTATTAGTATTTTAAGGTCCTGCCTAACATTATTAGCCGGCGTATATTCGCCACTGGCTCTAAATTAATTTTTATTATTTTTGCCGTTCACTTTAAAAGTGCAAAGGCATAATAATAAATAGTCGGCAGCTATTTAAAGCTTAAGACTAGTTAAAGAAAAGAAAGAATTAGCTGGCAGCTTAGAAGCTCAAAAATAATTAAAATGAAAAAGTCGGCAGCTTATTTGAAGCTCAAGACTGGTTGACTTTATTTTAAATTTGTTCGTTCTTTTATAGTATGTGTACCGGTATTTTGTCTTAAAACTAGTTAATAATTGTTTTTGTATTTAAAAAGTAAACAGAATCATATGTTCTTAAATTAGTGTAAAAGTAATAGTAGAATATCGTATACATATTTGTAATTTAGTAATAGAAGTATGTGTGTGAGTGAGTAGACTTAGATTATTAGAAAACGTAAACATAATCATATGTTAACATATTTGTGTAGGAGTAAAAGTAAAAATGTAATGTCGTATATTTTGTATTCAGCAATATGAATACATGTGTGCGAATGAAATAGATAGTAGTGCTTAGTATGTACATATGTTCTTGTTGTTAGAATATTATCTTAGTATAATATAGTAAAATAGAATAAGGTGATACGTACCGTTAAGGTGTGTATCTTTTTAAATATGTTTTATAGTTGTTTGTTTTAATGTAATTTATAAGTAGTTTATAATGTAAAGGTGTGTTTATTACACATTCCTATTTATCAATTATTAAGATGGTAGTTGAAATAATTAAAGCTGCAATCTAGTAAGCTAGCTACCTATCAAGAAAACTAGCAATTGCAGATATCAATATCGTAAAATATCGAAATTGTAGTCAAATATTTCGAGATTATGGCGATATCGAGATGTCACTCAATTTCGATATAGTTGCAATTTCACAATTTTTCCAATCTCTTTATCGTTGACGATAGTTTGTTTTGCTGTTTTTATTGACAACGGTAATATCTTGATATTCTAACGAAATCGTTAGGAAAATTGTTATTAAAAAAAATATCACATATCGATACTATATCATTTGGTTTACTGGGAATGGGTAAAATTTCAAATATATCGGTTTATTAACTTTTCGAAAATAGTTCTTTTTCTTATGCATTTTAACTTTAGACTATAGAAAGGCATCTCGACAGTTGCCTCTATGCTCAAGTAATATACTTTAAGTACATTTATCACGAAACTTTGTTATAAACGACAGTCAAGATTTTTCGATAACTATTCAACCGATCTATTCCCGTATATTTGCATTCTTCTTTAATACTCTAAAATTCGTATTTAAGCGAATTATTTGTTGTTTCATTAATTCTAAACTGTTTTAAAATTAATTATTTAACCAAATATACACCCACTTTAAGAAAAATAGGAGTTTTGAACCAGCACCAAAAATTTTAATTTCATTCTTTTAATAGATCCTTTCTTCATATACGAGATTATATCACAAACTACATTTATCTCTTTGGTTTTTCATTCTAAACGAAGCAGGTCTTGGCAACCGTACTCAATATATTTTTCACAGTCATCGCGGAACATACGATTTTCAATATGTTTTCTTATTTAACATATTAAAAAAAAACTGACAAAATATTCTGGAAAATTTGTTTTTTGTCTGCTGTCTACAATTCCTCAGTAAAGTCGTTCATTGGCAATGTCATAAAAAGTTATTTGATATTTCTATATTTCTAAAAAAAAAAATTCAAAACGCGTTTTTAATTATTATTCATTATGCATATAGTACAAAATATTTATTAATTTATTTATTAAACAATTTTTTTTATATGTGAGATAAATATTATATTAAACTTTTTAATTAAAAGAGCAAAAGTGAAATATTAATTATTTTATTATTAATTTATAATAAATATTTACAATTCCTCGACTACAATCGAACAAATTTTCAATTTTCGAGTGATCCAACTCAAGAAGCCACAATTTTATTTTTCTCAAATAAATAAACAAATTTCTATCAAGTCTTATATTTGCAGGGAGTCTGTTATCAAGTCTATTAGATAATACCGAAAAAAGGTTATGCTTTTTTATTTAAACCTGACTGTGTCAACCTGGTGAGGACATCATAATCCTAGTGAAATCGCCTCAAGTCAGCTAAAACCTCCACGTGGTGTTTCTTGGGCAACGTCAAAACTGACAATCGGCAGTTTGGCGGCTAATCTGAGCGGCGGGAAGCCTTGGCTTAAAATAGGTTGTGCGTCGGGTTGGAAGCCCACCCGTTAAAAGCCATCTACAATTATGAAAAGAAGAAAACTGATCCCCAAATCTGATGACGACTTCTGCTAACGAAAAACTGTTAATGATTTACGGATATGCACCTGTAATGTCCAAACCCTTGATTGGAAAGGTACCTATATCCAACTGACTGATGTTTTGGAAAGACACAAAGCTGATATCACTGCTATGCAAGAAATGCGATGGAAGGGACAGGGTTGCATTCGGCACGCACCCTGTGATATCTACTACAGCGGCCATGTGGAGAAGCACGAGTTTAGATGCGGATTTGTAGCTGGCAAGAGACTACGGCCCCACGTCCTGCGATTCACAAATGTGAACGAACGGCTTGCCATAATCCACATCAAGTTTAATTTTTTAAAATAAGTCTAATATGTGCGCACGCTCCGACAGAAGACAAGGACGATGAGACCAAGGAAATTTTCTACGAACGCCTTGAAAATGCTTACGAGAGCTGCCCCCGTCACGACGTAAGAATCGTGCTTGGTGACTTCAACGCTAAGGTGGGCAGGGAAAATATATTTGGTCCAACAGTCAGAAAGTTCAGACTCCACGATAACACCTGCGAAAACGGAATGAGGCTGATTGACTTCGCCGCAGCACAAAACATGGTCATAAGTAGCACTAGTTTCAAGCATCTCAATATTCATAAAACCACCTAGATGTCCCCTGAACAAAAAACCAGAAATCAAATTAATCACGTTTTGATCGACAGAAAGCACTCTTCCAGTGTATTGGATGCACGCACGATCCGTGGTGCAAACACTGACTCGGATCACTATCTTGTCGCAGCTAAGATTCGTACACGTCTTGCCAACTAAGAATGCACGCAACCTTACACAGAGAAAGCTAGACGTCGACAAGCTGCAATAGAAATAGACAGCCGAAGCTTTTGCCACTCGACTCTACCTGCTCGAAAACACTCCTCTTATCGATGATATATGCGCGTAGTGGACACACATTTGCAACTCCATGAGTGCAGCTGCTGAAGAGGTGATTGGCTACCACCGCCGTCGCCGAAACCAGTGGTACGACCAGGAGTGTCGCAACGACACTGCAGAGAAAGACGCCGCCTACAAAGCCACTCTGCAGTCGGTTGTAACGTGTGCTGCTATGGAGCGATACAAAGAGAAGAAGAGGGAAGAGAGACGTATTTTCAGCAGAAAAAAAGAGGCAGAAAAGCGCGAGCAGGAGAAGATTGAGATGTTTGCTGACAGGAATAAGGCCGGAAAATTTTTCGAAAAAATAAGACGCCTTGTCGATGGCTTTAAAACCGGGGCCTCCTCCTGCAAGAATGAAAATGGGAATCTAGTGACAGATGTCCAGAGTACACTGACATTATGGAGGCAACACTTCTCTAAGCTTCTAAGTGGCGACGCTGACAACAATTCCGCCAATAGAGATGATATTCCGGAAGCCCCAATTATGGATGACAGAGTCGAGGTTCCGCTGCCCGACTATGATGAAATTCTGACAGCTATAGCTCAGCTTAAACTAATACGACTTTGCAGGATGACACTGAGCAACACTAGTAGCGTAGTTAAAATCGCGAAGGACCTCTCCCCACCATTTTTTACTATACGAGATTTCAGACAAGGTGATTTCTTATCGTGCAACTTTCTCAACCTAATGATGGAGAAATAGTGGTGCAAAATCAGTGCTGTCTGGAAGTGAATGCAGATAAGACGAAATAGTGGGTGTCAACAAACAAACAGTCCCAGAGATTTGGAACCAACGTTACAGTTGACAATACTTTCTTCGAGGTTGTGAAAGACTTCGTCTATCTAGGATCCAGCATAAACTCAACCAACGATATCAGTATTGAGATCCAACGAAGAATAACTCTTGCCAACAGGCGTTACTTTGGGCTCAGTAGGCAGTTGAGAAGCAGAGCTCTATCTCGACGAATGAAAATCACGCTCTATAAAAAGCTCATTATGCCTGTCCTATTTTATGCATCACAAACCTGAGGGCTGAGCAGTTCAGATGAAAACACTTTAAGAGCATTCAAGGAGGACGACCGCATCTTCGTTGGAAAAACCAAGTATAGGACATCCTGACGAAGTTTGGTATTTCCAACTGGCGCCAGCAAGCGAAAGAGAGAAATGGCTGGCGCAAATTCTTAGATGAGGCCAAGACCGACATACGGTTGTAGCGCCAACTAAGTAAGTAAGTAAGTTTTATTTAAAGACATTATATATTTTCTGTACGAAAAATGAAAAAAACTAATTAGACAATGTTAAGGAAGAACTCAACTGGAAGAACTTTGTTTAAAAATATGGCACGATTACGATTTCCGTGGCTCCAAGATCTGAATATGCAGTTTTGAAGAACTTATTGAAAAAATAAGATTCACTGAATTATTTATCGATACATCGATTAGTTATCGAGTTATGAATTTTCCAAAAAAAAATTTACTAAAAGAAGTTTTAATGTAAATTCGCCTATATCTTTGCTAATATTTGACCGATCGGAATAATTTGGGTTTCATTTAAAAAAAAACAAATAATTGTGCAATTTTTAAAAGGCAGAGCTTCTTTTTTTATAAAAATTAGGAATAGTATCAATATTTACTTCAGAATACAAAATACAACCTTTGATAAAAGTCATCTGGCTCCTTTTACAGAAAAAGTACATTTTGTAAAAGGCAGAACCATATTTTTTTCATTTTATATTAAAAACATTTTCAATATCTTTTGAATGACACCTAAATCATTCAGATCGGACAAATATTAGCAAAGATATAACCGAATTTAAATGTTGGTTCCGTTGAGTAAATATTTTTAAAATCGATATCTCGATAACTAATAGATATATCGATAAATCCTTCGGCGAATCTTATTTTCTCAAAGAGTACTTCAAAACTGCATACTCAAATCGAGGGTCCACGGATATATTTCGAAAAGAAAACGATATATTTTCAGTTGCACAAATTTCCAATCTCAAACACACAAGATTGTGAATTGCCCAAATAACATTTTACTATAACATATAGAATTCCTTCATTTTTATGCTTATTCTTATATTACACAAAAGCAATTAAAATTAATTTTCAAAACTTTGTCCTTCAAATCAAAAGCATTTTATTAAGTAAAACCAGCAGAGAAAGCAAACTGAGTTGGTGTATGTAAGAAAAATTAATAGAAAAGAAAAACAAAGCTAATCCGATAATAATGAAGAAATAAACGTAAAACAAGGGATTTACATGTACTTATTACCAACCATCCCAAGTGACAGGGATTTAGTACGAGTAAAATTAATATGTAGGAATAAATTCAAAAAGTTTATGCAAGAATGTTTGAATGTGTGTTTGCATGTTACTTACAAAAAAGATATAATCATCGCCCTCTTTAATAGCATTCAGAAACAGATCAAAGTCGATTAAAAAACGTTGGCTGTAGAAAAAAAGCACGTTGAGTGTAAGAAAAATAAAATCAAATGACTTCATCGAATAAAATAACACAAAAAAACAAAAAAAAAAAAAACTACAGACAATAAAAATAACTTCCTCAGTGCAGCGATAAAATAGCAAATAATGTGAAAAAACACCATAACAATTACAACAAAACAAAACAAAAAACCCCAGTGGGCAAAAGCGGAGGTTCGAATCACTACTAGCAGCTCTTCATATGGATTTTGTAGCCCTTCCGCACTCATATACAATCCCATTAACTTTTTATATGAAACGAGAAAATTTTCTAGGCCGACTCCAAAGATGCTTGCTAAAAGTACTTTTTTTCAATTGCATGTTAAAAAAAGCATCTCGTGTGCTGGTACGACATCTTGAACGCTATTCTACCGCATTTACTAACAAAGCTTCACTTACTTTGTGTCATTACAATTGCAAGCACGCATTTGAGAAAGTGGGTTCGATACTTAGCTATAATAAAAAAAATGGAATTTGATCTTTTTTTATTTATTTTA